>SJYV01019157.1:41972-71251 GCA_006410875.1 Neotragus pygmaeus
CTGGGATTTCTTTGGAAGGAATGATGCTAAAGCTGAAACTCTAGTACTTTGGCCACCTCATGTGAAGAGTTGACTCATTGGAAAAGACTCTGATGCTGGGAGGGATTGGGGGCAGGAGGAGAAGGGGACGACCGAGGATGAGATGGCTGGATGGCATCATGGACTCGGTGGACATGAGTCTGAGTGAACTCCGAGAGATGGTGATGAACAAGGAGGCCTGGTGTGCTGCAATTCATGGGGTCGCAAAGCATCGGACACGATTGAGCGACTGAACTGAACTGAGGCTTAAAAAAGTTGACAAGAGCTAAGAATCTATGTCCTGAGTTAAATCTTCATTTTTTGCCAATTTCTCACTATGAGACTTTGGACAAATAATTCAAGGATTCTAAGCATTGATTGTTCTACATCCATCAAATGGAGATAACATATCTCCTTCACTGTTTTGGGACAGAATTAAACAAGATAATGCACACAGAGAATACAGCACATTGTCACATATTAAGCAATAAATATGTGTTAGTTATCATCATTCATAAGATTGAAGGACTATAAGTAGTTATCCCAAGCATGTAGTCCGTACTCAAGCTAGTGGGTTAGACCGTGATCCAGCTCTCTCTGGTCCAGTCTCTTAAATTCTGCTCATGTTTAAGGGTGGTGAGAAGATATCTCTTTCTTTGGAAAGAAGTCCTCAAAGTCACAAAATTGTTCTGTTATACAATCTGTACCTGTATTTATTGGCCTTAGTGGTAAAGAATCCTCCTGCCAAGCAGAAGATGTGGATTTGATCCTTGGGTCAGAGAGATCCCATGGAGAAGGAAATGGCAATCCACTCCAGTATTCTTGCCTGGGAAATCCCATGGACAGAGGAGCCTGGTGGGCTACGGCCCATGGTTGCAACGGAGTTGGACACGACTTAGTGACTAAACCACCGCCACCACCACCCACCTGTATTTATAAGTTAATTTTCTACTCTTTTTTTAGGCATCATGACCAAGAACTTCAGTCTACAGAATTAGTCCTTGTCCTTTACCATTCTTATTGCATTTTGTACTCTAATATTGTGTGGCACATTTCTCAGTGGAAATGCTATATTGAGGCACATATTTCTATAGGATGTGTTAAACACTATGTCTCCTTTTTCTGTCACAATAATTATTTGCCATAAACTTCTTCATGTTCTCTGTTGCTGCTGGTCTATGAGGGATATTAGGGCTCAACCTATGAATTTTAAATATTCTCAACATATACCCAAGATTATTGTCAATGATACATCTGTATCAATTTAATCCTAAGAGGGTTTGCTCCCTAAAAGGAAACTCCATAAAATGTCTGCTCTTTATTTTGCTCATTCAGTTCTGCTGCCTAAATCAGCATTATTTTGCTTTATCAGGCTCACTGATGATTGAAAAATAGTTATATTGGCTCATTGTTATTACGTTGAACCAAAAAATTGGCCATAGCTTTTGTAGGTCAAATGGTTGAATATTACAAATTTCACATGGATCAATCTAAGGCTTTTTAAAAAAATCATCATTATTATGTAGTGATTGTACTTTTTGATTAGAGTTTAAGCTGAAAACGAATTCCTATCATTGGGTAGAAATATTGATGTCATAGTTGTTACTATGTATTACAGCTAAATATCTATCTATTCATCTTTATTTGCAACAACTTAAAGTAATCCCTGTTTAATCATTTCCATTTGATAATATATAGGTATTTTACATATTGTCATGTAGTCAGTTTAACCGGGGTCTCCTCATTGGTGGATCAGGAAGATCCCCTGGAGAAGGGACAGGCTACCCACTCCAATATTCTTGGGTTTCCCTTGTGGCTCAGCTGGTAAAGAATCTGCCTGCAACGTGGGAGACCTGGGTTCAGTCCCTGGGTTGGGAAGATCCCCTGGAGAAGGGAAAGGCTACCCACTCCAGTATTCTGGCCTGGAGAATTCCAAAGACTGTATAGTCCATAGGGTCACAAAGAACTGGACACAACTGAGCAACTTTCATTTTCACTTTCCTGCACTGCAGGCGGATTCTTTACCAATTGAGCTATCAGAGAAGCCCTATTAATTCAATGGTTTCTATGTAGTATCTATAACACACCTTCATGCGTTAATGCCAAGATAAACAAAGGAAGGTCATGTGTTCTTAGAAGCACATTGTTGTTCAGTTGTGTCCACTCCTTGAGACCCCATGGACTGCAGCATGCCCGGCTTCCCTGTTTTTCACTATCTCCCGAAGTTTGCTCAAACTCATTTTCATTGAGTCCATGATACCATTCAACCATCCCATCTTCTGTTGCCCCCTTCTCTTCCTGCCCTCAATCTTTCCCAGCATCAGGGTCTTTTCCAGCAGTCAGCTGTTTGCATCAGGTAGCCAAAGGATTGAAGCTTCAACTTCAGCATCAGTCCTTCTAATGAATATCCAGGGTTGATTTCTTTTAGGCTTGACTGGTTTGATCTCCCTGCTGTCCAAGGGACTCTCAAGAGTCTTTTCCAGCACCACAGTTTGAAAGCATCAATTCTGCAGTGCTCCGCTTTCTTTAAGGTCTAACGGTCTCATCTATACCTGACCACTGGAAAGACCATAGCTTAACTATACAGACCTTTCTCGGCAAAGTGATATCTCTACTTTTTAATATGCTATCTAGTTTTGTAGAAGCACATAGTAGACTAAAAATTATGGGGGAAGGATGAGAAAGGAGTAAATTCTAGGGAAGCATATAGAATAATTCCACTAACTCATTCCAGAAGAGAAAAAGCAGATTTAACAGGTTGATTACATAAATGACTCATATTTTTTTACTCATCCCTCTTTCCAATCATTTGCAAAGTAAATTTGCAGCTCCATCCGTCAAGAAGTGGGATCTCTCTGCCTCTCATCTTGATTTTGGGCTGAACTTGAAACTCGCTTTGTCAATAGTGGACAGCAAAAGTGGTGTTGTGCCAAGTTTGGACATAGGCTCTCAGGGTCTTTTCCCAAGTTCTCTTGATATTATGAGGTTCAGAACATACTACCCCAAATTAGGGTACCTTGACATACTGAATATTTTAAGCTAAAGAGTCTGAGGAAAAAGTAGAAGCCTGAAGGTCACCTTGACCTCCTTTCCCATTGCCCTTCTTCCCTGAAGTGAAATGAAGTGAAGTCACTCAGTCGTGTCCAACTCTTTGTGACCCCGTGGACTGTAGCCCGCCAAGCTCCTCATCCATGAGATTCTCCAGACAAGAATACTGGAGCGGGTTGCCATTTCCTTCTTCAGGAGACCTTCCCCACCCAGGGATTGAACCCCGGTCTCCCGCATTGGAGGCAGATGCTTTAACCTCTGAGCCTCCAGGGGTCCTAACATGGAAGGTGCCCTTCCTATACCTAAAGGAAAGGAGCATCCTTATGTCTGAAGAAAAAGGGGTGTGAAGAAGAATCCTAAATTTATTTGGTCTTGCTAAACTTAATGCAGTTCAGTATAGTTACCTCATACTCCACCTGTCATATTCTTCCACAACTATCCACACTTCATCAAATCTAGCTTACAAATATAGGTCTGTTTTCTTTGGTCTTCACTTCCTTATGGAGGTCCCATTGCCACATAGAACTTATATCAAGTAATTTTATATGCTTTTCTTCTGTTAATCTGTTGATTTAATTTTCAGACTCAGAGAAGGACTTTAGAGAGTTAAGGAAAAATTTTTCCTCCTCTACAATTTCAGAGAATCTTACTCAGTTTCCCTTCCAACAGCACAATTTGACCTGATTGATAATAAGAAAATACTTGGAGTGTGGCTGAACCATCTGAGTAGCCTGTGTGCATATGACCTAACTGCTAACTGCAGACACAAGGACGCTCAAACCCATCCAGCTGAGCCATGCTCAAGCTACTCATCCACAGAATCATAAGCTCAAGATTCCCCATGTTTTGGGATCACTTGTTAAACTGATTCATGATATACACAGATTTCAGAGAGGAAGTAAGAGATTGCCAGATGAAGAAGAGGGACTAAGGGATTTGCTACTGCTGCTAAGGGATTTGAAGCAGGGCAAATATTGACAAACAGGCTTAGATGCATGAACATTCTCCTTTTATTCCAAGAAAATAAGAAATCCAGTAAGTCAGGATCACACTAATTACATGATGTAGACTATAGAATGTGTGCATGTTCATGTGTATGTGCATGTGTGTAAACATGGTTTGGTTATGCATGCTTGGGGAATTGGGAGGCTGTGATGTAAAATGAATCTGGGAAAGCAAGTTGGGACTAAAAAACTTTGTAGACCACTGAAAGTTGGTGAAATTTTTAAATTTTTGTTAGAGTATAGTTGCTTTACAATGTTGTGTTATTTCTGCTGTACAGAAAAGTAAATCTGCCATATGTATACATATATCCCCTCTTTTTTTGGATTTCTTCCCATTTAGGTCACCACCACTGAGTTGGTTTCCCTGTACTATACAATAGATAACCATTAGTTATCTATTTTATACATAGCAGTGTATATATGTCAATCTCAATCTCCCAATTCATCTCCTCCCTCTTTCCCCACTTGGTATTCATATGTTTGTTCTCTACATCTGTGTCTGTATTTCTGTTTTGCAAATAGGTTCATTTGTACCGTTTTCCTAGATTCCACATATATGTGTTAATATATGATATTTTATTTTCTCTTTCTGACTTACTTCATTCTGTATAACATAGGTCCATCCACATCTCAACAAATGGCACACTTTTGTTCCTTTTTATGGATGAATACTATTCTGTTGTGTGTATATGAATGTATGTATATATATGCCATGTCTTCTTTATCCTTTCCTCTACGGATGGACATTTAGGTTGCTTCCACATCCTGCCTATTGTAAATAGTGCTGCAGTGAACATTGGGGTGCATGTATCTTTTGGGATTACGGTTTTCTCTAGGTATATGCTCAGGAGTGAGGTGAAATGGATTTTACCTCAAAGTATTTCTACAGTCTACAGAGATCTGTAGACTCTGACTTGGGAAAAAGTGTTAAACAATAAAGAGAGGCGCTACTAGTCATTGAGAGACTGCTGCGTGTTGGCTGTTTATATACCCATTTTAAACTCTATATTGGGTGTTTATATACACGTTTTTAACTCGTATAGTCCTCCCATCGCTTTTAGGGATATTAGTCTAATTTGTGGAAAGAGAAACTGTCTTAGAGACCGGGAGACCACATGAGCTGGTTTGTCAGGACAGTCTTGACTTAACATCTGTTGTCCCGGCAGACAACACTGGTTCTTTCACCATCAAAACTTCTGCCTTTGGATAACAAGTTATACTGTTGTCCTACTTGTAAGTTATACAAATTGCCTGATATTTTTTTGTTGTTGTTCCAAATTGCCTGATCTTGAACAATTTGATAAGTGGCATACGTGATGTTTGAATCTACAAGGCATATTATTATTTTATTGAAAAGACAATATCACAATGTTTGGAGCATATAGGTGGATTAAATATTTGCTCAGTATTTTTAAGTATTTTATAAGTATACTCAGTATTTTATAAGTATTTGGGGATGAAAACTTTTATCTTATGAAGTGCATCTCTGGTATGATAGTTTGAGTTGGAGAAAACATGCCTCAATATATAGAAAATCAAATGGCTGCAAAATGTATCTCTTATACATTCACCTATACTGACAAAAAAGAAACTAAAAAAAATGGCAGTACACCGAACATGAAGAATGTACACAGGTATGTTTGTGGTGTGGGTAAAGGGGCAAAAGGTTCAACCATTTCACTCATCTTCCAGTCATGTTTGAAGACTAATGTTAATCAGTAGACTTGTCACTGGCTTTGTCTTGTACGGTGATCACATTGGCCTTTTTTTTGCCAGACACCATAATTATCCAGTGTATACACTTTAAACCAATGATAGCACAATCCTGACTCAAAAAATTTGTTAAGTGTCATGATACCTGATTTAAGTTTTGATGATAGACTGTATCCCTTTTCCTTTTCCTCTCTTGGAAACCACAAGTACCTCACAGTAAACTTGATGTTAATTGCTTTGTTATAGATTAGGTCAAGTGTACTGTCACTTATTTCTGATTATATTTTTCCTAGAGCTTTTTAGTATCCATACTTGTCTTGCTCTATCACACACAATTGATGTTATACATGATCAGCAAATTAACACATTGCCCAAACAATTTCCTGTGTTTATTAGGCATTCTGATCAGCAGCTGCACTAAGCTTCAGCACAAATGACTAAGTCTAATTTGAAAAACATTTTAAAAAATAGATGAAGCAAAGCTTGCAGCTCTACAGTGTAGAATATAATGTTCCTTTTATATAGAGGACATGTTACATGTGGCATAGATGTTTCTATACAATTATAGTTCTGGGAGACTTGACTCTTAACCACATGGGCTTTAAGGAATCTGTTCATAGAAGGGTTTCTGCACTGTGCTCAACAATTGTTCACTGATCATATGCTGGGCTGTCACTGTGTGGTACCTTAAATCAGGTACCATAACACTTAAAGAATCAGACATAATTTTTGCTTATATGCTGGTGAAGGCAGCACCACATCATACTGATCTGAGTTCAAATTCTACATCCCAGACATATCAAGGAAAATTCAAAATTTAAGTGACTGGTTTTTGAAGACTAAAAAAAATTTTATTTTCAGATTATAACAGTAAAACCTTTAAAATTTGAAGCATTTGTAAAATTCAGAAAAGAATCACCAAACAGACTTGGCAGCTGTTCAAACTTTAGTTATCTCCTTTAGTCTTTTTTCCCTTCTATTTATGCATCTATGTATAATTATAAGAAAAGTGAAAGTGAGAGCCACTCAATTGTGTCTGTTTGCAACCCCATGGGTTGTATAGTCCATGGAATTCTCCAGGCCAGAATACTGGAGTGGGTAGCCTTTCCCTTCTCCAGGGGCTCGTCCCAACCCAGGGATCAAACCCAGGTCTCCCACACTAAAGGCAGATTCTTTACCAGCTGAACCACAATGGAAGCTTGAGAATATTGGAGTGTGTAGTATAATTATAATGTATAATTACATCATTTTTGTTTTTACACTAGATCTCTATCATTTGTACCTTGCTTTTTACACCAAAGCATTAAAAAGTGTGAACTTTCTAAGCTATTAATGTTCTTTGAAACATTTTACTGGATTCATGCTTTTCAGTTATGGATGTGCCAACATTTATTTAATTCTTTCCTTGTTTAGGAACATTTAGATTATTTCCAGTCTTTATTAACTCTTTATGGAACATCTTAATACATTTGTGTTTGTCTGTATCTCTGATTATTTATCTATTAATGGTTTAAAAATTATGAACTTAAATGATTACTTTTATATTTATACAGTAATACCTGTTTATAGTTTTATAAGATTTGATATTTCTGATGGTGTTATGATTAAAATAGTACTAGATTTTTTTTAAATCAAAAATGAATCTAGCTTTCTCCATCTTAGGGAAAATAACTTTCAAAAATTTTTATTATTTCTTATAGTATTTAACATCCTTATTTATCACCTAATAACATGTTTATATCGCTACATCATAATTTTTAAAAATTAGACCTCAATTATTATCTTACTGAGTGCTTCCCTGATCGCTCAGTTGGTAAAGAATTCACCTGCATTCATTTCTAGTGAAATGAGTTCATGAGAACTTTCTACATACTTATGACCAACTCATCCCCTTAGATACGATGGGGATGAGTAGAGATACGAAAACTATAAAATAAACATAAAGGCAAATATAATAAGCAAATATGCAAGGAAGTATTNTTCATTTCTAGTGAAATGAGTTCATGAGAACTTTCTACATACTTATGACCAACTCATCCCCTTAGATACGATGGGGATGAGTAGAGATACGAAAACTATAAAATAAACATAAAGGCAAATATAATAAGCAAATATGCAAGGAAGTATTTAGCTTCTTTTTTAATGTAATATACCACCTCGAGTCTATGTAAATAGGACAAGTTGTTCCAAGTCAATGCCAATTCCTGATAAACACTAACCTGTTCTCTTTCTTCATAATTTTATTACTTCAAAAGTTATATACTCTACACCTGAAACTAATACAACACTATTAATCAACTATAAAGTGAAAATAAATGAGACAAATCCCTTGGGACAAACTTCCTGGACTGCCTCTTCAAGGGTGTCTGGAATAAGGCTCTTGTTTTGTTCCTTGATCCAGGTACTCCGTATATTTTTGTTTGTGAAAATTCACGAAAATTTATGTTCACTGAAGAACATTTTTTGAAACGTAAACTATACTGTTTTAAAAAGTTAAAAAAAATGCATCTTATCATAAAAACCTTTTTTGATAAGCTACTTATAAAATAAATATTTTATAGTGGATTTGTCCTCTACACAAAAGGGGACAGGCCAGGTAACTCTAAACTGACTTTATCTTCCTCCAAGAAATCACACTACAGATTTTCCAAGCCAAACCCTCTTGTTGCTGACTTACAGCCCAAAGCTCTTCACACTATATCCCACTTCTGGCCAGGGGAGGTCAACACTTCTTGGATGGTAGGAGACCAGGAGGAGATTTAAGTTCTTTGCGTATATGCTGTTCTAGTAGGCGCAAGACTTCCTAAAAATCTGTCCTTGCCCGCTCCCTCCTCGTGTGCAGTTCTGTACACTGTTAAAAGATAGACTGAAGTGTATCATAATTTTTAAGAGCTTATCTGAGCAAAACTCAGCTGGAATCAAGCACTGCCAAGCTAGTTGTGTAGGAATATTCCACCACCCACAGAAACTCAGGAGAGACTTCTATAGAGAAAAGGCAGAATCTGACTAAGAAAATTACTGATTGGCTGTTGGTAGCTAGATGGCTGTTTATGATTGGTTGTCCCCGGTATTTTGATTTCACCACCTCAGGATGTTTACAGGCTTAAATTTTGACTTACTTACTTGGGCTGCCCTGGCGTTAGACGCCCCCCGCCCCTCGCCCCAGTTTAATGACCTCTTCCTTTAATTAGCTTAAAGCTCTCCAAACATACTCTGATCATACTGAACTTTTCCTCTTCCTGATTATATCAGGGCACATCACCAATGCTATATCTCTTCCTCAAATGCCCTCCGCTTAGTCACAAAGTTGGGAAATTTTTGCTGATCCTTTCAGGGCACATCAAGTGTTTCTCTGTGTAAAATCTTTCCAGACCTACATCGCTACAAAGTTAACCAATTTCTACCAGCATTTCATACACAGTTCTGTCAGTGTGCCTATAACATATGTGATTATTTTTCTGTATGTCTGGCTATCCTTGTACTCAAGAGCTCTTAAAAATTTTTCCCTTGTGTTTAAAATTCTGCTATCTTTTAAACAGAGAAATATTCCATTTATTATACTGTCCCCATGCTTCACACCTAGTGCCTGCCTGCGTGCTAATTTGCTTGTCACGTCCGACTCCTTGCGACCCTATGGACTGCAGCCCACCAGGCTCCAATGTTTATGGGATTCCCCAGGCAAGAATACTGGAGTGGGTTGCCATACCCTCCTCCAGGGGATCTTCCTGACCCAGGGATTGAACCCATGTCTCTTGGGGCTCCTGCAGTGGCAGGCTGGTTACCTAGGTGCCAGCTGGGAGGCCCCTTGACACCTAGTAGGGACCTAAAATACATTTACTGAATAAGTGNATTTCTTGTTACCAGTTTTTTGGTAATATCATCATGTCCCTATATCTTCATGTCTATACTTATATTGATGTTTTCAGCCTCTGTCATACATATTTGAAAATGTTTTTCATGAAAGATATGAGAGCAAAGTGTATTTTCTAAATTCACATACGAGGTGGTCTTTCTGTTTTTCTTGAACAAGGACAACAATATGGCTTGTAGAATGTTCGGCCAAAATTTTGGCTACTTGAAACACTGAAATTTCATTTCTTCAATTTATTTGTTGAGCACCTACTCTCTGCCTGTATCTCCTGGTTGCTGTGGACAAGTGAATAAGATTATAGCCTTTGACATTTAAAAAATTTACTTGTATTGGAGATTCATATACATCATTTATTTTAATAATAATTAATAAACAGTTAATAAATCCCACCATCATTTCTTTCTCTTCTTTCCTATTTTGAGTAGAGGCTAACAGGTGTTTTTCTCCTTTATTTTGAAACTGAAAAATGTTATTAAGTAGATATCTGAGAGTGTGTCGCATTTTACAAGTTTTCCTGGTTCTTGGAGGATCTTTCAAAGTGTAAAGTATATTGTTATCACACTAAACACATCCACGTTTTATTTTAATCTTTTCACTCATTGTTTGTCTTTTTATCTTTGGATCTGACACCTAGAGTAATTGTTGAGGCTAGTTCTCTTCACTGATTTGTTCCTCCATTGTATTCAGTTACTATCCACATTGTAGTGATCAGTTCAGCCATTGTATATTTGATCCATGATCTTAGATCCTGCACTTTTTAAGACTGCCAAATGTGTTTGTTTTGTGATGTATGTCTTGTCTAATTTGTTAAAAAAAAACCACATATATTTTCAAAAATATCATGTCTTTCTTGCAGCAAATCTATTCCACTGACATGCATTCGCATCTTTCTCAGATTGTTCTCTTTCTTTTGAACCATGATATCTATCTTATGTCTCAACACTTCTCTCCTTTTGTTCATGTTTATGAAGAGAGAGCTCTGCTGGTTTTGTGTAGGCTGTGTAGGTGAAATGAGTCCTGTCAGTAAGCTTCCTGTCTGATTCTTACAGGCCCAAATGAAGGGATAAAGGAAAAGTTTTAATTTACTCTACATCCACTTAGCCATTTGTAAGGCCCAGCCCAGAGGTGAATGGTGGAGATTAAAAAAGGAGCTGGTGTCAAAACTTTTCTCTAGGCTGAGTAATTGCTTTGCCATTTTGTTGAAACTCCCAGGGGCCTTCAGATAGTTCTGTTTTCCTGCCCTACACAGACGCTGCTGTGGATTTGCTGCTCTCTGTGGTCTCTGGCCTCCTATGTGCCCCATCTTCACCAGAATCCTTGAGAGTTACATAATTTCTCACACCTTGTCTACTAGACTTTCCAATTTTGACAGGTATGGTTTTATCAAGTTCTCTTCCAATTTTTTTCGCCCCAGAAAACAATGCTTCCTCTTCAAGTGAAAGGGATTTCTATCCACTTTCATATTAATCTGATTTTGTCCAAATTATACTTCAGGGCTTCCCAGGTGGTGCTAGTGATAAAGAACCTGCCTGCCAGTGCAGGAGACACAAGGGACATGGGTTTGATCCCTGGGTCAGGAAGACCCCCTGGAGTAAGAAATGGCAGCCTGCTTCAGTAGTCTTGCCTGGAAAAATCCCATGGGCAGAGGAACCTGGCAGGCTATAGTCCATAGGGTCACAAAGACTCAGTCATGACTGCGCAAACATGCATGATACTTCAGCACAAACTGTTGGGCTCTCTCCCAAGTACATCTCTCTTTTTCTTCTATAGACGTAGAAGAAGTAAGTCACATGGCTGACCAGCCAAAAAAGCATAATCAGCCTCTCTTCCAGTTGGTTTTGACAAAATAATTGGATTTGAACAAATAATAGGAATGTAGATGAGGTACATAGAACGGCATGCCTTTAAAAGGAAAGGAACATATATAGTATTTTTCTTTTCCCTTCCTGCTTAGTGGAATGTCACATGGTGGATGGATCTGGAACAGTCCTCTTAGACATAAGATGGCGATTACTTACTAAGAGAATAGAACAACGAGATAGAATAAGCTTGAGTTTAGCAATGCAAAGAGCCACATGACAGATGCTATTAATACGTAAGTCAGATTACAAAATCCATGGAAGTTACAACAGCATAGATTTTTATAGCACACTGTTATTTTATGTATGACTAAGTTAGAAAAAATTTACCATCTAATAGAACATTGATTTCAAGATATATCTCTATTTCAGCAATGCTAAATGTGAAAAACAAAACCAAGCTCTGCCCTAGAATTGGTTAAATGTACTATTGTCTCCTAACCTCAAACCTTGTGACCTTCAGCCTCTTAGCAGTATCCATAGTAATTACAATAGTCTGCAAAGCCCTCCTGTAATCTACCAGTTCCCTTCAATGCCTTCTTACCTTCTTACCTCTTTCTTCTTATCCTCCACTACACTTCAGTTCTGCTCATATAGACCCTGTCACTCTGGTCATTCTGAACTTGCTGTGCTTGAAGTCTCTAGACCTACTCCTAAATTGTGTGCTGTGCTATGCTCAGTTCTGTCCAACTCTAAGCAACCCCATGGACTATAACTCCCCAGGCTCCTCTGTCCACGGGATTATCCAGGCAAGAATACTGGAATAGGTTGCCATTTCCTTCTCCAGAGGATCTTCCCAACCCAGGGATCGAACCTGCATCTCTGGCTTCTTCTACATGGACAGGTGGATTCTAACCACTGAGCCACCTAGCTTGGGAGCCTTTCAAATATCCTGTTTCTTCTCCCACATGTTGCTTTTCTCCCTGCCAAATTACTACATGACTTACTCTCTCCTCTCAAATCTTTACTTTACTTTCAACTTCTCAGTGAGACCTTTCCCAGCCACCCTACTGAACTTGCCAACACTTGTTTAATTTCTCCCCTTCCCCTTCCTGGTCTTCCTTCCTGTTTTCTTTTCCTCCACTGCTCTTATCAGAATTTAGCCTATGACAGAAAACTCCTACAGATTTGTTGTTGTTCAGTCTCTCAGTCGTATTCGAATCTGTGAGCCCACGGACTGCAGCACCTCAGGCTTCCCTGTCCTTTACTATTTCCTAGAGTTTGCTCAAACTCATGTCCATTGTGTCAGTGATACCATCCAACCATCTTGCCCTCTGTCATCCCCTTCTCCTCCTGCCTTCAGTCTTTCCCATCATCAGGGTCTTTTCCAATGAACTGGCTCTTCCCATCAGATGGCCAGAGTATTGGAGCTTCAGCTTCAGCATCAGTCCTTCCAATGAATATTCAGTTATTTTCCTTCAGGATTGACTGATTTGATCTTGCAGTCCAAGGGACTCTCAAGAGTCTTCTGCTAGACCACAATTTGAAAGCATCAGTTCTTTGACACTCAGGCTTCTTTATGGTCCAGCTCTCACGTCCATACATGACTACTGAAAAAAACCATAGCTTTGACTATATAGATCTTTGTTGGAAAAGTGATGTTTCTGTAACACACTGTCCAGATGTCATAGCTTTCCTTCCAAGGAGCAAGCATCTTTTAATTCCAAGGCTGTGGTCACCATCTGCAATGATTTTGCAGCCCAAGAAAATAAAAAATGTCACTGTTTCCACTTTTTCTCCATCTATTTGATATGAAGTGATGGGACTGGATGCCATGATCTTAGTTTTTTAAATGTTGAGTTTTAAGCCAGCTTTTTCACTCTCCTCTTTCACCCTCATCAAGAGGCTCTTTAGTTCCTCTTTCCTTTCTGCTTTAGAGTGGTATCATCTGCATATCTAAGGTTGTTGATATTTCTCCTGGCAATCTTGATTTCAGCTTATAATTCATCCAGCCTGGCATTTTGCATAAAGTACTCTGCATATGAGTTAAATAAACAAAGTGAGTACATACAGCCTCGACATACTCCTTTCCCAATTTTGAACCAGTCCATTGTTCCATGTCCGTTCTAACTGTTGCTTCCTGACCTGCATACAGGTTTCTCAGGAGGCAAGTAATGTGGTTTGGTATTCCCATCTCTTTAAGAATTTTTCACATTTTTATGTGATTTGCACAAAATATTCCTACAGAATATCTCCCAATTAATATTTTTCTCAGTGGAATGCCTCTTGGTTATTAATACTCAGACTTCACAGAGCATTTTAAATGCAATATATTTTGGTGACTGGTTAAAAAGAAAAAAACTTTTTTGCCCGTAAGTCTAAATACACATTAAAATTTTTTTTAAGTAATTTACAATATTGTGTTAGTTTCAGGTATAAAGCAAAGTGAAACAGTCAGACATATACATATATCTGTTCCTCACGCTCAGTCATGTCCAACTCTTTGTGACTCCATGGACTGTAGCCCACCAGGCTCCTCTGTCCATGAGATTCTCCAGGCAAGAATACTGGAGTGGGCTGCCATTCCTTTCTTCAGGAGATCTTCCTGACCCAGGGATCAAACCCAGGTCTCCTGAGCTGCAGGAGAGATTCTTTACCACCTGAGCCACCAGGGAAGCCCTACATCTACNGACTGTAGCCCACCAGGCTCCTCTGTCCATGAGATTCTCCAGGCAAGAATACTGGAGTGGGCTGCCATTCCTTTCTTCAGGAGATCTTCCTGACCCAGGGATCAAACCCAGGTCTCCTGAGCTGCAGGAGAG
This sequence comes from Neotragus pygmaeus, assembly GCA_006410875.1. Lineage (NCBI taxonomy): Eukaryota > Metazoa > Chordata > Mammalia > Artiodactyla > Bovidae > Neotragus > Neotragus pygmaeus. Next base: position 56,248 of record SJYV01019157.1, read on the forward strand.
ATTCTTTACCACCTGAGCCACCAGGGAAGCCCTACATCTACAATATTGTGTCAGTTTCAGCTATAAAGCAAAGTGAAGCAATAAGACATATATATATATGTACTTTAGATATTTTTCTTATGTAGGTCTTTACAGAGTACTGAGTACTCTGTGCTATACAGTAGATCCTTATTAGGGAAATTGGGGTTGACATATATACACGACTATATATAAAATAGATGAACATATTTTTAAACAAACTAATCTGCATAAATGGTCTTGAGTTGTATTCTAAATACAATTGAAGAACATTAACATTTAAAGACGTGAGGGTTAAATATCAACTAAGGATATGGACACATGATACTACATAGCCAGAAGCCAAAATATTTATTTGCAACATCATCAAGTTTTTGTTGAGCAAAAGTGTTGTTTTAAACATTTTTCATACCAATGTAAACATCTATTACTAATGTTCAGGCATTTGACTCTATTTTAATTATATTAAGTGATACTGGTTGAGTTTGGGGACTGTCAGCTTTGAGTGGATCTGGAACAAAAAAGGACATTACAGAAGGTTTAGGTCAAGAGAAAATCAGCTCTGCTGTTGGATTACACTGTTGTTGTTCAATCGTTAAGTTATGCCTGACTCTTTGTGACCCTAAGGGCTGCAGCATGCAAGGCTTTCTTGTTGTTGATTAGCAGCTAGTTGCGATTTGGTGTTCTTGCGTGAGAAGATGGGTTCATATCCTTCTACTCCTCCATCTTGAACCTGCTGTTGGATCATATGGGCCTCCAGATTCATTGGTGCTGGAAGTGTCTGGAGAGGGCAGGGTTACTGTGTGAAGTTTATGGTAGGCTCCAGTAGGAGAATTGTAATACACACTCCTGGGATTCTGGAGTAAGCTGTGCCATCTACCATAGATGTTTGATTGCATGCTGTTTGAGAAACAGCTTATGGCATGTTATTAGGCAAGTAGATATGGATCATTTTACCGTTAGGTACCAAATGACCCTGTAGCCATATCTTCTCATTATGAACTGTGTTCTCACATACCCATCAAGCTATGAAGTTGAACAAGTTCAGCTGCCGTCCATCATATGATAGAAATGGCACATCTAGGATGGACCATTAGAAGGACCGAGGGCATGTGGATGCTACATGTCACCCTCCACAGTTACCCTCTCCCTGACTTGCACATTTAAGGGGGTTTCATAACAACATTTGAAGGTGGAGGAATAAAAGTGAGTTGGGCTTACGAATGGATTGTCTTGATACAAGGGTGAAGCTGAAATTAGGTATAAATACATTGCAGCCCCATTTAAAGGTTCCCCTGAGAACAGTGGAATGGGGAGGGAAAATCTCCCCAGTGGGTGGAGCTACTTGCAGGGTACCAGTTTATCTACTTGATGTGGAAGGAGCAGTGCCCTGAGAGGAGACAATACACAGATTCCTGGGCACTGGCAGATGGCCTGACCCTCTGCTGGAGGCCTGGAGGACAAGACTCTTTGAGATAGAAACATGGAGATGGACATATGGAGATGGGCACAGATTTGAATATGTTTATATTATCAGTGAATGCCTAACAGAAAGTAGCTACTTAGAAAACTTAAATAGCTAATACTGTACCGGTAACATTTGGCCACTCAGACTGGCATGATGGGGACATAATGAAATGACACAGAAGCTAAGCATGGGCTCAACAGCATGAACAACCTACTATTAAGGCTGACCCAACCATATCTGTCTCTGAGTATACAACTTTTTAGCAATAAAAATGAACCTTGAGCCCAAATCCCAATATGGCACTGTTCATTGAGGAGACCAACTGACCACTTGGTGTCACCTTGACAACCTCTGGCTCCCCCCATCTTCAACCAGTCATTCATCTGTTTCAGGTATAGATTTGCTTTTCTTGCCTACAGTGCTTTAGCTATTACTGCTATCCAGGTACTTATAGAGTGCCTAATCCATAGCTCTGGAATCAATTCCATACCACCAATTCCATTCCAACCAGCGAAACTTCACAGTGAAACGGGTGCCTGAGTGGGCCCATGACCACTGGATTCGCTGGTCACATCATGTACTTAATCATCCAAAATCAACTGCCCCCCTAGAATACTAGAACAAACTTCCAGCTGTACAATTGCAATACTGGTCCACAGGAAACACTTCAAATAAAAGAAGTGCTATTATTTAAGTTGTAGTATATCTATTAACTTGGAGAACTTTATAAAGCACTGTGTTCACACAAGAATAGGTATATGGGTCCAAGAACCAAGATGTGGAAGCAGAAGTGGCTCCACTTTACCATCACCTATGATGATNGGAAATGGCAACCCACTCCAGTATTCTTGCCTGGAGAATCCCAGGGACGGAGGAGCCTGGTGGGCTGCATGACATGACATGACATGACATGACATGACTGAAGTGATGCAGCCACAGCAGCAGCAGCAGGATACAGCAGTTCTCAGAAATCAAATATACTAGCTGTTGATCTCTAGCAGTTTTCCCAGTATATCAGACTGCTCATTCATTTGGGGAAGAAAAAAAAAAAAAACTGAAAAGATGTTTAAGAATCCCAGTAAAATTGAAAAAGCTTTTTAGAAACATTTAAAGTAATCTGAGAATAGTCCTCACTAAAGCAGAAGGTGAAATGCATTCTGTGAACAGTGAATTTGGCTAAGCAAGTGCACACAGCTAGGTTCCGGCTTAGTAATCTTCAGTGTCACATTTCTCAGCCTGCAAAATGTGAACATTTTGATGGGATGTGTCTGAAGTGCTCTTTTGCTTTATGCCACTGCTTTTTTAAGGCAGCTTATTTGTACTTGTTCATCATCCTCCTTTTCCACTCAATCCCAGAAGCTGTGTTGCTAATTATTGACCCAGGCAAGCTTCACAGAGGACAAAAGCAGCTAAAATTGGAGTGCTCTTAATATAGAATCACAATGCAATTTCCATTTTTCAGAAAAAGCGAGGCATTTTTAGCTGTAGGGTTCAGAGACCATTCAGTTATATGGGTACTTGAGTTTCTGCTAAAGAATCACAATTTAGTTTTTTAAAAAAACAAACTTTTTTTGGTATTTCATTCACAGCCAGGTTCTTGGGTGTGTGTGTGTGTGTGTGTGTGNTGATCTCCTTTAGGATGAACTGGTTGGATCTCCTTGCAGTCCAAGGGACTCTCAAAAGTCTCCTCCAGCATCACAGTTCAAAAGCATCAATTCTTCGGAGTTCAGCTTTCTTTATAGTCACATACACAAACATTGGAGGAAGTGACTAGAGTGTGATACATTTGATGATAAAGTTAATTAGAGTGATTGTGGTGGAAACCAGGTTGAATTCAGTCAGACTGTATGGAATACACTTAAATGTTGTTGATACAGACATCTTGATAGATATGTAGAGACATTTTCCATTGTCTGCCATATCTTAGTACCTACCACACTGGAAGCACTCAGTCAATATTTGTGAAATGAGTCAGTAAAAGATACATAAATCTTTATAAACCACACATTTGATCTCCGTGGGATTAGCTGTAGTTGCCCTTACCACATACATAGAACCAGTCATCTGATCATCAAGGAAAACACATATCTGCATGCCTGACAATTTGAAAGTGTTTATCTAAGTTTGAAAACATTTATAGAAGTTATAGAAAATTAATATAGAAAGGACAAAAGAGTCAGATTACATGAGTTTTACTCTTTACCTCAGGCAAGTTCTTTAGCTTTTCTGTGCCTCAGTTTCCTCCATAGAAGAGAGGTCATAAAATATGTAGTTCATAGCCATGTAATGAGAATTATGCATTTATAATACATCTAAAATGCTTAGAAGGGGCTCTGATACTTGGGACACATGATATTATTGTTTGGTCATTAATTACCATTATTATTATTTAAGAATGTACTTTTTCAGAATTTGCATGATTTCTAACTTATGAACCATGTTCACATACAAAATCTTTATTTCCTCATCCCAATGCCATTCCTTTTATGTGGCCAGTGAGGATACTTAGAATCTGTCAGTTTAATTGAACTGCCTAAGGTGGAACTGAGTCTCAAAACTAGATCTTCTAGTGAAGGCCATTAATTCTTAAAAGATCATTGTGTACCAGACATTGTTTTAAGAAGTTTATCAACATCATCTCATTTAATCTTTATTAAGCAAGGGTAAGAACCAGAGGATCAGAGAGGTTCAATACCTTACTTAAAGCCACAAAGCTGGTAAGTCATGGGGGTGAATTTAAGTCAGGTTCCATGGCTTCAAAGCCTGTGCTCTTAGTTTATCAAACCAAAAGTGTCCTAGTGTGAAGTGAGAGGAAGGGAGTGATCATTTGGTCAAGGGGAAGGAAAGTATCACTAAATGTGCTTAGAGAACTAAGCCTTCTCAGTCTCCCCAGGATCTCGGTTCAGCATCCCTGCTGGGTACAGATGCCTTTCTGAATTCTGGAATGCCAGAGCTAAGTTTTTCCTCCACCTTCATTTCTGAGGCCCATCTCTTTGACTCCCCTGGCCAGGCTCTGCCTAGGTTCTGAGTAAACAGCCACAGCCATAAACCTTTCAAGTAGGTGTAGAGAAGAGCTGTTTTTCATCAGGTCATTGTAGGCAGCCTGGGCTGCCAACTTCCCATCAAAGCCTCATAAACTCTTNTTTGACTCCCCTGGCCAGGCTCTGCCTAGGTTCTGAGTAAACAGCCACAGCCATAAACCTTTCAAGTAGGTGTAGAGAAGAGCTGTTTTTCATCAGGTCATTGTAGGCAGCCTGGGCTGCCAACTTCCCATCAAAGCCTCATAAACTCTTTTACGAGGCTCATAAAACGCTGCCTACTCCTGTTAGGGGAGGGGAGGACGGCCATCAGACCCTAATCATGCTGGTTTCAATTGCTTCATTTCCATACATCAGACTCCTTGGAAAACCAAAGGCAGGCCACAGCCAGGTAATAAAGTGGTCCTTGTGTTCCTGTGGTGCTCCTTTACCAGGCCTCCCAGGCCCTGTGATGCATAGCAGTGTCTGATTACCCAGTAGAGCAATTCTGGGTGGTGAAGTCGGCAGCAGGGATTTCAGGGAACCACAGCTCTCATTCAGACCTGAAGTGTGGGCTGCCAAGTGGGTTCTGCTTTCTCTGCAGGGGTGTTTAGAGAGAAAGCTTCCTGACAATCTCTCATGGCTTTTCCACTGCAGTTGGACATAGAATCTGCCCAATTCTTATCTTCGTTCCTTGGAAGGATTATGGATGTCAAAAGAAAAGATAACCACCACCTTGTTAATTAGATTCATAGATCTGCCCAGCCTCCTTCATCTTCTCTGCTTTGTCACAGAAGTACTGAGTTTTGGATTCAGGAATAAGAATAGAAAGAAATTTACAAGTAATCTAATTCTCTAGGTAATAGGTATTTTCATTCCACTCTACTGTAAGCTCGCTGAGAGACAGGTGTTTCTTCTATTTTTTTTTTTTTCCAAAATTTATAAATGTCTACTCTTGTACCTGGAAGATATACAGAAAGGATGCAGAAAGTATTAAATAAATGTATCACCATTATTACATGTATCAGTCAGCATATGCTAAGTTATGCTGTGGTAACAAACACAGCACTGAAAATTTATGTATTATTCTTGATGTAAACATGCCTCAAGTCAGTTGTTCCATGCTGTCTTTACTCCAAAACCCAGACTAACGGAGCAGTTTTTAATATTTCTAGTCGCTTGGAAGAGCAAAAGAAGACAGTGATGTAAACCACATGCTGGTTTGAAAGTTTCTGCTTGNTATGTATTATTCTTGATGTAAACATGCCTCAAGTCAGTTGTTCCATGCTGTCTTTACTCCAAAACCCAGACTAACGGAGCAGTTTTTAATATTTCTAGTCGCTTGGAAGAGCAAAAGAAGACAGTGATGTAAACCACATGCTGGTTTGAAAGTTTCTGCTTGAGAGTGAGATCTGTTACTTCCACTCACAGTTCATTAGTTAATTCAAATGAAGACCAGGTCTGACTTCAAGGGATTGGAAAATTAAAATTCTCCCAAACACAATCCCTTTCTTAATCTCCTTTATGCTTTGTCAGAGGTTAATATTTACTTAAGTGGTGCCCCTAAGATATAATTTAGGGAACGCAATATTTCATTGTAATTTTGAAAAGGCATAACTGATCTGAACCTTGAACAGCAGACATATATTCTGTGCTCAGCATCCCAGTCTTACACATTTAAGAAGAATCAATGCTCAGAACAGTGATGCCAAAGCACCAGGATGATTGTCAATCATTAAAGAGAGTATCTGTTACTGACATCAGTTTGTAGTTACTAAAGCAAAGCAAGCATTTAATGTACCTTAGGAAGATCTTCAACAGAAAGTAATTGAAATAAATGAACACAAAAATGCTTTCTGTTGTAGCCACTTTTCAGTTCTTATAGTAATACAGGCAGCCACAGGAACATCACATCAGGAGTGGATTTATTCTATTTCTTACATTATTCCATGCAAGAAACCATTCCTCTAAGTAAATGACCTGTAATAAGATTAACTGAGGTTGAAAGAGTTGGCTAATAAGCTAGAAAGGGAAAAATAAAAATGAAATTAAAAATGAAGTCCTTGGCAATAAAGTTAAAAAGGTATTCTGAGAGGGACTGTACTTCAAGTCAATATTAAAGATTGGGGAGGAAAGAGAGAGGTTACCGTTGACTGATTTAATGTCGGCAAAACATTGTATTGCATGCTTTTTATCTGTGCGATTTTGTAACAAATGACAGTGCAAGAGTTACCTCCTCTGAGAAATCTCTTCTCTTATCCTTCAAAATTAGCTTATGATTAAATACAGTAACAGCTAGTACATGTTGAACGCTTAATATGCGCTAGATCAGTGGTTCTCAATCAGCTGTGTGATTTTACTCCCAGGGGACATTTGGCAATATCTGAAGACTTTCATTGTTGGGAAAGATAGAAAGGATTCAGGTTGGGAAGGATAGAAAGGGTTGGGTTAGCAGATTGAGGCCAGGGCTGCTATAAACATATTGCAAAACATGGGACAGCCCCCAGTACAAAGAGTTATCTGGGTGACAATGCCAGCCCACAGTGATAATTTAATCCTCCCAATTGTGTATGAATATATATATAGCATTGTTATTTACCCTTTACAGATGAGAGAATGGAGGAACATATAATGATATGTGTAACTTATTGAGTAACTTACTCAAGATTATATGTCTATTGAAAGTTGGGGCCTGTGTTTGAAGATAAGCACTCAGGCTCCAGTCTACAAATTGTTAACCACTAGTCCTTGAATCTTCCCACTGTCATGTAAGTCTTTGAGAATAAAAATTCTGTATATGCACTAGTGTTTCCATCAGACCTTTAGCACAATGTTCATAATAATGTTTTTAAAATAGTTTTGAGTGAAGGAATGGAATAAGGAGTCTGCTCTCACATTTTACCAGGAAGCTTCTACCTAATTAAGAAAGTTGTTTCCAACTATTTTCACTCTTAAAGAATTTTTGACATCAGTTTAGTTCAGTCGCTCAGTCCTGCCTGACTCTTTGCGACCCCATGAACTGCAGCACTCCAGGCCTCCCCGTCCATCACCAACTCCCGGAATCCACCCAAACCCATGTCCATTGAGTTAGTGATGTCATCCAAACACCTCATTCTCTGTCTTACCCTTCTCCTCCTGCCCTCAATCGTTCCCAGCATCAGGGTCTTTTCCAATTAGTCAGCTCTTTGCAGCAGGTGGCCAAAGTATTGGAGTTTCAACTTCAACATCAGTCCTTCCAATAGTATTCTTCTATACACTGTAGTCTTAGAAACTGGGGAAAGTCTAGGGAAAACATGAGACTTGCATTTCAGTTAAGACTGTGCATGCTAGATAAATAGATTGTTTTCATCAAANGGAGTTTCAACTTCAACATCAGTCCTTCCAATAGTATTCTTCTATACACTGTAGTCTTAGAAACTGGGGAAAGTCTAGGGAAAACATGAGACTTGCATTTCAGTTAAGACTGTGCATGCTAGATAAATAGATTGTTTTCATCAAACTTTAATAATGAGAAGAGATTAAGGACATTCCCAAATCCAGTTATCCCAGGTTAGGAACTGCTGAATGATGACAATACATATTGTACGGGTTTGATAGCCACATAGAAAAAGAGAAAGCAAAATAAAGCAAATCAAAACACCTTTTCATTCCCCTAAAACTGGAGATATTGAATATTCCAGTCCACAGGCCAAATCCAGCCCACTCAAGGTTTTGGTAAATAAAGTTTTATTGGAACACAGCCATGCTCATCTGTTTCCGTACTGTCTATGGTAGTTTTCAGCCAAGAGCAGAGCTGAGTGGTTATAATGGAGACTACATGACTTGCAAAACCTAAATATTTGCTATCTGGATATTTCCAGAAATATCCAAATATTTCAGATATTTGCCAACCTCTACCACAGAACAAAGCTGCCAATACTTGAAAAATAATATTTTTTTGTCAATTATATGGTACAATATTAATTTTTTTACAGGAATACTATCCAAATTTATTCAGTTGGCTTTGGAAAGTATAAAGAGCTTGGCAGTTGGGCTCTTGTTTTTATAGAGATTATCTGAATGACTGTGGCTTCAGCCTGATCAACCAGTGCACCTGCTTTACCGAATAAGTAGAAGGCTTTCTGGAAGCACAATAATATGGCTATGTACATTTATCTATAAATGAAAATGCTTAAAAAATTTTAGGAGGTTTAACTTCTGCTAGAGTTCCCATGACAAATAAACCAATATATTTTCAAAGCAGCATGCAAACAAATCTAAAAGAGATCTATAATTAGTTGTTACTGCATATGGATTTCAGCACAAATTAGATGAAATACATCAAGGTGACCGTAGTTCATTCTTAGTGTTTGTCTCCAAAGCACATATTTTCATACTTAAGTTTTTGGACAGTTTTTTTTTTTTTTAACATTTCACATTATTCAGACTCTCTTAGTGAATAATTCTTTAAAATATAAATCCCATGGCTTTGTTCTCATGTCTTTTTCTATGGTATTAAATATGGAAAACTAATGGACATAGAGGCCATTTTTATAACTTTATATTGAAGTACAATGTACAGAAAAATGCATATATATCTAGTTCAATGTAGTCTCACAAATTAAGCACATCTGTGTAAACACCCCTGAGATCAAGGAACAGAAAGATACCAGAGCCCTCTCATGCCCATTTTGAGCTAAAGCCCACCACAAGGGTAACCCTTACCCTTATTTTGAACGTGATGCATTAGTTTTACCTGCTTTTATTTACTCTTTTGTGTCTTTTGCTCAACTTGATGTCAGTGAGATTCATCCATGTTTTGCCTGTAATAGTTATTTGTTCATTCTCATGGCTGTAAAGGATGAATTGCATGAATATCTGATTTTTACTTATTTTACTGTTGAAGTATATTTGTGTAGTTTTCAGATTGAGGTTATTACAAATAGTTGCAATTACTGTTATATTATATGCCTTTTGTTGAATATATATATGTATATATATGTGTGTGTACATATATATATATATAAATATATACACTCTTCCTTTTTGCACAATGGAATTATTATATGTGTGTTAAGCCTGTATAAAAGGAATTATCTTCCTTTAATATATTATTTCTTGCTCAGAATGAAAAACACTTAATTCATTTGGAATTATTCCTAATAAGGAATTTAAAAATCTATTGTCATAGTATTGTCAATCTATCGTCATACTGTCGTCATAGTATCATTAAAGCTCACACTTGGAAGAACTTCAGAGATCATCTCCAGGATTAGTTTGATGGATGTGTCATTTCTCTAATATTCTCAGCAAATAGGCAGCCAGTTTCAGTTTATTTACCTCCATGTTAAAGAAACTTTCTGAAGAGGAAAATACTTCAATTTTCATAAAGCTCAAATATAGAAAGCTATTTCTTTTTGGTAAAGAATCCACCTGCCAATGCAGGAGATGTGGCTTTGATCCCTGGGTCACGAAGATCCCTGGGAGAAGGAAATGGCAGCCCACTCTAGTATTCTTGCCTGGGAAATCCCATAGACAGGGAGGCTGGCAGGCTACAGTTCATGGATTCACAAAAGAATCTGACATGACATAGCAACTAAACAACAAATACAGAAATACAGCTTAGCAGCCTTTTAGATATTCTAGTTTTACTCTCAAAAGTCCTATACATTTGAGCTTAATTTCTTTTTTCTATGGTAAACTTGTAGACATTGTGAGATGCTCATTGTGCCTTTGAAAAATAGCCATTTTTCCTTTTTTTTTACCATCATGTAAACATTGCATCAACATACTCTAGCCTGTTACCATCTCTTTTAAATATTGATGCTCATTTGAAAAAGAACAAAAGGGAGATTGGAAAACAGATGCAAAAAATAATCAATAAATATTGTTTCTGGATGCTAGGACAATAGATAATTTAAATATTTTTTGGCTTATATTTTCCTAGCAGTTCTAAATTGAATTTAGAAACTTTTAGGAAAATAAAAAAAGTCATTAAACAATATAGTGTCCAAAACTGAGCAAAATTTTCTAGAGAATCACTAATCCAGTAAGGAATAGAATGCAACTATTTTCTTTCTTATTCTGAACCTTTTTTTTTTTTTAATAAACATGGGTTACATTAGTTATTTTTGGCAAACGTATTTAATTTTTATATCATATGTGAGACATAGTGTAAGTCTTGTGATAACTTTCACTTTTCACTCAACATTATTTATTAAACATCTGTTTACCAAATTGCATGAGTTATGTCTTCATTCTGGAGGAGCATGCAGTTGGTGAGGGAAGCAGATTTGTATACCTCCCAATAAAATTAGGATAAGAGCTGCAACATGGGTGGCCACAAAGTAGCACATAAAAGGAGCACCCAACCTATTTCAGAGTCTTACATGGAATGCTGAGCTCTGGATTGAAGATGCCCTAAGCCTCTTAAGAGGAAAACCAGTAAATAAAGCCAAAAGGGAGGAGTACGGAATGATGGGATGCTGGAAGAGGGTTAGGAAGGTAAGGTGAGTGGAGATTAGAAAGAAGGTTGAAGAGTCAACCTGAGATAATATTTTTAAAGGCTTTCTGAAAGTATTCTGAATTCAGTGGGGGCATCAGTAAAACATGCAAGCCTGCAAGTGACATGACCAGACTGGGTGTATCCAAAAACTCATTATGGCAGCATACCCACTCCATTCCAAGTCACGTTTTATGAGTGTATGTTTACTCTTAATAATTTCAATTTAGATGGAAAGAAAGTATCATCAAGTATCATTTCAAGTATCATCATTGAACGAATAGCATTTTTGTAGTCTATATATAGTTAACTTTAAATGGTCAGGGTGAAAACTAATGAAAAAGATTTTTTTTTTTTTTCCTAAACCAGATTAGAAATTTTCATTTTTCCTGGCTCTCTCATAGAGGTTAACTTCAGACTTCAAATATTTATTTAATTTTACTGGTGTTGGTGGATTTACTATCTTTGAAAACCAAGTGTGACATAACTTTATTTCATATTAATAATGCTGTCTGAGCTTGGTTTCTAGACCCTTGGATACATTTGGAATATAAAGACGATCTTTTGGAAGTGGAACAAGACCTTTGCAGCTGTGCTTGTTTTAAGCGGTTTCAGTCCAAAAATAATCATGCTCTTAAATTACCACAGGGCACCGAGCTTTCTTTTGTGTTCAACATCGATTTGGATCTGTAAAATTTAGTATGCCAAGTTTGTCATCAAATCCTAGGAACTCCAGAGAGAGAATGGAGTTTGAGGTTAGTTTGCAGAAACAGAACTTTTTATTAATACTGGAAAATAGCCATGCTGATTGAAGGAAGGGTGGAAAGGCAGTGCTATGTCTCTTTCAGTTTGAAACAACATGCAATCTCTTGCTAAGTGCTTTACTCCAAAGAGATGAAAAAGTACAATGTTTGGTTTGCCTGAAAATCAGTGCTGGAGGGAGGAGAAATAATTGAATGATGTCTTTCCACCAACAAATGTCATACTCGCAGGCTCATTTGCCCACTGCTCTTTGGCAGCCAGCAAATCCAGCTTTTGAATGTCAGTCAGCTTGACTAGGTGATAAGCACAGAACTTGTTGTAGCCAGTGGCTCTGTGCCTGCATTTTTACACGTGGCTTGGTTGGCCTGGGTTTCTTCAGTAGGCTGTCACTGGAGTGAGTAAAGGGAGAGACTGTGCCCTCACAGAACTTCACATTAAATTTTACTTTCCTCTTCCACACCAGTTCAACCTACCTGTGCGCTGGCCTCTTGGTGCTTGGAGCCAGAGAACCTTGCATTACCAAGCCTCTGTTTGCAAAACTCCTGCCTGGTTGGCACCTTTCTTTTATTAATTGATTCTGTTACTCTGTGTTATGGGTTGAATAACTGCCTTCAAAAACAAAAGGTGTTGAAATCCTAATCCTCAGTCCCTGAGTGTTGAAGGTACCTATCCCCACTACCTCAAAATATGACTTTACTGGGAAATAAGGTTGGGACAGATGTGATCAGTTAAGATGAGGTTCTACTGAAGTGGGGTGGATCCATCATCCAGTATGATTTTATCCTTACAAAAGGGGGTGTTTGGGCATAGATATACATACAGGGATAACTCCATGTGGAGACTGGAACTATGCTATCACAGGCGAAGGAACTACTAAAAACTAATTGAAAGGCCTGAAACAGATCTTTCTTTAATGTTTTGAGAGGAAGCATGGTCCTGCCGACACCTTGATCTTGGATGTCTAGCCTCCAAAAGTGCAGGACAACGAGTTTCAATATTTTTAAGACACTCAGTTTGTGCTTCTTTTTTATATCAGCCCTGGTAAATGAGTACTCTCTGTTTACTCAACTCTCTCACTTCTTTTTTTAAACTCAGTGTCATGCACAAACCAGCTGAGCTAAAGTTAAACTTGACATGCTTGCATCCTGTTCTAGAAAGCAATCTGTGCTTCTCTACATTGCTCTGCTTTGAGCTGTTCTAATATAATTGCTTTTTAAAATCAGATTTTATAGTAACACTCAGACTCATTACCAAACAGCTAAGTGGTAACTGTGCCTAGTTTATCCTAGATACCCTGTGGAAGTGATTGCTACCCTCTGAAGTCCAGCAGTAGATCACGATGGTAGACCCTTCCTCATGCCAGGCTGGACAGACCATGTTAAAAAACTTTAAGCCTGGTCCTGAAATTACTTCCACAGGCAAACTAGTGCCATAATTCATTTTTATTCTATAGGTCCTTTATTCAGTCCTTAACTCCGGAAATACATTTGCCTACTTGGAATGTTAGAATTACTATAGAACTATCAAGGTAATTTAAAATGAGGTTAATCATACTTCTATTTAGAAGTAGTCTGGTAACAAACCTGTATATATGTGAGTGTGTGCACTTAGTCATGTCTGACTCTTTGTGACCCCAAAGACTGTAGCCTGCCAGGCTCTTTTGTCCATGGAATTTTTCAGGCAAGAATACTGGAGTAGGTTGCTATTACTCACTCCCGGGGATCTTCCCAACCCAGCGATTGAACTGGCATCTCCTGTTTCCTTCATTGGCAGGTGGATTCTTTACCACTGCACCACCTGGGAAGTTCAATCAACCCAAAACTCTCTCTGCGGTGTTTTCAACAGATACACTTGAATATGAACCATGTTGGCATGTTGTATCTAAGATTCAAAAGTGAATATTTAAACAGGGAGCTTCTCTATATGTCCAAATTAATAAATATTTATTAAGTGAGACTAAATTAAGATGCTATTAACTCCTGCAGTTTCTTGGAACTCATCTTGTGTCAGGCACAACACTGTAGAATGGAATATGTTCGATGGAATCGGCCCTCTTCTCAGCAACTTTCATTTGTAGTGGAGAATCTCCTTAATTCTCCAGGAAGGGAGAGTAGATAAATGAAAAATAACTGTATTGAAATCTGATGTGAATAAAGTGACTTAACTAATAGGCAAACTTACATGAACAAATTGAAAATGAAATGGCAACCCACTCCAGTGTTCTTGCCTGGAGAATACCAGGGATGGCGAAGCCTGGTGGGCTGCCGTCTATGGGGTCACACAGAGTCGGACACGACTGAAGCGACTTAGCAGCAGCAGCAGTTATACAATCAGAAAGGAAGTGGGACAAATCGCTGAAATATTAGTCCAAACCAAGTATAATAATTGAATTAAATTAGGTTCTAGACTCATAATCTGGCAAACTGTGAAGTGTCTGTGCTACTACTATTCTACCACTCTTTTTCACCACTTAATGCCTTTCCCTTTTTCTCCTGTTTCAACTTTGCAATTTCAGAAACATACTTTTTATACAAGATACTTAGTAAATTTATAGCAGCACAGACAACAAGCAGAATATTATTAGAAACTTTCTGAGGTCATTAGCACAAAAATGCAATTATACACTTTTACTGTTCAGTAGAAGGTCAAGCACAGCATGTGAATTTCTTTTATTACCAACAGTCAAGAGAAGGGGAAGGGATGCTAATTTATTTGAGAGAATCTGCTTCAGACTGTTATCTTAGTATGTGCTGTTTTAATTAAAATCACTAGTATTAATTACTGTAAAAGTAGAGTCAGTTTGGAAAAAACATTCTAAAATTGAAAAACTTTATTTTATTTTAATTTCTCTGGGTCAATGTATGTAATTACCACTAATGATTCACCTAAGAAGGAATAATGCCAGGAGGTAAGAACTAGATGGAGAAACAGTGGAAACCGTGTGAGACTTTATTTTTGGGGCTCCAAAATCACTGCAGATGGTGACTGCAGCCATGAAACTAAAAGATGCTTACTCCTTGGAAGGAAAGTTATGACCAACCTAGATAGCATATTGAAAAGCAGAGACATTACTTTGCCAACAAAGGTCCATCTAGTCAAGGCTATGGTTTTTCCTGTGGTCATGTATGGATGCGAGAGTTGGACTGTGAAGAAAGCTGAGCACCGAAGAATTGATGCTTTTGAACTGTGGTATTAGAGAAGACTCTTGAGAGTCCCTTGGACTGCAAGGAGATCCAACCAGTCCATTCTAAAGGAGAT
>SJYV01019157.1:71282-118022 GCA_006410875.1 Neotragus pygmaeus
TGTTCTTCGGAAGGAATGATGCTAAAGCTGAAACTCCAGTACTTTGGCCACCTCATGCGAAGAGTTGACTCATTGGAAAAGACTCCCTCTGGGAGGGATTGGGGGCAGGAGGAGAAGGGGATGACCGAAGATGAGATGGCTGGATGGCATCACCAACTTGATGGATATAAGTTTGAATGAACTCCAGGAGCTGGTGATGGACAGGAAGGCCTGGCGTGCTGCAATTCATGGGGTCGCAAAGAGTCGGACACAACTAAATGACTGAATTGAACCAGACTGAACTGAAGAACTAAACAGGGAAGACCTTGTAGACCTGGTTTTTAGTTTTGATTGTGCTCCCACCTTGCTGTGTAGTTATGGATAAAATAAGTTTTTTCTCTGAGCATTACTTGTATCATTTGTAAAATCATGTGCATTAATCATGATCATTAAGTTTCCCTTCAGCAAGATGATTCCATCTCACAAAATTAGCTCTTTTAGAGCAAGAGGCCCATATGATGTCTTGGATTCTCTCTGGTTGGATACTGACCAACTGCTCTTGCCTGCATAAAGCTTAGTCATCTCCAGTAATGTAAGTTATTGAGGAAAGAACTAGTAATAATAAGGAATATTATTGGCTAGACACTATGCCAAGTCTCTGTTGTGTGATTTGTCACCATAAACCAGGGCAAGGTTGCTTATACTATCTACATTTATAGATGAGAATAGTACTCTGGGTCATTCAGTTGGGAAGTAAAGTCCAGATTTGAATCCAGTTGTACTTGACTCCAAAGTCTGGGCCATGGAGCTATGGCTTCTGGAATGGGTTGAATGGTACTCACCTCCAAAAACAATGCTCTACCTCTGAAACCTGTGAATATGGCCTTATTTGGAGAAAGGTTTTTGTAGATGCAATTAAGCTAATAATTGTGACATAAGGTCATTCTGGATTTAGGGTAGGTCTGAAACTCTCCCCCCCTCCCGCCATTTATTCTGGTTTATTGATTCATTGAGGGGCTTCCCTGGTGACTTAGTGGTAAAGAATCTGCCTGCCAATGCAGGAGACTTGGGTTCCATCCGTGGGTCAGGAAGATCCCTTGGAGGAGGAATTGGCAACTCACTCCAGCATTCTTGCCTGGAAAATTCCATGGACAGAGGAGCCTGGCAGATTATAGTCCATGGGGTTGAAAAGAGTCGGACATGACTTAGCAACTAAAACAATTGACTCATTAAGAGAAATGTGATGGAGGAAAGAGTAATGGTGGGAGGTGAGGAATTCTCATCAGAATCCTGAGAGCTAGTGGGGAAATAGCTTTGGACTGTGGGTTGGCTGTTGTCAATTTTTACTGTTCTTGCCTGGAGAATCCCATGGGTGGAGGAGCCTGATAGGCTGCAGTCCATGGGGTCGCTAAGAGTCTGACATGACTGAACAACTTCACTTTCACTCTTCACTTTTATGCATTGGAGAAGGACATGGCAACCCACTCCAGTGTTCTTGCCTGGAGAATCCCAGGGACAGAGGAGCCTGGTGGGCTGCCATCTATGGGGTCGCACAGAGTCGGACACGACTGAAGTGACTTAGTAGCAGCAGCAGCCTTAAAAATATATATATATTTATTTATGGGTGTGCTAGGAATGTGTTGCTGTGTGTGTTTTTCCTAGTTGCAGGAAGCAGGTGCTGGTCTCTGGTTGTGGTGCTTGGGTTTCTCATTGCTGTGGCTGCTCTTGTTGCAGAGCANCTTAAAAAAATATATATATTTATTTATGGGTGTGCTAGGAATGTGTTGCTGTGTGTGTTTTTCCTAGTTGCAGGAAGCAGGTGCTGGTCTCTGGTTGTGGTGCTTGGGTTTCTCATTGCTGTGGCTGCTCTTGTTGCAGAGCATGGGCTCGAAACTATAGCGAGTTATCACCTCCCATTGGTCAGAATGGTCACCATCAAAAAGTCTACAAATAATAAATTCTGGAGAGAGTGTGGAGAAAAGGGAATCCTCCTACACTGTTGGTGGGAATGTAAATTGGTACAAACACTATGGTGTTTCTCCCAAAAAATGAAAATAGAGCTATCATATGATCCAGCAGTCCCACTTCAGGGCATATATCTGGAAAAGATGAAGGCTCCAATGCAAAAAGATATATGCACCCCAAAGTTCACAGCAGCACTATTTACAATAGCTGTTGTAAATATATAGACACGTGCATACACATGCATACATACAATGGAATACCACTCAGCCATATAAAGGAACGGAGCAATGCCACTCACAGTAACATGTATGGATCCAGAGATGATCATACTAAGTGAAATAAGTCAGAGAAAGACAAATATATGATATTACTTATAAGTGGGATCAAAAAATTTGTACAATGAGATCCCTGGTGGTCTAAAGGTTAGGACTCAGGTTCATTCCTTGGTCAGAGAACAAAGATCACACAAGCCACTCAGCATGGACAAAAAGAAAAGAGTGCAAATGAATCAAATGAATTTATTCACAAAACAGAAATAGATTCATAGTCATACAAAACAAACATATTGCTAACGAAGTGGTGGGGGGAGTAAACTGGGAGTATGGAAACAAGAGATACACACTATCATATGTAAAATGCACAGACAACAAGGACCAACTGAAGCACAGGGAATGATGCTTAACATCTTACTATAATGAAAAAGAGTCAGAAATAAGACATTTTGATTCTGGACTTCTGACCTCCAGAACTGTGGAAGAATAGATTTCTGGAGTTTTATCTAGCAAGTTTGTGGTAGTATTTTTTTTTTTTTTAATGATAATCTTAGGAAACTCATACAACTGTTAATCTGGTGGATCCTTAAAGTCATAGAAAATTTTTCTTAAATGCAGACATAAAGGCTTGGGCCAGATAAACTGAGTGAAGTTGATACTTGTACACAAGCCATTTGGTTGCCACCAGCCCACAAAACACTGTGTCCTGGGAATTACCACCCCCAAGCCCATGCTTGCCCTCCACCACCATGACTCACCTGTCATGGCTGGAGTCACCTGTCAGAGTGACTGGAATTTGCCATGTCCTTGGCAATTGCCTTGCTAAGATCCAGAGTTCCAAACTGTGGGCTCCCCAAACCTTCCTTAGGCTTATTGTTGCTCAGAAACAACTGAACAAATGTTGTAATGGTTCAGTACAATTTTAATTTTAACTATAAAATAAAATATCAGAAAAGTTAAAAAGAAAAAAAAAATCAAAGTATTGGTCACAGTGTTCATGAAGCTGTCCCTTTTTCCCGATTATCTGAAAGGAAGATTCAAATTCTTAGCAGGATGATAGGAAAATTAGGCTGGAACTCAGGTAAACTCTCCAATCTCCAATCAAGTATGGATATATACATGTTGTTTAGCTTTTTCATAGACATTTGGTCAGTGTAGAATGAGACTTGAGAAGTGCAATCTTGGCTAAAAAGTGACCTTGTCCCCTCTTTATAAAATTCAAAGCTACCCTTGTTTGTCAAACTTCTAGAGAAATAGGGTTTTATGTCTGGGAAAATCCACAAAAGGCTTAGATAAAAATTCTGTGAGAATATTAATCTACATACATCACAGTAAATAAAATCATCTCAGCAGGACAGTTTCCTACTCAGTAGAAGGATAATGGAAATGACATCTAACTTGCAAGAATCTTTGCAAGATAACCTGGAGAACCAGATGATACCTAATACAATGCTTAGCACAGGTAGGTGCAGCCCACATTGTTTTTATTTTCGCTAGTGTCTTTTAATGGACTTGACATATATTTTTTCTTTCAGTCTCATCTGCTTTATGTTTTCCTAAGTAGGTGCTTCTCATAAATAATTTTTTAGCAAGAAATTATTCTAAAGTGTTCTGTATGTATTGATATACTTTTAGAAATTTTTGTTAGGTGTTTATTTAGAAAAGATGTGTGATCATTGTTTAATGGAGTAGTCATAAAGACAATACTCTAAATAAGGGAAAAGATAATGTACTATGGTTAAGTAATAATTTTATCTCCTTGCATGCTTGATTGAATCAAGAATGGCTTTATTTGGTTCTATAGAGAAGAGGAAGTGGGCTACATCCCTTTGAACCTTAAGGACTAAAAGCAATTAAAGATTATCTTGATCTTTTTGCTGAGGTCTTCAGCAGAGTCTGTCTTGTCTGTGTTTGGAGAAAGGAGATGTTCCCAAGAAAAGAAGATTTTTTAAACTTCACATTGATTATTTGGTAAAGATAATATTTAAAGATGAGCAAGACCAGTTTTTTCCCCCCTTCTTCCTACACCTTCATTTTCTCCTAAGTATCGCAGAAGATCCTTTTGATAATTCAGTAAAGTTTGTTAATCACAGATTATTGGAAAATTGCTTTTTGGTAAATGATAAGATTTGCCTATTTCAGTAGAAGACAGCAAATAATGTTCGGTGAATTTTGTTAGTATGGTGTTATGGCAAAGCTGTTTCAGATCTTCAGCCTTAGGCTATCTATTGGTGCAAATTGGTATCACAGGTAATTGGAATTCCTTTAATAACTTTTAAGATAATACAAGTCAGTATTTACTAAATACTATCTGTGGTCTTGGTATTGTACTAAAACTGCATATATAATCTCATGTAATCCTTTTCCTGTGTTCATTTAAAAGGTGAGTAAATTGGAGTTCAGAGAAATCATTTAATTTGCTAAGGCTACACAGTAACAGTAACAGTGATTGCTAACAGTATTTACTAACAATAGTCCAGTACTGATAGCCAAACTGTTGGCATTAGAGTGTATTACTGACCCAAAGGATCAAGAAAATACATGACTTTTAAAATTGTCACTATGTGCTGAATCAAGGAATGTTTCACACTAAACTACATGCAGATTTATTCCTGCATGTTTGGTTAAGCTAAATGTTTTGTTTAATTGAAAAGAGTAATATCAATACAATCAGTTAAAGCAGAACATTTAGCATTAAATCGAGAGCTGGCAGAGGAAACTGGCAGATTCTTATATTAGTTATCTATTGCTACATAAGCTAAAACAAACTTAGGGACTTAAAATAACACACATTAATTTTTCTCACAGTATTTATAGGTCAGGAGTCTATGCATAGCTTTCCTGGGTCCTCTGCTTTAAAGTCTCTCATGAGGTTCTAATCAAGCGATAGTAACGGATGCAGTGTCTTATGAGAAGTTCACCAGGGAAGGATCTGCTTCCAAGCTCACTTGTGTAACTGTTTCCAAAACGATGTTCTTTCTGTGTTGTTTGAGCGTCAGAGTTTCTAGCTGGTTGTTGAAGGAGACTTGTTTTCAGTTCCTCGCTCCATGGACCTTCCCACCATGGCAACGAGCTTCGTTAGGCGAGGGAAGGGAGTCTGCTACTGAGGTGGAAGTCAGAATGTTTGTAACCTAATCACAAAAATGACTTTTTGTAACTTTGAAAAATTCTATTGGTACTAACGGAGAAGGCAATGGCACCCCACTCCAGTACTCTTGCCTGGAAAATCCCGTGGGTGGAGGAGCCTGGTAGGCTGCAGTCCATGGGGTCGCTAAGAGTCAAACACGACTGAGCGACTTCACTTTGACTTTTCACTTTCATGCATTGGAGAAGGAAATGGCAACCCACTTCAGTGTTCTTGCCTGGAGAATCGCAGGGATGGGGGAGCCTGGTGGGCTGCCATCTATGGGGTTGCACAGAGTCGGACATGACTGAAGTGACTTAGTAATATTGGTACTAAAGGGAGTGGATTATAAAAACTGGATATCATGCAGCACGAATCACTGAGGGCCATCATAGAAGCAACCTACTCTAAATTCTTTCTTTTTTTTTTTTCTCTCATTTTGCTATTTCATGGAATGTTATATTCTTGATACCTTGCTAGAAATAATTAAAGAGAGAGCAAGTTTCTTAAACTGCTTTCCCTGAAATCTTTTTTCTTGTTTTTCTGGTATAATTTGACTCTCTTCTCTTTGAATTCTGCAGTTCTTAGGTATTCATTACTTATGTACTATGCCTCCTATTTTTACATCAGTCTATAGTTCATTTTTTAAAAGATTTTACTTTTTAGGACAATATTAGATTTACAGCAAAACTGAGCAGAAAATAGAAAGTTTACTTATACTCCCTAACCCTCCTATACAACCTCCCCCACTATCAATATCCCATATTATTTGTTACAGTTGATGAGCCCACAGTTCAGTTCAGTTCAGTCACTCAGTCGTGTCCGACTCTCTGCGACCCCATGAATTGCAGCACGCCAGGCCTCCCTGTTCATCACCATCTCTCGGAGTTCACTCAGACTCGCGTCCATTGAGTCCGTGATGCCATCCAGCCATCTCATCCTCTGTTGTCCCCTTCTCCTCCTGCCCCCAATCCCTCCCAGCATCAGAGTCTTTTCCAGTGAGTCAACTTTTCTCATGAGGTGGCCAAAGTACTGGAGTTTCAGCTTCAGCATCAGTCCTTCCAAAGAAATCCCAGGGCTGATCTCCTTCAGAATGGACTGGTTTGATCTCCTTGCAGTCCAAGAGACTCTCAAGAGTCTTCTTCAACACCACAGTTCAAAAGCATCAATTCTTCGGTGCTCAGCCTTCTTCACAGTCCAACTCTCTCATCCATACATGACCACAGGAAAAACCATAGCCTTGACTAGACGAAACTTAGTTAGCAAAGTAATGTCTCTGCTTTTGAATATGATATCTAGGTTGGTCATAACTTTTCTTCCAAGGAATAAGTGTCTTTTAATTTCATGGCAGTAATGCATTATTAACTCTCAAAGTCCATTACTTACATTAGGATTCTTTCTGGGTGTTTTATGTTCTGTAGGTTTTGATAAATATATAATAACATGTATCCACCATTATAGTATCATGCAGAATAGTTTTATTGTTTTAAACATTCTTTTCACTCCCCTGACAACCATTAATCTATTTATTTTCTCCATAGTTTTGCTTTTTACCAGAGTGTCATATGATTAGAATTATACAGCATGCAGCATTTTCAGATTAGTTTCTTTCAGTTTAGTAATATGCATTTGTTTCCTCCATTTCTTTTCATCCTTTGACAGCTCATTTCTCTTTAATGCCAAATAATATTCCATTACCTAAATATGTCAATTTCTTTATCCATTCAACTCCTGAAGGCTACGTCATTGCTTCCAAGTTTTAGCAATTATGAATGAAGCTGCTGTAAACATCTGTGTGCCCATTTTCTTGTGAACCTAAGTTTTCAACTCATTTGTATAAATACCAAGGGACTTGATTGCTGACTCATATGGTACAGTATTTTAGTCTTGCAGCAAACTACTCAATACTTTTTCAAAATAGCTCTACTATTTTGCGTTCCCACCAGCAGTGAATGAGAGTTCCTGTTGCTCCACACCCTTGTGTTCTTGCCTTGCCAGCAGTCACTGTCAGTGTCCCATATTTTGGTCTTTCCAATAAGTTTGTAGTGGTTTCTTATTGTTGTTTTAATTTCAGTTCAGTTCAGTTCAGTTCAGTCGCTCAGTCGTGTCTGACTCTTTGCGACCCCATCAATCGCAGCACGCCAGGCCTCCCTGTCCATCACCAACTCCCGGAGTTAACTCAAACTCATATCCATCGAGTCAGTGATGCCATCCAGCCATCTCATCCTCTGTCGTCCCCTTCTCCTCCTGCTCCCAATCCCTCCCAGCATCAGAGTCTTTTCCAATGAGTCAGTTCTTCGCATGAGGTGGCCAAAGTACTAGAGTTTCAGCTTTGCAAGTCCCTAAATCCCATGGACAGAGGAGCTTAGCAGGCTACAGTCCAAAGGGTTGCAAAAAGTTGAACACAACTGAGCAAATGAGCACTCACAATGACATATGATATGGAGCATATTTCCATATGTTTATTTGTTATGTATATTTTTAAAATGTTGAGATATATCTTCATGTCCTTTGCTTATTTTTAATCAGATACTTCATAACCATTGAGTTTCAAGGGTTCTGTATATGTTTTAGATAATTGTTCTTTATCAGATATATCTTTTGTAGCTATGTTCTCCCAGTCTGTGACTTGTTTTCTCATTCCCTTGACTTTGTCTTTTACAGAGCAGAAGTTTTGAATTACAGTAAAGTATTATTGACCAACAAATTATTTCAACTTTGCATTTGATTTTGTAGCTATGAAAGCCATCATTGAATTCCAATGTCATCTAGATTTCCACTATGTTATCTACTAGGAGTTTTATAGTTCTGCGTTTCACATTTAGATCCATTCTGATCCATTTTGTGTTAATCTTTGTGAATGGTATAAGGTCTTTGTTTAGATTTTTTTTGCATGTGGATATCTACTTGTTCCAGCAACATTTGTTGAAAAGTCAGTCTGAAAGAATAAAAAAAAAAAAAAGAAAAACAAATAATGAAAAATCCTTGAAACTCATAGCAGTTATAGCACGGTTTCAAGATCTGCACAATCATGTCATCTGCAAGCATAGTTTCACTTCTTAATTTTCATGCCTTTCATTTCCTTTTTGTATCTCATTCATTAGCTAGAATTTCTAATATTATGTTGAAAAGGGTTTTTAATCTTTTACCTGATCTTATAGTTTATAATTGGAGAAGGAAATGGCAACCCACTCCAGTACTCTTGCCTGGAAAATCCCATGGACAGAGGAGCCTGGTGGGCTACCGTTTATGGGGTCACAAAGAGTTTGACATGATTGAGCAACTTCATTTTCACTTTTCACTTTCATGCATTGGAGAAGGAATGGCAACCCACTCCAGTGTTCTTGCCTGGAGAATCCCAGGGATGGGGGAGCCTGGTGGGCTACCGTCTATGGGGTCGCACAGAGTTGGACACTACTGAAGGAACTTAGCAGCAGCAGCAGCAGCAGAAGCAGCAGCAGCATAGTTTATTTTATTGTGTTGAAAAAGATTCTTAATCTTTTTCCTGATCTTATAGTTTCTTACCATTAAGTATTTTATTAATTTTAGGCTTTTCTAGGTTTTTAAAAAATTAAATTGGGGACGTTCCCTTCTAGTCCTAGTTTTCTGTGAGTTTTTAATCATGAATTGTTGTTGGATTTGCCAATTTATTTCCATGTGTTTATATGATCATGTGACTTTTCTTCTTTGGCCTATTGTGTATTGTGCTGTCCTTAGCTGCTCAGTTATGTCTGAGTCTTTGAGACCCCATGGACTGCAGCCTGCCAGTCATCTCTGGAGAATTCTCCAGGCAAGTATACTGTTGTGGGTTGCCATTCCCTTTTCCAGGGGAACTTCCCAACCCAGGGATTGAACCCAGTTCTCCTGCATTGCATATGGATTCTTTACTGTCTGAGTCAGCATAGAAGCCCAAGAATACTGGAATGGGTAGCCTATCCCTTCTCCAGGAGATCTTCCCAACCCAGGAATTAAACCAGGGTCTCCTGCAGTGCCGCAAATTCTTTACTAACTGAGCTACCAGGGAACCCTTAGCCTACTGATTGTAGTCTATTATTTTTTCACCTGGCACTATTTGGGAGAAGAGCTAAAGTTTTTACTAACTCAATTCAAGATGAAGAAATATAAAGCCTGGTTTTGCCCTTATTTCCAAACGGTCTTCTTCAGTGCAGCCCTATGTTAGTAAAAACTAATATTTTCATAGCTACCTGTAGTTTCTCAATCACTTTAGAATTTGGAGAGAGGAAAGAGTGTGATTGATTTTTTCCATATGAATAGAACCATCAGAATTCCTAATAAGAGTAGTCCCAAACTTAAAGTGAGAATATTATGTGTATTAAATGAAATTTGTATTCAAGAGAGGTAAGTTAAGTACTTGGTATATGATAAAGAATCAATAGTTATTTCCTTTTATTTCCTTTTTCATCTAATGATGATGATAATGATGGCTATGATCAGATTGAGCTTTTTTGAGTAATATATTACACAATTTTTTTACTACCTAGACTACGTATGCATATTTCCAAAGTTGTACTACATGTGCTAATGTTTTTAATGTGTTTCACGTCTCAGGTAAGGTAGAATATAAAAAATATAATGTATCCTGCATCCTGCATCGAACATAGACTGGCGCCTCATTTCTTACATGATAGTATGCAGAATGCTTGGGGCTGGTGCACGGGGATGATCCAGAGAGACATTGTGGGGTGGGAGGTGGAAGGGGGATTCAGGATTGGGAGCTCGTGTACACCTGTGGTGGATTCACGTCGATGTATGGCAAAGCCAATAGAGTATTGTAAAGTAAAAAAAAAATAAAATAAAATAAAAAATAAATAAATATATAAATGTGAAAATAAAGAACAGGGGAGATGAGAAAACAGAAATGAGATAAAATATACAGAGAACAGTGAAACACAAGGCACTCAACCATTGGCTCAATTTGTCTGTAGTCATAAGTTTGCTCTGTTATTTCAGAAAAATCTTCTTGCCAATAAATAATTCTTTTTTCTTTGCGATTGCAACTACTAAAAAAATATATATATATATATATAATGTAAAAATAATATAAATTATAATAAAAGTAAGTAAATTTTTATTTTTATCCAGGGGTATTAATATGAAAGGGGTATTAGTACCTCAGCTTTCATGAGAAAAATATAAGTAAAGAATACTACTATAGAATGACATACAANATATATATATATAATGTAAAAATAATATAAATTATAATAAAAGTAAGTAAATTTTTATTTTTATCCAGGGGTATTAATATGAAAGGGGTATTAGTACCTCAGCTTTCATGAGAAAAATATAAGTAAAGAATACTACTATAGAATGACATACAATATTATTCCAGTAGAAGCATCTTAGTTAGCGAAATGAATAGATGCTTAGAAAGGCCACTGAGATCCTGAGTTTCCAGTGCTTGTGATTCCACTGTGTACTGGATTGAGGGTATTGAAAGGAATCAAACTATTCTTGGGAAGGAGGGGGCGAATTGATTGGGAAATTAGGATTGGCATATAATGATATATACACTTTGTGTATATATCCAACTCTTTGCAACCCTGTGGACTATAGCTTGCCAGGCTCCACTGTCTGTGGAATTTCCCAGGCAAAGAATACTAGAGTGAATTGCCATTTCTTTCTCCAAAAGATCTTCCCAACCCAGGGATTGAACCCGGGTCTCCTGCATTCCAGGTAGATGTCTGAACCACCAGGGAAGCCCGATATATACACTACAATGCATAAGATAGATAGTGAGAACCTGCTGTATAGCGCAGGGACACAAGGACCTTACTTTGGGATGACCTAGAGTGGTAGGATGGGATGGGGTGGGAGGGAGACTCAAGAAGGAGGGTATATATATATATATATATATATATACACACACACACATACAAACACAGAGAGCTGATTCACTTCTTTGTACAATGAAAGCTAACACGACATTGTAAAGTAATTATACTCCAATAAGAAAAATCAAAAAAAAAAAAAGAAAGAAACTGAGAACGACTTTTAGGAACTATATAGCAGAAAAAGATATGCAGTTTTGTAGGTGATAGCAAAAGAGGGATGGTAATAGGAGAAGGATTTTATGTCTGTTCTTGTAGTTTGGTGTGCAACACAAACTCTCTCCATTATTTATCATGAGCTTTTTCAATAAACTCCAATAAATCTACATTGCTATGAGCAGTTTGATAAAAGGATATGTTTTGAAGGAAGAATGTGCAGGACTAAATTTATTTTTAATTATTGACTTGGTGTGAAAACAAAGGCTACCTATTGAAAAATAGGCACGTTTTAACCAAAATTCAAATTCTTTGTTATGAGTGGTAATGTACCGCCTACTATTGATGCAGACCTGAACATGATACAGACCCTGCCTTCACAAAGGTCAAAATCCTTATTACAGCCTACCTTGTAAATCTCACAGTGTATTAGTTGAAAATCTGTTTAAACAGTTATTGACAAATGTGCCTTGAAAAAGGATTCCTTAGTTAAAGAGGTTTGAAAAATATCGCTCTATCTCCTCTTGGAGATTCCCAAAGCTCTTTAGTACGTTAAAGACTGAGATGTCTGTAATTAAATGTACTCTATAGTCACACGTGCTTATTTAAGTGTATTTAAGCTAGTCTTTCCCAAATGTATTCGTTCGTGAAATTAATTTTTAAAAGAACATCTCTGTTATCTACTCTTGGACAATATTCCCTGGGAAAATCTCATTTAGAAAACACAACTTTAGCAGGAAAAAAAAAAGTGTAAAATGTTATGCTTTTGTAAGGGGGCATGAACTTGTTAATATAATAGGATACATGAAAGAGCTATCTGTCTTAGAAAATACTCACCCTGTTAGTTCATTGTATAAGTAATAAGAGCTGTTGTAACAAATAATTCTTAAATTTTAGTAACTGAGACTAATAAAAGTTTATTTCTTGCTTAAGTCACAGTTGCAGTGTTGATTGGTAAGGAGTATTGATCCTTGGAGTCTTTCAGTGAGTCAGGCTTCCTGAAACCATATTCTGAAGTTTCAAGGGCTTTCCCTTGATCCTGTGCACTTTGTTAGCATATAAGAAGACGAGATTCCTTGTAGAGAATTATGCAGATAATTTGGGGAGCCATGCCTAGAAATGGAAAATACCACTTTTGCCCACATTTCATTGTCTGGAACTTGATCATATGGCTTCGTATCTGTTATTATTCCAAACTAGAAGATGAGAACACAAATAAGGAAAGGCAGTTGCTGTTCCTATCATAAATTTTGGAAAATGTCCAAGAATTTATTAGTAGGACCAAAAAGGTAAGACTATTTTAGGTACAACGAGCTATGTGAATAAAGGGCACAGATTCATACAATGGAAGGATGTTTAGAAGACCTGTGAGAAGTCCAGGCAGCAGGTGAGTCTGGAAAGAGTTTGGGAGGAGACTATAAAAAATGTTAAGTCATGCTAAGGATTCGCACTTTGTTTTGTAAAGGATTGGGTATCAATGGAGTTTTTCAAGGTGAGCAAATGAACACTTTTATTTCATACAAACAGCTATGAGAAGAGTATCCCAGATGGACTGGAGAGATAAAAGACTTCTGGTAACAGAATAATAGACAGGAAGCTGTTGCACTTGCTTGGAAGAGAGGGCGGGCTCATATTCATTACGAGGACTGCACTGGAGATGAAGAGGACAAGCTAAATTGAATAGATAATTTCTTGGAAAAATTAATAAGATTTGATAAAGAGTTTGTTGTGAAGAACTAGAAGAGAGAAGTGGTTTTAAAGCTTCTGGTTTTTGAGTTTGAGAGAATGGTATCCTAATTTACCAAATATTTTGGAGCTGTAGCAGACTTGAAGGTAAAGATAATTAGTTTATTTTTTCACAGAGAGTTGAATATGACTGTTGGAGGTACATGGCTGGGGTTTGCAAGAGAATAAACTATTTCTTGAAGCAGATAGAATCATTTTAGAATCTTGAGATTCAGTGAAGTCACTCATGTGTCACAACTGGAGAAAAACTGGACAAGAGAGCCAAAGAGAGAACTCTAAATAAGGCTGAGAGTTTAATGATGGGCAGACAAAACACTGTGAAATTGCTTAGTGATCAGAAATAAAAATTTACCCAGGGTACCGTGGTATACAGTAGACAAAAAATGCCCATTCTTAAAATATGATACCTAAGAGCTTTCCCTCCTTGAACAAAATAGACACTTTCTGTCCATGTCTCAAAAATAAAATGTGTTGCTATTGGAAAAAAAAAAAAACACACCTCTATGACCTTTACTTAAACGTGTTTCCCAAATTGTTTCTTGACTAATTATTGCATTTTTAACACAGATGATTTTCTAATAGAAAAAAAAGTTACATCAGTTTTTCTCCATAGTATCACTATTTAGTAAACACCAGATTTTATGGAAAAATGGGGGAAAGCAATTTCAATGTCTACATGAATACTATGGAATAAGTGACGANTTGCATTTTTAACACAGATGATTTTCTAATAGAAAAAAAAGTTACATCAGTTTTTCTCCATAGTATCACTATTTAGTAAACACCAGATTTTATGGAAAAATGGGGGAAAGCAATTTCAATGTCTACATGAATACTATGGAATAAGTGACGATAGGGAAAGTCAGAATGTTCCAGTAGTTTTTGACCACTGATGTTGGCATGTGGACTTTGTGAGAAGCTGGAAATGATTGTCACATTTTAATTTATTTGGAGGAAGAAATATGACATGAGTTTCATGACAAATGCATATCCAAGAGATATGTCTGTGCAGGAGAAAATAAATAGCTGCTAAGTGGGTCCTGATTTGGGGCATAATCAAAACTTGATAATTTCCATATTTATGCATTTGTGAACATTTCTTTTGTGGATTTTTAAATGGACATTTATAAAAAGTTTAGTATATTTGGCAGGGGAAATGAATAAGGAGTATGTTGCCTTGGACCTTGAATAATGAAACAAAAATATATTAGTCTATCCATTTCTAACTTTGTTTAAAGAAAGAGAAGACTATTGAGCTTTAGCTACATTATTAAATTGGGGCTCCTTGTGGATCTGCATGTGCCTCATTGCACTAAACATTTTTTTTCTCTTTCCATCTCCCTTGCTTCTAGACAAAGTGAATTAGTAGTGTTCTAAGCAGAATGAGAGTGGTATGGAATAGAGAACTATGAAGAGAATTTTATCTCTACTTTCTGTGCAACACAGCCAAAGTTCTCCCCAAATTTTTAGTAGTCACAGCTCACTTCACTTGCCTGTGGCTTAGACACTTCCCTACTACATTCCATCAAAACAGCTCTGAGTAAGGTTGCCAAAGATCTCTTCAAGCAGTGGACCAAGTACAAAATGCTTTATGCGTGTACCCAGTTGAGAGCTCTCTTGTTTTGCTGCTTTGACTTCTGGGAAGCTATTCACTTCTGGTTCTTCCCTTTATTCTATAGCCACTCCCTCTTGTTTCTGTTCCACACCTCAGTTCAGTTTAGTTCAGTTGCTCAGTCGTGTCCTACTCTTTGCAACCCCATGGATTGCAGTACACCAAGCCTCCCTGTCCATCATCAATTCCTGGAGTTTACTCAATCTCATACCTATTGAGTCGGTGATGCCATCCACCATCTCATCCTCTGTCTTCCCCTTCTCCTCCCACCTTCAATCTTTCCCAGCATCAAGGGTATTTTTAGATGAGTCAGTTCTTCACATTAGGTGGCCAAAGTATTGGAGTTTCAGCTTCAACATCAGTCCTTCCAATGAACATCCAGGACTGATCTCTTTTAGGATGNACTGTTTCCCCACCTATGTTCCATGAAGTGATGGGACCGGATGCCATGATATTCGTTTTCTGAATGTTGAGCTTTAAGCCAACTTTTTTACTCTCCTCTTTCACTTTCATCAAGAGGCTCTTTAGTTCTTCTTCACTTGCTGCCATCTGTTCCACACCTAACAGAAACAAAAGCAGGATACTCAAGGGTGGTTTGTTTCCGATTCTTGTCTGCTGACTGTGTACCATATATTCCTAATTTTCTATTAGGGGTTTATGACATTACAATATTAGAAATTTGGGCTTAGAGTTAATATTCAAATGGATTGAAGAACTCAAAACCACACGAAAAAGTCACTAATAATATGACCCAAGTAGCTTAACAATATTTCGTGATGTGGGGGAAATCCATCATCATTGTACTGCTCAAGTGGGTGAGCCTGTTGTCCTGATTAGATATTCTCCCTGACCAGCTGATAAGCTTCTAACACATCCCAGAAAGCTTCCAGCCATGCTTTGCGCTAGTTTGCCATTATAATAGACTGCACTTATGGCACTTTGTAACTTGCCTCACAAAATATTACCATCCTACCAAATACCACATACCCAGGCAGGTCATTGTTCTGCTTCTTAGAATATTCTACTGCAGCACATTAGGAATTATACACAGATGCAAATGCACTACAACTGCAAAAGTGGTTTTGAGATTCATGAATATCCCAGGACTCCCTGCTTGGTTGACATGCTCCTTCTGGCCATGCTCTCAGCACTCCCCAAGGACCTACAGCTCCTTCTAAGTGTCAGTGACTCTCAAAGAGTATTTCCACCTGTGTAGTTAGAATTTCTAAGTGTAGTTTTGCATGGACATCAGGTAAAATTTGAGTCCTTAGTTTTTATTCCTCCTTCATCACACGCACTCACTTGCAGTCCTGATACAGTTTTTAGCATTACCCCTGCTAAGCGTTCGTACGTCTTGCTAAGCGTTCATTGAGAAATACAGAATAGAAGCTACCAGGTTCATTTTCATGAACACACAATACTTTGCTCCTGAGTTGGCGACAGAAAACTAAGTGCTGTGTAACATGAGACACCAACTCCCCTGGGGCAGAGAGTGAAGGCATGCTCACATAGTGGGTGCCACTAAATACTGTTGATTAACTATCAGCTTCTAGGAGTATAGGGACAAGCATTATTCCTCATGCATATTGTACATTTGTTTATTCATGCATAAAATATTTATGGAGCGAATAGCACTAGAGAAGAAACAGCACAAGCTTCTAGAAGCTCACAATTTATGGAAGACTTCCCCCCAATCTCAGACCACATCCAATATCCTGGTCAGCAATTACTGGTAGTCACTCAAGGAGAACTGTCCCACAGCCATGGGTAATGCCAAGTACACAACACAATTAACCCCTGCTTATATTGAGTCCTTTATAAGCCCATCAGCTGTTTGAGGGACAATGGTAATCTTTGATTGTCATGCCATGCCTTGCTTGAACGGCATTAAAGATGCTGTTCTCCCCTTTGCCTTCAGGACCAAGTGTGAGTTCTGTGTTGTGGTGGGAGAGGCTCTGTAATTACTGAGATCTGACTAATCTTGACTCATCTGTCACCACTCTCTGGTTGGTGCTTTGCTCACTAACAAAATCAGACTGCTGAACATTCCGCCCACACATCAACATGTTTCTCATTTCCTTTCATTCCTCTCTGCCTATAATGCTTCCCATTTCCATGATCCCCTTCCCCTCCCCAACTGCAATTTGGTGCAGCACCTCCAACCAGCTAATTCCTAATGATCTTTAACAGTTCAGTTGGCCGTGACATCCACAGAAAATCATCCCTGACTCTAAGAACACTGGATTTTGGTACAATTCTGTATTCATTAAACACTATTTAGTGTACTCAGTTGCCCCTCTGCAATTTTAACAACCTATTTCTGTGTCTGCCTGATCACACTGCTGTGACCCTCTTAAAAGCAGGTCTCTGAATTATCTATTCTTATATACCCGTGTTGTGGGTTAGTATCTGATACAATGCAGGAATGAATGGAAAAGAATAAACAAATGCAAGAACAGTAAGATTTAGCATTTGATTGTCATGCTCATCAAATGACTGACCGAAATCACATTTGGTATTGGAAAACAAATTCTGGCACCTAGAAAATAATGTTTCTCGAATAATATGAGGACATTGGTGGTTCTGCATTTGTACGTGCTCCATGCGTGTCTTCAATGACCCGAGTTTTCTATAGTTTTGTTCTTCGTCCTTAATAAACGATATCCTTCAGATCTTCTCATGGTCATAAGTTGGCTGCTTAGCTCCAGTCTTCATGTCTGCAGCCCAGGCAGGAAGAGAGCCAAGGTGTCCATTAGGATCTTGGACATCAGTGGGAGTTGCCTGGAAGAGCCTGGTCATAGAGGATATGCAGCTACTACCAGACATAAAAGAGACAGTAAGAAGTAGTTTAGATTTTCTCTCCTCCTGTCTTCAATTTTGACCTGTGCCTTCCATTCACTGCACATAGTCAGAAACATAAGCTATAGCTATAGTTAGGGCAGCTTGAGAAAAATTTGCAAGGTCAGCTCACTACGATCAGGATATTGATGTGAGAGAAAATGAGCAAATGTCTGGCACAGACAATGGTAGTGGTAGTTTCCGTGGAACTTTTGGATTTGCTTCTTAAACTCTAATACGTGTATGGTACTAGAGGGAATGGATCTGACCTAAGGCCATGTCCATTCTGGTCATTATAGACCTTGTCTGTGGTCAGAATCAGGGTGGGGTACGATTTGTGTTTGCCTGTTTCTGAGCTTGTGTAGGTTTACATAGTTTTCTATATGGTCCTCTGTACCTGTTTCCATGTGTCAGATTTTGTGGCTATGACAGATATTTTCTCAGAGGACATTGCAAAGGGGAAAAGGAGTGCCTACCATCTCTGCAAAACCCCAAATCTACTTTAGAGTAACCAGAGATTGATCTTTTCAAGATCACCATTACAACCGTGCTACACGCAATACGCCAGCAAATTTGGAAAACTCAGCAGTGATCACAGGACTGTAAAAGATCAGTTTTCATTCCAATCCCAAAGAAAGGCAATGCCAAAGAATGTTCAAACCACCACACAGTTGCAACCATCTCACACGCTAGCAAAGCAATGCTCAAAATTCTCCAAGCTAGTCTTCAACAGTACATGAACCAAGAACTTCCAGATATACAAGCTGGATTTAGAAAAGGCAGGGGAACCAGAGATCAAATTGCTGATAGCCGTTGGATAATAGAAAAAGCANACCCGAGTTTTCTATAGTTTTGTTCTTCGTCCTTAATAAACGATATCCTTCAGATCTTCTCATGGTCATAAGTTGGCTGCTTAGCTCCAGTCTTCATGTCTGCAGCCCAGGCAGGAAGAGAGCCAAGGTGTCCATTAGGATCTTGGACATCAGTGGGAGTTGCCTGGAAGAGCCTGGTCATAGAGGATATGCAGCTACTACCAGACATAAAAGAGACAGTAAGAAGTAGTTTAGATTTTCTCTCCTCCTGTCTTCAATTTTGACCTGTGCCTTCCATTCACTGCACATAGTCAGAAACATAAGCTATAGCTATAGTTAGGGCAGCTTGAGAAAAATTTGCAAGGTCAGCTCACTACGATCAGGATATTGATGTGAGAGAAAATGAGCAAATGTCTGGCACAGACAATGGTAGTGGTAGTTTCCGTGGAACTTTTGGATTTGCTTCTTAAACTCTAATACGTGTATGGTACTAGAGGGAATGGATCTGACCTAAGGCCATGTCCATTCTGGTCATTATAGACCTTGTCTGTGGTCAGAATCAGGGTGGGGTACGATTTGTGTTTGCCTGTTTCTGAGCTTGTGTAGGTTTACATAGTTTTCTATATGGTCCTCTGTACCTGTTTCCATGTGTCAGATTTTGTGGCTATGACAGATATTTTCTCAGAGGACATTGCAAAGGGGAAAAGGAGTGCCTACCATCTCTGCAAAACCCCAAATCTACTTTAGAGTAACCAGAGATTGATCTTTTCAAGATCACCATTACAACCGTGCTACACGCAATACGCCAGCAAATTTGGAAAACTCAGCAGTGATCACAGGACTGTAAAAGATCAGTTTTCATTCCAATCCCAAAGAAAGGCAATGCCAAAGAATGTTCAAACCACCACACAGTTGCAACCATCTCACACGCTAGCAAAGCAATGCTCAAAATTCTCCAAGCTAGTCTTCAACAGTACATGAACCAAGAACTTCCAGATATACAAGCTGGATTTAGAAAAGGCAGGGGAACCAGAGATCAAATTGCTGATAGCCGTTGGATAATAGAAAAAGCAAGGGGATTCCAGGAAAACATCTGCTTCTGTTTCATTGCTATGCTAAAGCCTTTGGCTGTGTGGATCACACCAAGCTGTGGAAAATTCTTTAAGAGATGGGAATACTAGACCACCTTACCTGCCTCCTGAGAAATCTGTATGCAGGTCAAGAAGCAACAGTTAGAACTGGACATGGAATAATGGACTGGAGCATGGGTCCCTGAATCAGCACTTGGAAGACATATGACAGACTTTGTACTTCACATGTGATAAGGAAAAACAACTTGTGAAGTTAGAAGGGCTTCCCTGGTGGCTCAGAAGGTAAAGATCCTGCCTGCAATGCACGAGACCTGGGTTTGATCCCTGGGTTGGACAGATACCCATTCCAGTATTCTTGCCTGGAGAATTCCATGGACAGAGGAGGCTGGTGGGTTACACTCCATGGGGTCTCAAAGAGTCGGACACAACTGAGTGACTTTCATTTTCACTTTCTGAAGTTTGAGTGTTGAGTGAAGAAGAAACTGACACAACTCTAAAATACCCCAGATCTGCAGCGATCACTCAAGATACTCTTACACTGATATGAAGAAAATCTTGTCTTCCTCCTACTCACCATTTCCTGTGATTGATTAATTTCTGCCTGTAATTTGCCTGTTTTGTGTTGTTTTAAGAATGAGACTTTTTCCTCTAGAACAGACTTCTGGTAGGGTTCAGCATTCCACTCAGCAGAGCATGGCCAATCAGCTGAGAAGCAAGTTGATATTTGTGCAGTCATCTCACTAGGCTTTCTTTGAGAACTTCTTTACTGCTATGCTGCTGATCTTTGATTCAGACTTCCCATTTGCTTCAGATATATTATTGAATCAAGCATGGAGAGCAAATTAATCCCCAAGGGCTTTCTGGAAAATCAGCAAAACAGACTTTTGATACCATCAGGTATTCTTCAACAACATTCATGAGTTTAGTGTCATTAGAAAGAAAATTCAGATTATCTGCCTTCCTATGTATTTTTAAATGCACTTTAACTAACTAGAGTCTGATGCTACAACTGGTTCTCATTATGCACTAATTACTTGCTAAATCTGATTCAGAAGAACAAAGAAATTTTGAGTTATTCAAGGACAAAAAAATCACCAATTCTCAAAAATGTACATTTTTTACATTCTTACTACTCAAAAATAGCTAACACATATTTCTTTATATTTGAGGGGAAAATCTCCCAGGCTAAGGAATTTGTTCCAAGTTTTGTCAAGGAAAGAATTTATGCTTTAATTTGGTTCCCTAAATAGAAGGAAGTTGGAGTAGGCGATCTTTTTGGTTCTAAAATGTATCTAAAATACTTAATAGTATTTTTAGCATGAATTTTTACTTTGATTTTTTTATCTTGATTTTGACTTTCCCAAAGTGTTGTAACTCTTGATTAGCTGTTAAGATTGCTCTTTTTCTCAAGTGTTTATGGACAACTTTTCACACTAGGCGCCTTCTTTGAAATTTGCAATATCTCCAGCATATTGAAAGTTCTGGCATATCCCTCTCTTAAGACAATCTCCCCATTCCCTGCCAAACTTTGTTTCACAAAGTAACTTATTTTCTAAACATGTTTAGTCACTGCTGTGTTTTCACTTTCCATAGAAATTCTTTTTTGTAAAAACAGTCATCTTCTTGTTTTTTGCTAAGTTTACTTGATTCTCTCAAAGTAAATCCTTAAAATGTGATTCGAATGCATCTGAATTTCTATCATTTATGTAATTTACTATTTTTTTCATCATTTAGTGTAGTGCTATACTAGATATTCAATGCATGGTTCTTTAAAACTTGACTAATAACAAAATGATAGAAATGTGTGTAAAAATTATGTTTTGCTTCTCCAAGTGAGATTTGTGATAGTTCTAAAGTTGCTTTAGGTTTTTTGGTTGAGGCCTGACCTGTTTGAGTGAGACTGTACTACAATCAGTCTGGGGCAGTAATATGTAATTGGGAAAAACATGTTTATTGCAATGATACACTCTTTAAGGTCCAGAGAACCTATTTCTGACCTAGAAATGCCTTCATAATACAATTGCATTGTAATTACATATTGTTTGTCTTCCCTGCTGGACTGTAAATCCTTGAGGGAAAGAGTTTTGTTACCTCCTCTACCTCCATAACTAGTGCAATGACTGACAGAAAAAATCAATGGATATTTCATAATATGTGACTGAACTTGCTATTTGCATGAAGAAACTCTGCTTATAGCTCAAACTCATCCAATGCATCTACACAGTCAAGTTCTGTTTTGGAGTATAATTCAAAAAGTACGTGAACCCCTATGTTTATAGCAGCACTTTTCACAATAGCCAAATCATAGCAACAATCTAAACGTCCACTGACAGGTGAATGGATAAAGAAGATGTAGTATATATACAAAATAGAGTATTATTTGGCCACCAAAAGAATGAAATAATGCCATTTGCAACAATACGAATGCAACTAGAGATTTTCATGCTACCTAAGTCAGAAAGAGAAAGACAAATGCTATACGATCTCAGTTACATGCGGAATCTAAAATAAGATATGAATGAACATATTTACAAAACAGAAACAGACTCATGGACATAGAGACCAGACTTGTGCTTGCCAAGAAGGAGGGGGATGGGGAAAAGAAGGCTTGGGAATTTGGGATCAGGAGATGCACACTGTTATATATAGTATGGAAAAAGAATAAAGCCCTTGCTATATAGCACAGGAAACTATAGTCAGTGTCCCATGGTAAACCATAATGGAAAATCATGTGAAAAAGAATATATACAAATATATAATAAATACAAAAAATGAATATTTTTATATCACAGCAAAGTAATTTATGTGTACATAGCCAGCAGAAATTAACACAACATTCTAAATCAATTATACTCAACAAAAATTTTTTTAAAAATTCTATGGTTTGGTGATGTGGAGTTCATGAACTCATCTCCTGATCTGGTAGGGAAATTTCCATACTTACAATTTTCATCATAAAAATAATTTCAAAGAAAATGTTTTAATTCTCACAGGTTTCCTTGTATTCATGAATGGCTTATTGCCCAGAATGTTTCTTACACTTATCGTTATAAGTTTGAAAACTTTATTTGAGATTGAGCTATCATGTTAACCACTAATTAACTTCTTTCATGCATCATATCCACAAATGATTGTGCTGTTTTTGACTTCCAAGAAGTGAAAGTTGCTCAGTCGTGTTTGACTCTTTGCAACCTCATGGGCTATACAGTCCATGAATAATGGAGTGGGCACCTTTCCCTTCTCCAGGGGATCTTCCCAACCCAGGGATTGAACTCAGATCTCTCATATTCTAGGCAGATTCTATACCAGCTGAGCCAGAAGGGAAGCCCCAAATCATGTTTAAGAGATGAGTCAGCTGAGATACCTTCATAAAGCTGGATTCAAGAAGTAACTGCCCATAATTTGAAGCTGTTTGTTTTCTTGAAAATGTGTGACTTCTCTCATAAATGGAAGTAAACTCAACTAAATCAAGCTACAAATCAACTAAAAGGCATATAACAGAAAAAGAAAAACTATATTTAAAGGTGATTTTAAAACTTCTTAAGTGGTAGGAAATGTATGGACTTTGAAGATCGGCATCAAGTTTGCAAAAAAGAAAAAAAAAGCTAACTCCATATTTTTCTTTGTCTTTAATACTGGGAATAATAATACTTATTCTTCAGAGTTGAGAAGAACCTAAGATGGTGCCTCATGCTCTTAGGTGTGCTATAGATTGGAACTATCATTCTACAGCTCTATATGGGATTCTTATTCCACAGGTAAGACAATGTAGCCTTTAATTCTCCACATTAAAACTAGCTTTTAATGTACCCCACTCAACATCCCATAGAATGTGCAGTCTTTAATTTCTGCCTTGAACTCCCTTTTCCACCATAGCTTCTGTAATTAAAGCCATAAGGGAACTTATATGTTGAATTTCCTGGCAAATAGATAGGGGAAAAATGGAAATAGTGGCAGACTTTATTTTCTTGGACTCCAAAATCACTGCAGATGGTGCCTGCAGCCATGAAATTAGAAGATGCTTGCCCCTTGGAAGAAAAGCTATGAGAAGCCTAGACAGTATATTATAAAGCAGAGACATCACTTTGCCAACAAAGGTCTGTATATTCAAGGCTATGGTTTTTACAGAAGTCATGTACAGATGTAAGAGTTGGACCATAAAGAAGGCTGAGCATCTAAGAATTGATGTTTTTGAACTGTGGTGCTGGAGAAACTCTTTTGAGTTCCATGGACAGCAAGGAGATTAAACCAGGCACTCTTAAAGGAAATCAACCATGAATACTGATGCTGAAGCTGAAGCTCCAACTCTTTGACCACCTGATGTGAAAAGCAAACTCATTATAAAAACCCCCGATGCTGGGAAAGATTGAGAGCAGGAGGAGAAGGTGGCAACAGAGGATGAGATGGTTGGATGGTATCACTGATTCAATGGTCATGAGTTTGAATAAACTCTGGCAGATAGTGAAGGACAGGGAAGCCTGGCATGCTGCAGTCCACAGGGTCTCAAAGATTTGGACATGACTGAGAGACTAAACATCACAACATGTTGGGCTTATTACAATCTCAAGGCTAAGATGTAGGAACTAAATGGAATATCTTAAGAAGAAAATATTTGATAAACTTCTTGAGGGCTGAAGTTTTCATCTGATTTTCTGAGTCTGTAATCTTGGTGGAAATTAGAGGAATGTGCTATGTGATTCTGTAATCATAAGAATGATAATTCTATGTAAGAGCTATGGAATGTTAACTGTTTAGAGGGAAAAAGCTATCACCAAAGCATACACATAGTTGTCTTCAATATTGGAAGATAGCAACTGATAGAATTTCTCATCTGAGTGTATTATCCAATTCATCTACAGAATCAGTTAGATACAGTTTTCCTTCCATTCACTATTTGTAAAGTGGAGTTAACACTGGCATCAGAGATAAACAGTATATGCTATGGGTGTTATTATTACCTTTAATTATTTAAGGATTAAAAGACCCTAAATACATAAGATAGTAATGCCAAAGGTCACTGATCATGATCACCATAACAAATACAATAACAAAAATTTTCAAAATGGCAGGAATTCCCAAAATGTGACATAGAGACAAGAAGTGAGCAAATACATTTGGAAAAATGGCATCAATAGACTTGCTTGACACAAGGTTGCCGCAGATCTCTAGTTTGTAAAATTTACAGTATTTGTGACCCCACAGTCTGATCCAGTCTTGCCAATGAGGTCCAGGATCTCTGGCAGAGGTATGGGTTGGCAGTGGCCTGCTGCAGTGACCCTGAGTGCAATGACTGAGTGCAGCAGTGTGCCCACGGGGCCTTTTGAAGGAGGCCAACATTATCTTCATTACGTTCACCACATTTTGGCCTCAGGTCAAACAACAGGGAGGGAACACAGACCCACACATCAACAGAAAATTGGATTACAGATTTACTGAGCATGGCTCTGCCCATCAGAACAAGACCCAGTTTCCCCCTCAGTCAGTCTCTCCCATCAGGAAGCTTTCATAAACCTCCTATCCTTATCCTTCAGAGGGCAGACAGAATGAAAACCATAATCACAGAAAACTAACCAAACTGATCACATGGCCACAGCCTTGTTTAACTCAATGAAACTATGAGCCATGCCACCATGTAGGGTTACCCAAGATGGACGGGTCACGGTGGAGAGTTCTGCCAAATTTGGTCCACTGGAGAAGTCGATGACAAACCACTTCAGTATTCTTGCCTTGAGAACCCCATTAACAGAATGAAAAATCAAAAAGACAGGACACTGAATGATGAACTCCTCAGGTTGGTAGGTGACCAATATGCTACTGGAGAACAGTGCAGAAATAACTCCAGAAAGAATGAAGAGGTGGAGCCAAAGCAAAACAAACACCCAGTCGTGGATGTGACCAGTGGAAATAAAGCCCGATGCTGTAAAGAACGATATTGCATACAAACCTGAAATGTTAGTTCTATGAACCAAGGCAAATTGGAAGTGGTCAAACAGGAGATGGCAAGAGTGAACATCAACATTTTAGGAATCAGTGAAGTAAAATGGACTGGAGTGGGTGAATTTAACTCAGATGACCATTATATCTACTACTGTGGGCAAGAATCTCTTAGAAAAAATGAAGTAGCCCTCAGAATCAACAAAATAGTCCAAAATACAGTACTCGGATGCAATCGCAAATGCAACAGACTGATCTCTGTTTGTTTCCAAAGCAACCAACATTATCACAGTAATCCAAGTCTATGCCCCAACCAGTAAAGCTGAAGAAGGTGAAGTTGAAAGGTTCTATGAAGACCTACAAGGCCTTCTAGAACTAACACCCCAAAAGATGTCCTTTTCATTATAGGGGACTGGAATGCAAAAGTAGGAACTCAAGAGATACCTGGAGTAACAGGCAAATTTGGCCTTGGACTAAAAAACAAAGCAGGCAAAGGCTAACAGAGTTTTACCAAGAGAACGCACTGGTCATAGATAACACCTTCCTCCAACAACACAAGAGAAGACTCTATACATGGACATCACCAGATGGTCAATATTGAAATCAGATTGATTATATTCTTGGCAGCCAAAGATGTAGAAGCTCTATACAGTCAGCAAAAACAAGATGGGGAGCTGACTGTGGCTCAGATCATGAACTCCTTATTGAAAAATTCAGACTAAAATTGAATAAAGTAGAGAAAACCACTAGACCATTCAGGTATGACCTAAAACAAATCCCTTATGATTATATAGTGGAACTGACAAACAGATTTAAGGGATTAGATTGATAGAGTGCCTGAAGAACTATGGATGGAGGTTCATGACATTGCACAGGAGACAGTGATCAAGCCCATCCCCAAGAAAAAGAAATGCAATGAGGCAAAATGGTTGTCTGAGGAGGCCTTACAAATAGCTGAGAAAAGAAGAGAACTGAAAGGCAAAGGAGAAAAGGAAAGATTATGCCCGTTTGAATGCAGAGTTTTAAAGAATATCAAGTAGAGATAAGAAAACCTTCCTCAGTGATCAATGCAAAGAAATAAAGGAGAACAATAGAATGGGAAAGACTAGAGATCTCTTCAAGAAAATTAGAGATACCAAGGGAACATTTCATGTAAAAATGGGCACAATAAAAGACAGAAATGGTATAAACCTAACAGACTGTATTATGAAGAGGTGGCAAGAATACACAGAAGAACTATACAAAAAAGATCTTCACCACCCAGATAATCATGATGGTGGGATCACTCACCTAGAGCCAGACAACCTGGAATGCAAAGTCAAGTGGGCCTTAGGAAGTATCACTATGAACAAAGTGGGAAAGATGTCAGCAATCATTTCCTCTGGGATTATTTGGTATACATTTTTCCTGCTTTTTTATATATTCATATTTGCAAACTAAATTTCTTTTTGTAATTAGGAAGAAAAGTTTCCTAAAATTAATTTTGTCCACAAGAACAACTGGTTTGACTAAATTTGGTATAAAAATAAAATGTTAAATTAAGTTAAACAGTCCTTACTGGAAACAACTTGATGGAAAAATTAGTTTTTCATTTTTCCGCTGCCAAGATCATTTATTTGAGATAATGCTTTTATCTTGTGCTCTGCTTAGAAACCTCATAGGCTCCCTGTTATTTCTATCCCTTCAAGTCTAAGACTCTATGACTGCTTTTCAAGACCTTAATTTTGTTCCAGGGAAAATTGCTCCTTTTTATTCTGCCTTCTGCTTGCCCATGTTCTGATGGGTATTGAAATCATCCTTGAAAATCCATGCTTGCTCATATAGCTCATGCCCCTCCCCCCCCACACACACACTGACACACATCCTTGGACTGTCTGCTTGCCAGTCTAAGAGAAATCATATTCATTCATTCAATAAATACTTGAGTCTCCAGTATGGATCAGGTGCTGGAGATAAAGAAGTGAAAAGATTCAGTAGCTTACTCCCATGAAATTTTTGCCCATAGGAAAAGTTATGTAGCAATACTTCTTTCTGTAAAGGCTATTGACGTGCAAATGTAAAGTCTAGTCTTTCAAGTGTGGCTTGAAAGACTTCTGCATACCAGGTTAAATTAATCTTGAAGGGGGAAGAAAAAAACAAAAACTTCATTGATTTCTATGTTTAGCTCCACCCCCCCCCCAATATTTATAAGAAACAGCTATGTAAAATGTACTACTGTATGTGCTGTTGTTGAAGCAGTTTTTTATGTCATCTTGTTCTACTCTACAAGGTTTGCTGGTGCTACTGCTAAGTCGTTTCAGTTGTGCCCAACTCTGTGACCCCATAGACGGCAGCCGATCAGGCTCCCCCATCCCTGGGATTCTCCAGGCAAGAACACTGGAGTGGGTTGCCATTTCCTTCTCCAATGCATGAAAGTGAAAAGTGAAAGTGAAGTCGCTCAGTCATGTCTGACTCTTAGCAACCCCATGGACTGCAGCCCACCAGGCTCCTCTGTCCATGGGATTTTCCAGGCAAGAGTACTGAAGTGGGGTGCTGTTGCCTTCTCCAGCTACAAGGTTTATATACCCATTTTATAGAGTATTATTTTAAAAAGCTTTGTTTCCTCTAAGGAATGAGTTTTCTTCTTCCTCTCTGATAAGAATAGGGACATGACAGATCGTGTTTCCCTTTTTACCCTGACTACCAGGAAGACTTCCCTGATGGCTCAGATGGTAAAACGTCTGCCTGCAATGTGGGAGACCTGGGTTTGATCCCTGGGTGGGGAAGATCCCCTGGAGAAACTCCAGTATTCTTGCCTGGAAAATTACATGGACAGAGGAACGTGGTAAGCTACAGTCCATGGGGTCACAGAGTCAGACACAACTGAGCTACTTGGTAAGCTGCAGTCCATGGGGTCACAAAGAGTCGGACACAACTGAGTGACTTCACTTTGACTTTCACCAGGAAGATCAGTGACATATTCTTCAATTGCACTGACATCTGCACATATTAGTAAACTTACATTGGCATTGTTTTTGGATATTGATTCTTTTTCATTTCTAAGTGCATTGTTTTCTTTTGTTGCCTGTAACTTTTTGAAAGAAAAC
The DNA here is from genome assembly GCA_006410875.1 of Neotragus pygmaeus. NCBI lineage: Eukaryota > Metazoa > Chordata > Mammalia > Artiodactyla > Bovidae > Neotragus > Neotragus pygmaeus. The sequence continues at coordinate 99,750 of SJYV01019157.1, forward strand.
CCAAACTTATCAAGGAAAAAATGAAGAGTGCCAACCTGTTGCTGCCTGCTGGACTGAGGGACTCATTTTTAGCTGCTTGGAGTGGTGGTAACCATTGCTTCTCAGCTGAATGCCTCTTTGTTAACAACCTTTAATCAAAAACAGTCTCCTTCCCAAGGCTACATCCCCATCATGGTGGCAGCCCATATCCAATACCTGGTTGACTGAAGTAGAGGCAGAAGGGCCTAATCCCTTTTTCTCAGGGGAGGGTAATGCTCGAGACCATCCTAATTCTATTGGACTGCAGTTCAGCGTCTTCCTTAGCCAACTCTCCTTCTCTTACCCTCGTGGTGGTGTTCCCTACAGCACTCACCAGTGCATCTCATTCATGCAAATTTCAGTCTCACATCTGTTTGCCAAGACATCATACCTACAATAATTAATTAAAGGTGAAAATGGTAATACTCCCTGTTAGTTACCCATAGGTACTCTATACTGCATCAGATCAGTATCCTTGCGACTCTAACCTCACAGATTGAGTTACATCAATGAAAATATCATCAGTCATCTGCATTTTGCCATGAACTTTTGCAGGGCTTAGAGTTAGAGCAACACTACTTAGCACTTAATTCTTAATTGACTTATGTGGTTCACTGTTATTTCAGAAAGTTATAGCCATATGGTTGTACTTGACATTCCTTTTCAGTGATTTAGACCTGTTCTTTGCATTTACGGTAAGCTTTCAAGTAAGGGGCTCATTGGTAAAGAATCCACCTGCCAAGCAGGAGACATGGGTTCAATCCTTGGGTCAGGAAAACCCCCTGGAGAAGGAAATGGCAACCCACTCCAGTATTCTTGCCTGGGAAATCCCATGAACAGAGGAGCCTGGTGGGCTACTCTATAGTCTATAACAAAAAAGTCAGACACAAGTTAGTGACTAAACAACAGTAGCAAAGCTTTCAAATACTGGAAATTTTGGTAATGCTTGTAGAGATATTAAGTTGCCCTCTTAGCTATTGTGCTATTTACTTGTTCATTTCTAGCCTGTATCACTACTTGTGCAGAGAATGTAACTTTGTTGTCTGGACATTGCAGTCTTATGTTTACAAAGGGCAAGGCTGTAGTCTCTAGATGGCCATCTGTGGTTCTCCTTGTGAACCGTGATCTCTATGCCTGTAATCAGAATCAAGGTTTTTTTGATTTGCTAGGTTCACCGAAACAAAATACCACTTGTGGTGACTCAGTGACAAAGAATCTGCCTGCAATACAGGGAACATGGGTTCTATCATCCCCTGGAGAAGAAAATGGCAAACCACTCCAGTATCCTTGCCTGGAGAATCCCATGGACAGAGGAGCCTGGTGGGCTACAGTCCATGGAGTCACAGAGTCAGACACGACTGAGCAACTAAACAAGACAAAAAAAACAACTTGGCTAAAAACAAGAAAAACTTACTCTCATACACTTCTGGAGCCCAAAAGTCCAAAGTCAAGGTGCTGGAAGACCCTTGCTCTCTCTGAGGGCTCTAGGGAAGGATTCTTCCTTGCCACTCTTAGTTTCTAGTGGTTGCTGGCAATCCTTGGCGTTTCCCGATTTGTAAATTCATCTCTCCAATCTCCATCTCTGTCACCTCATGGCTTTCTCCTGGTATATCTCTGTGTCCAAATGCCCCTTTTCTTACAAGGACACTTTTAGTATTAGATCAGGAGTGAACCTGATCTAATGTGACCTCATCTGAAATTGATCACGTCTTCAAAGATCCTGTTTCCAAAAAATGGTCATGTTCACAGGTATTGGGAATTGAGTTGAACATATCTTTTTGAAGCACACAGTTCAACTCACAACAAAGGTATATCTCACTCTGCTCTTAGCTTCCTGACCCAGCAAGACTAATATGACAGATAAGCATCTGCAGGAGAGTCAGATTACTTTTACTGATTGATTGAAACCTGACACCACACCTAGGAAAAGTTCAGGGTGCAATACATTAACTACCAATAGGGCCACCGTTGTAGGTGTTGGGCCTTTCCCCTACTTGTCTAATGCTCCTCATCTTTGTCTGACTGTGCCTGCCTCTTCTGAGCCCAAGATGTGCTCAGTGCCACGTTTGAATGAATTCTATAATCTCCTCTCACCAACTGTGCCTGTTTAAAATCTTTTCTATATTTCTTTCTTTCCATGTCCTGTATATCAATCTTCAGGATTATGTAAAATGGTAGCTCATTTTCTAAATTTTCTATATTTACTTTTAAAGTGAAATGAATATGGAACATCAATTCAGAAAGATGTTAAGACATATTTTTTAAAGTGTGGCTTGAAGTTCCTCTATGGACAAATATTCCGTAAATTTAAATATCATGTCCTACGTCTCCTTTACCAGATTCACAAAATTTTTAGACTATTTGGGTTATGAAAATTCCCACAAGCAAACAAAGGCAAACCAACAAAACATGTTTAGCATAGTTTGCCAGCGTTTCCCAAATGTATTTAATCACAAAATGAGCTGAGGAGACTCACATAGAAGATTTTCAAAGCTTCTGTCTGGGGAACGAAATAAAGCTGTCATCATCTTGGTATGTTTCTCCATCAGAGGGCTTTTCTAGATTAGTCTGTGACCAAAACTGATTAGAGTCAATAATGAGAACCTCAGACAATAGCACCAGTTTCTAAAAGAAAGGCTTATCACTTTTTAGAATATATTTTGGCATTGCTATTCGTTCGCTCAATCGTGTCTGACTCTTTGCAACCCCATGGACTGCAGCACACCAGGCTTCCCAGTCCTTCGCCAACTCTCGGTGGTGAAGTTCGAGCTTGCTCGAACTCATGCCCACTGAGTCGATGATGCCGTCCAACCATCTTGTCCTCTGTCATCCCCTTCCTCTCCTTTAGCATGGGTATTGAAAATATGTGTTCCACATTGCCTGAGCTTAAATTACCTCTCCTCAATTACAAGCTGTGTCTTTGACCAAATTGTCTAATCTCTCTTAGCTCAGTTTCCTCATTTAAAAAATGATTATATGACACAGTAGTTACTCACAGCATGATTATGAGATGGCACAATTCATATGAAAAGCTTAACAAGGTCTTTATGACACAGTTCAGTTTCAACCTGGAAACTTCTACTGGGGTCCCTCATTTCCTGTTCCATTACATACACAGTATTATTAATGCCAAAGTCATATGGGATGGTGTAGAACTCCAGCACAGCGCTTAGAAGTGGAATTTGCTTTTTGGCTTTGCAAAGGACCTATGTGAGAAGTCAGGCTATCAAAACTTGTGTTCCAATTCTGAAACTACCCATCTGAGAGATCTTCGGAAATCAATTTTCCTCAGGTTTTATTATCTTCACCTGTAAAATGCATGCAGAATGCAAAAGATTGCTTCCATTCCCAAACTTTAAAAATCTAATTAAAAATTCAACAACTAGACTCCAGAATAATTGGTATTTAGTTGTCATGATTAAACACTTTGTTTTCACATGCTGCGTAGTACATCCCCATACTGTGATAGCTTTTACTTTCTGCTAATTGTTGCCTTGGCAGATCAAAACTTGAGAGAGTCACATTAACATGATCTTATAAGATGCCTAAAAGATTTTTAAAAAAATATTGAAATGCTAGAAATACATGTACCATAGGCTATCCTCATTTCAACGGGGCTCTCTAGGTAGCACCAGTGGTAAAGAGCCTGCCTGCCAATGTAGGAGACATAATGAGAGGCCGGTTTGATTCCTGCACCAGCAAGATCCTCTGGAGGTGGGCACGGCAACCCACTGCAGTATTCTTGCCTGGAGAATCCCGTGGACAGAGGAGCCTGACAGGCTACAGTCATGAGGTTGCAGAGTCAGACCCGACTGAAGCAACTTAGCACGCAGGTATCCTCATTTCACTGGAGGCTTAGATATTAGGCAACTCAGTGTAAGCTTAAGGGCATGAATCTGGAATCTCAAGATCTACATAAATATCTCAGTTCTAACACTTTTCATTTACTCAGTATTCTCTGCCTCAGTTTCCTCATCTATAAAATGAAATCTTTACCTTCACAAGCTATTGTAGGATAATATATGTAAAGCACTTAGAAACAATGGCCGTTGTCCAGTAAGCATTCAATACATGTGTGCTCTTATTGCTAGGCAATTGAATTTTTTCACAGATGAGAAAACTGAGGCTCAGAGATTAAAATGCCAGTCCTGAAAGTCACAGAAAGAATTAATTATACAGCAGTGACTGGATTCAGCTTTTGAGCCCGATTATCCTTCCTGCTCCTCAACAACTGCATTTCAGCAACAATGGTTGTAAATCCAATCTTAGTTGCTTTCGTCATCCAGTTTGATTACTCTCTCAAAAGCCCTAAATAACTTGGCTTACTTTTTAAAGTAAATTATCTTTTTCAAGCAAAATCTTATGATTCAGTGGCTTTTCTGGTAGGTAAGATGTAACAGGAGGTGTCTATAAAGATGACATAAAAAATAAATTTATCCAATTCCAAGGACACATATAAAATATCATATAAATGAAGAAAATATGTGCAATTTTATTTTAGACCTGGTTAGGGGAAAATCTGTTCCCTCTTCACCCTTCTAGTCCTTCATGAGGAAATTCTTAGCCAGACCTCAGCATGGATGTGTTTGTTCACAGGACAATACATGTTTAAAACCTTTTGTATTCCAGATATTGTTCTATGTGAGAGGAGAGAGTGGTGAGCAAGACAAATGAAGTCTATTTTTATGGAGTTGGTGTTCTAATACAGAGGTCAGAGAACTATGTCCTTAGTGAAATCTGGCCTGCTATATGTTCTGGAAAATAAAGTTTTATTGGGACAGAGCCATGCTAATTCATTTATGTTTTTCTTATAACTACTTTTCACTATAATGATAGAGTTGAGAAAGTGCAGCAGAGGCCCTAGGGACATCAAAGTCTAATGTATTTACTATCTGGCCCTTCATAGAAAACTGTTCACTCCAGCCAGTAGGATAAGCCATTCAATAAACAAAGAGACAAGATTATTTCTCTGTTAATAAATTTAAACAGGGTAAGAGAAATAATAGGGGGAGGCTTTATATTTGGGGGGTATTGATCTTTGAACTAAGAGTAGAATGCCAGAAAAGAGTGAATTATACTGAGAACCAGGGGCTGAAATGTTTCTGGAAACAGGAAGTTCAGGTCAGTTCAGTTCAGCTCAGTCGCTCAGTCGTGTCTGACTCTTTGTGACCTCATGAACTGCAGCACACCAGGCCTCCCTGTCCATTTCCAACTCCTGGAGTTCACCCAAACTCATGTCCATTGAGGTGGTGATGCCATCCAGCCATCTCATTCTCGGTCGTCCCCTTCTCCTCCTGCCCCCAATCCCTCCCAGCATCAGAGTCTTTTCCAATGAGTCAGCTCTTCGCATCAGGTGGCCAAAGTATTGGAGTTTCAGCTTCAACATCAGTCCTTCCAATGAACACCCAGGACTAATGACGGGTTAAGAATTGTCTTTGACAGAATGTTGTGACAGAGGGCAAGATCAATAAGAGAAGTCAGAGAACATGCGATGGCTGTTATCACCTGGGCCTTTATTTGAGGAAGGGTACCGTTTGCCTTGGGAAATAAGGGAGAACTTAACATCTGTTACATCAGGTTTTTTGTTTGTGGATAAAGATCAGTGTTCATGTAGGGCCTTGTTTTCCTATGCCTACCACAGGGGATAGAGCAAAGTCATCTCCTTCTGTATGGATAAATGTCTTCAGTCTGCATATTTCTTTCTCTGCTTCTTCTCTTGCCACTGTGTGGAAAACTTTGGGTGTTTTTGGTCTGAAATCTTAGGTTTTGAGAGGGACCTGGCAGACCTGCTCAATTCTTCAAATAGTTTTGTCAGTAATAAAGTTGCTCCATGTTTTCATTTTGATTTGACTTATTGTGTGAAGTTAATTGACAACATCCCAGAGAAGAGAGGAAAAGGGGTTTATCAGTAGCTTCATAGCCATATAATCTTCCAGGTAATGGTTTTAATATCATAGCATAGAGTTTCATGCAAATTTTCACAAATACCAGACAACTTAAACACAGGTAAATAAACCAGCTGGGAAATATAGAATCTAACATCATATCCTAAAATGTAATAGTGAATCTTCCTGTGGTCTGCATTTTAAAGTGTAATTGTCTGTATAAGTCAGGGTCAAAGGAACAAAGAATAATTAAAATTCAGAACGCCATAAAGGTAACCACAGCTTTTCTAACTAAAGAATCTCTGTTAGGAAAACAGAGATATAAAGTTAGCAAAGTCATAGTAATTTCCTAAACATTTTTCCTAATAACCCTCAGAGATCTACCACACTGAGAATATATTTATATTAGTTTTGCTTTCATCCAAGGCACTCTTACCCACTCCAGTATTCTTGCCTGGAGAATGGACAGAAGAGCCTGACGGGCTACAGTCCACGGGGTCGCAAAAAGTCAGACACGACTGAGTGAGTTCACGTCACTTAAGTCACTCTTAAGCTGATTCACTCATATAATTACTATGATCCCTTGTTATTATTATTACTAATAATTGTTTGCATTAATGTTATTGATAATATTATTAAATAAATGATTAATAATTATATTCATTCATATAATTGAATTTAGTAGCAAAACTGAGATCCCAATCAAGCCATCTAATTCTAGAACCTGTGCCCTTAAGACATGGTCCTCACAGCAAGGATGGGGGTCATTGTGGGGCAGGCTGTATGCAAGAATAGAGGTGAGTGGGCTTTGCAGTCATGCAGATCTCAGTTCAAAGCCAAGATCTGTTTCTCACAGGCTGTGTGATTTGGACCATCTTATTTGCTTAGCTGTGCAACCCTGTTTCCTTATCTTTAAGTTGTGGATCAAACACATAGCTTATAATATCATTAAGAGGATTAAATTAATTAAAATGAGGAATGCATTAAATATAGCACTGCCCACAGGGTAGCCATCCTATTGGGAACATCCATTTTTACAGTGGCTGTGCTTACATAGCAATAGAGTGAACTCCAGCTAAAAGTAGTAATATATTATAATCGCTTGCCATACCTTGGGTTTACATACCTGCAGTGTAACTGATACTTGTTTTAAAAGGAAAGAAAAAAAGGCAACAAGATGAGAACAACACCAAAACCCCAAACTGAGATTCTGCAGACAAAGGAATTTAGAACTTATATGAACTTATGTATACTAGTTTCTCATAGCTCTGATACCCATGTGGACTAACAACAGGAGCATGATGATGTGGTGAGAGTTACAGATGTGAATCAGCAGATGACACAGAATCACACATCAAAGCACATAGAAAACCCAGACCAGAAATAGAGAGTTATTATAAGTGTGTTGTAAGCAGTTTATCTTGTCATGTGAAAGCTTCTTAGTGAAAACTTCTGTTGGCCTTATGAAGTTACAAATTAAAGAAATCCAATCTGTTATATTTAAAACAAGAAACTCATACTTGTTGAACCCATTATTATTTATAGCCAGTTCCTATAAGAATGATGGTTTAATTGTTAAGTCATGTCTGACTCTTTGCAACCCCATGGACTGTAGCCTACCAGGTTCCTCTGTCCATGAAATTCTCCAGGCAAGAATACTGGAGTGGGTTGCCATTTCCTTCTCCAGGGGATCTTCCCGACTAAGTAATCGAACCTGGGTCTCCTGTATTGCAGGCAGATTCTTTACTGACTGCTAGGAGGGAAGGCCCCCTGTAAGAATAAGAAGGACAAATAAGCAGCATCCCTAGACACAGGTCAAGGCAGACTGTATTTTTCCTTGGATGTTTCACCTTTCATATTGCTGTTCCAGGTGAAGTCAGGATCAAATTTGCCTCCCCACAGTAGAATTTTCTTTTATTGTGAAGATTTTTCACACTGGCTATCATTCATCAGGCACCATTCCATGCTAGAAGAGACCTTAGTTCTTTTACATTTGTCTCTAATCCTTTCAAGAAAGCCATAGGACACTGTTGGGAGACATGAAGTTCGGGACACTAATGAACTCACAACAGTCACACATCTGGCACTGAGTGGCAGAGTTTGGTCAGAGCAGTAGCAGAGCAGGTTTTTGTTTCTAAAAGTCTTACCTCATTCTCCATGCGATGGTTCTTCACACTTGCAGGGGANCTTATCTCATTCACGTGCTGAGCTCTCTAACTCTCTGACACAATTTCCAATCACTTGATCTTATAGATTCTATGCTGAAGTTACCTCTCTAGTTTACCCTCATATTTATACTCTCCATTTTAATTCAAGCCCTGGTTTTTTTTTTGGACTGGATTTATAATAGTATCTTTAATGATCTCCCAGCCTCAAGTCTCATCTCAATTTAATCTAATCTCCATGTAACTTTCTTTTTAAAATAAAATCTGATCAATTTTTCCCTCTGATTAAAATCCAACAAAGGCCTCCAATTCTCTGCAGAGTGAAGTCCAAGCTTCTTAACGTTGCATATTAGGCTTTCTTGATCTCTCCCTCATCCATCTGTCCAGTTTTCTCTCCAGTGATTCCTCATTCTATCCCCTTTGAGCAATGCTATATTTATCTGACAGTCATACTGAGCTGCATGTGTTTCCTAAGCAGACAATGCTATAGTCTTTCTACCTGAGATATCCTTACTGGGAAGAATCTCCATTCATCCTTCAAAATCCAATTTTTGAAGGCATAACTCCTCTTTGAGATTTTCCACGATTCTTTAGCTAGTCAACTGCCTAAAACGCTCCCTCTTCTGTAGCCACTTGTCAACTCGTTGTAGTTATTTATTTATTTTCTTCTCTAAAACAGTACAACTTTCGAATGCAAATGTTGTCGCATCCAGCACAATGATGTTTGCTCAGTTCAACCGATTTTAAGAGAGATTAAATCATATTTGAAGATTTCCATTTTTAAGATACGGAGAGAAGAGAGGAAAGAAAGAAACTGTGTCAAAGCCCTGAAAGTCAGACTACAGAGGGATGTGATGTCTTTGCTAAAATGAGACAGTTCAGTCAAATAGGATTTCTGTTTTGTTAAGAAGCTTAAGCAAATCACTGTAAAGGCCAGGAAACACTTAGAAACTAGGCAGTGTGTCTGTCTATATTTATGTTTCAAATCTTATGCCTGAAGTGTATTGTTTAAATACTCAGTACAAATATCACCAATTGTACACAGAGCATGCAAATTGCTAATACTTGGATTATTTTATTCCAGCTGTGATGTTTTTTTGAAAAGCTATCAAATATCCTTTACCTCATTAAACACAAAGCCTTCAGCAAGTCTGAAGATTTACAAAGTATCTATTTTCCTCTTAACTAAGAAGAAAAATAAAACTTTGTGAAGTAAAACAAAACAGTTCGCTTTCCCCATCCTCCTCTCTCATTCTGTTTGCAAACACCAACCAGGTTCAAGGAAACTTGGGTTGCCCTAAAGCTACAATACATTCTTTCATATCACTCAGGCCACAGGCTATTCTTAAAAACTTCATCTATAAGAGGGAATACAAATTATAAAACCAAATAATCCTGTCCCCAAATGCTAAATAAATAGACCAAGGAAAATTCACTAGGCTGGATTACATGGAGTTATTCTGGTAGAAGTAGGTAAAGACCAGAGCCTTAAGACAGTTGCTACTTTGATAAATGTTGGTTTCTGAAATATACGACTAGGAGTGTTGGTTCTCCATATGGCTCCAAGACAATTTAGGGAGTCTCCTAGCACACAGGCTACATTTTCTGTTTATCATAGCCAAAATTCTCATAGGAGAATGACTCACTTAACCTCTCCAGCTGGCTTCAGTCTATTAAAGAACTTCACTTTCAGCATGGGCTCTGGTCTGGGAGGGACGGAAAGACGAGGTTGTTGAGCTGATTCTGGGCTTTGACTTCCTAAGAAGCTGAGTTATCTGCTAGCCATGATGTCACTGCACAGAACAGTTAGGGAACATCCTGTTTTCTCTGGTTCATTTGACCCTAGATCTTCTTTCTAAACCTCCCGCTCCTAATTTCTTACTATCATTTGACTCAGGGACAAATTCACACTTTCTAGGGCATTTTTGAGTCCTTAGGGTAGCCCTCATATTCCCCTTGAAGAATACACCAACAATTGTAATCTTTGAAAGCATACTGAGCTCATAGTTGCCAAGGAAATCAAGAAAACAGAGCACAGTTGTTTCAGGTTTATTGTCTGTTTCAGGAACTATAGCCTCCAGATAAAGAAGAGAGTACAGCCTGTGAGCCATTTATGTGCTAGTTTAATTGCTTCTCCCTCCAGATTCTCACCTCTGTGTTTAAGAAGTGTCCACATAATCTTTTGGAAGTAACCTCCTGGTTCCTTTCTGAATATTTCCCAATTTAAAATCTGATTACATCTTATTCAGTTATGTAAATTTTATGTTAATTTAGTTTTTAATGACTAAAGTTTGATTATTTTTTAATTGCTAAGCTATATAAAAATTTATACATTTAAAAACATTAAAAATTTTCCAAATAGAATAAGGTTTAAATTCTTAGTGTATATATGTGGGTATATATAATTATGTAAATATATATATATATATGGGTTGTTGGACTCTGGATGGGAGAGGTTTTTTGAGTACCACACAGCCAGATCTTCACATCTCATATTTTAGATATTCATATTGTAATGCAGCATAAAGCCATCAAAGTCTTAAGCTGGAGTTTATAGCATGTTGTCTGTATTACGTTTATTGTGAAAAGGAAAACCCCGGGGTTGTTTATTTTTTCTTTAAAAAAATACACCTTATGCTGTGTTCTGTATTTTTGACCCTAATGTTGGGCCTTATATAGTTTGTCTATCACTGTAGTATCATTGTGACTCGGCCTGTTTTCCATTAGCCTGCTAATAACTTTGCACTCACGGCTTTGTTGTTCTAGTCGCTGATCTAACATCAAACAGAACAGATTATACTATGGTAAATCTTCCCAGGTTGAAAATTTCATTTTCACAAATGAAATGTATATAAATATAAAATGAGTATATATGTGTGTGTGTGTGCACACGTGCGTGTGTGCAAAGCTGCTTCAGTTGTGTCCAACCCTGCAATCCTATGGACTATATCCCACCAGGCTCCTCTGTCCATGGGATTCTCCAGGCAAGAAAACTGGAGTGGTTGCCATGACCTCCTCCAGGGGATCTTCCCAACCCAAGTGTTGAACCTGTCTTTTCTCCTGCATTGGCAGGTGGTTTGGTTTTTGTTTGTTTGTTTTTGCCACTTGAGCCACCTGGGAAGCCTGCTTTGGGTGTATCTCATGATAAAGTGCAATTTATCCTGGGCATGTGATCTTGTTCAGCATTTGAGAATTAATCAGTATAATTAGCACAGTAACAATCTAAAGAAGAAAAACCATTTGATCCTCTCAGAAGGTATAGAAAATAACTTTTGACCAAATTCAACACACATCCCTGATAACCTCACCCCCCCCACCCAAAATCAACTAAAGACAGAGGAATCTTCTTCAATTTGAGAATGGTTGTCTACACAAAATGACTGCTTATTTCCTGATGGTGGAAAATTGAATACACAGAGAACAAGGCAAGTATGCCCACTCTTACCACACCTATGAACGTCATACTCTAGTTTGTAGTTAGTGCACTGAGATAAGAAAAAGAAATAAATACATACCAGTATGTATGAAAGAAATAAGACTGTCTCTATTTTAAGCAACATAATTACCTACTTAATAAAGAGAATCTTAAAAACATGTTACTGGAACTAATAAATGAGTTTAGTAAAGTTTCAGGGTTACAAATTCAATATGTAAAATTTAATCACATTTCTATATATTAAAATTTAACTATTTGAAATTTTAAAAATCATTTATAATAGCACCAAAACACGAAATTACTAAGTATACATATTATAGAATCTGTGCAAATTTCATACAGCAAACATATAAAACACTGATGAATAAAATATTTAAGCAAATGGCTATAAACCTTATTGAGAGATTGCAAGGTTTATTGTTTATATCAATTATCTCTGCTGCTGCTGCTGCTGATAAGTCACTTCAGTTGTATCCCACTCTGTGCGACCCCATAGAAGGCACCTCACCAGGATCCCCCATCCCTGAGATTCTCCAGGCAAGAACACTGGAGTGGGTTGCCATTTCCTTCTCCATAATTATCTCTAATTATCTTTAAGTCAATTTATGTAAAACTATAGCAGAAAAATCTGTAAAATTCAACAATCTGATTTTAAAATTTACATGGTAAAGCAACGAAACTAGAATAGCCAAAAAACTTAAAAAGAATTCTGGAGTATTTGCATTATGTTAAATAATCGTACAGCTTTAGTATTCAAAGTGGTGTAGTATTGCTGAAATAATAGATTCATTGATGAAAGGAATGTAAAAGATTCCAGAAATAGTTTCAAAGTACAGGAACAGTGAGGTTTTAACAAAGAGTAAAGGCAAGTCAAGTCAATGTTGAAATGATGGCTGTGTTTTCAACAAATGATGAAAGAAAAATTGGACATCCATATGCAAAGAACGAAATAAATAAAAATGTTGTTTCTTGCACTCAAAATGAGTCATATACCTAAAAATAAAACCTTAAAGTGTAAATTATTTAGGCTATAACACAACCAAAAGTTTTTGTGAGCCTTGGATGGACAAACATTTCTTTGATTGGATTACAAGAAAACAATCTGCAAAGGTTAAAAAAAATTATACATTGGACTTACTCAACATTTATAATTTCAGAACTGCTCTTTGAAAGATGTATGCATGCATGCTCACTTGCTCAGTGTCCAACTCTTTGTGACCCTATGGACTGTAGCTTGCCAGGCTCCTCTGTCCATGGGATTATTCAGGTAAGAATACTGAAGTGGGTAGCCATTTCTTTCTCCAAGGTATCTTCCTGACCCAAGGATTGAACCCATGTCTCCTGTGTCTCCTGATTGGCAGCAGATTCTTTACCACTGAGCCACCTGGGAAACCCCTTTGAAAGATACTTTTACAAAAATAAAAATGTAAGCCATAAACTGAAAGATAATATTTTATATTATATATTTGGTAACATATTTGTACCCAGAATTCAATGCTAAGGAAACAAACAGTAACTGAAATATGTTTTTGAAAAAATGCTTAGACAGTTACCTTACCAAAGAAGATATACACATGACATATAAGTACATGTAAAGATATTAAGCATCATTAGTCATTAGAGAAGGCAATGGCACCCCACTATAGTACTATAGAATGCTACTCAGCAATCTAAAGGAGCAAACCACTGATACCACAACAATGTGGATAAATCTCAAATGTATTATAATAAGTGAAAGAATCCAGCCCCTGAAGTCTACAAACTATATGATTCAATACATGTGACATCCTTAAAAAAACAAGTGATGACACAGAAAATGGATCAATCGTGGTCAGAGGCTGGGCTAAGAGAGAAGGATGACTCCAGACATGAACAGGGAAATTTTTGAGTCAGTGTAATTTTTCTGTATTTTTATTTTGGTAGTAGTTATACAGCAATGCATCTGCAAAACTCAAAGAAATGACATACAGTTAAAAAGTATGAATTTTATTCTGTAACATATATCTTTTATAAAAGTAGTTGATAAAAGAACATTAAAAAAGAAAGAAAGCAAGGAGTAAGTTCCAGCCCAGGTGGTGTAGATAAAAAATGTCATCGAATTGTCAAAGTGAATCATCAGGAACTAGAAGATCAAGGAAGTCTTGATAGAGGAGGATATGATATTTTATTCAGATCTTGAAAAAAATCTGTTGGTGAAAGGGAGAGAAAAGGGCCAATTAAGAATGGTGAGGGGAACCTAAAATTGTGGTTGCTTTGTGTTGTGATAATTTATTTTTATCTGAAGACTTGGGAAAGGCAACTAAACGTAAGAAAAGATTTAAACCTCAGTTTATACCTTCTGCTTTATTATGAATCAGCTATAAGATCTTGGATAAGTTATTCAGAATATTTGATTCTTCATTTTGGTATGCTTATAAGAGGAATAACAACTCCTACATTAAGATTCAACAGCATTTACTTAAACCCTAAATAATCCCAAACTCGACTGGTAATTTCCAATTTAGGGACCAGGTACACACAGTGGTAAAGAATCACTTGCTAATGCAGAAGATTCAAAAGATGCAGATTCTATCCCTGGAGCAGGAAGATCCCCTGGAGTAGGAAATGGCAGTCCGCTCCAATATTCTTGCCTGGAAAATTCCTTGGACAGAGGAGCCTGGCAGGCAACAGTCCCTGGATTCGCAAAGAGTCAGACACGACACAGCATGTGAGCACACACATATAAGTCACTTAGCTTCTCTGAACCTCTTTTCTCTTCTCTGAAAAGGGAATGATGGTGATACTCATATGCTAGATTTTTCTGAGAGGATAGAATAAGATCATATGGTCAGTAGGTGCTCAGCTTGTTTGTGCTTATTCTAGATCAAATATAAAACCAATTGACTGCAGTACAGGCAGAGAGAATACAAGATTTAAAACTAAAAGAGCAAGAGAAATCCGGTGCATTTGGGAGACTTAAAATACTTGATGTGGTTGATATTAAAGGTTCAAGGGAGGAAAACAGTGAGAAAAAGATGGGCACTAGCTAAATCATAAACTATGTGTGTTTTGGCCAAAAGCCTTCATTTTATCCCTAATTATGAGAATTGCAATGGAGAAGTGTTGACTGATTTGAGAAATATTTGGGAGGCAAAATTTACACTGTTAACTGATAAATTGGAATAGGAAATATGGGTGAGGAAGGAATCTAGGACAACTCATCAATTTCTAGATCAAGTGACAAAGTGAAAGGAATGTTTGCATTGTCAGCACCCACCTAGGAATCAAAGGGCTAAAAAATGTGTGTGTGTGTAGGGTCAGTGAGTGAGATGGTTAATGAATTTGAGTTTCAAAATGTTGTGTTTGAAAAGGTAATGGTTACCAAGTTTCACTAAGCTGTTTCCATCTCTCATTCTGGATTACTAAAAAGTCCCCTAAGAAATCACCAGGCTAGAGCAACTTTCATATCATTTTCTCCACAAGAAGATTGCTGGATCACAGAAAGGGTGGATCTGTAGTTTAGGAGAGGAGTGTGACCTGAAGGAGATTTGTGAACTTTAAGAACATAAGTGATAGTTGCAGATATGAAATAAAAAGAAATCAAATAAAAGAATTTTATACATCAGGCAGAGAAGAGGCTGAAAGATATAACTCCAGGACATACAAATATTTCATGTCTAGAATGAAGAATTGAGCTCAAGATGGGAGGAAACTTAGAGGGAGAGACTAGAATCATGATTCTGACCATAAACATGGTAAAGCCCAGGTAATATTAATTGAATGCTTATTATATGTCAAACACTGTGCTGGGTTACATATAATCATTATCTCAATTTATATAAATGGAAATTAGGATTCAGGGATAAAAAATGATGTCCCAAGGTGCACATTTATAAGTGTTGAATCTGGGTTTGACCTCAGGAAGTCTGGCTGCAGAGCTTGAATTCTTATAAATTCAAGTTGGAGAGTTGTCACAAAGGTCATGGGAAAAGAGGAACTCCAGAAGGGAAAGTTTAACTGTGTTAAATAAACTTTGTACATTTTACATTGGATGTAATGATTAGGAAGAGACGTCGTGAGTGAGATCTTGAAAAGAGGCTTTCCATGTAAAGGGCCAGAGGCAAAGTCAGTTTATGGGTCGTGGAGCAGATGGAGCAAGGACAATAGCAGATATGATCTTATTGGTGATGCCAGGATCACTTTTTCAGTAATAATAATCCTTTGGGTTTCTGGAATAGCTTTAAGAAGACAAAAAGACCTGACGGGTTTATAGAAATCCAATTTAAGATTGTATATTTGCCACTTGAAGACTTGTAAGTAAAACTAATGTGATAGATAGGTAGGGCTGCTTGTTTAACAACAATGATGACACATACTCCCTCTGAGCTCCTGCTATCCATTGAAACCTGATTAATGGGGCTGGTTCTTTTCACCAAAATCAGCAAAGTAGGTCAGGGTTGATGACTCTTCTGCTTATTATCAGATAATGAAAAACACTGTAATTTCTATCCACAAAGGAGTCTCAACTGCATCATAATTTTGTCATTACAGGGCAATAATAAAAATCTTAAAGCTTGTTTGAAGGTAGTTTCCCCATCCCATGTCTTGGCTGGACCCTGATCCAAGCTGATTGCAGGCAGGGGTAGGAGTGAATCTTTATAAATTGTTTCCCTCTTTCCACTGCCAGCACTTTTGCTCTTCCCCGTCATCTTGCTAATAGATTTCTGACCAGTGAAAGTGGGAAAGTTTAATACGACTTTTATTTTGTTGTAATAAAATAAGAAGCAAGAAATATTTTCATTCTAAAAAAGTGAGTAAATTGGGTTTGGTGCTCTCTGAACCTAGGAGGTGTTTGGAGTTGACTCATTCATTCTTTGATGTTTTCTGTATTCTTACAAGTCCTTTTCCCCATCATTGGGAACTCTCTAATTCTCTAAATGGACAAGTGTGTTAATGTCATTGGCTGATCAATTACGACTTCTTCCTAAATGTGTAGGTGACAGAAAATGCAATTCTAATTTTCAAGGTTTCCAAGTTACCTTACCTATCCACGAATGGGAGAAAGAGAATCTTTCATTCCATTTCACTCTCTCATTCATAGTCTCCTAGTAGCTCACTTGGGGCTTGGGGCATATCACAGTCACTTGGGGCATATCTTCATAGGCACTATTTCGAGTAGCTTCTTTAATCAGTCTATCCTTCTCTATCTTTTTCAAGGCAAGAAACAGAATTGAGTCTACTTTACTTCTCAAGTCTCTGGAACATGAAATAAAAGCACTCAGAATGTGCTTTGAAGCCTTTTTTCAAGGTCTGAGGTGAGACATAGGAGCTCTCAGAGAACTCTCTCTGACCTCTTGGGGATAGTAGCACTTGTAAAATGTCAATACGTGCATGGATACTCAGCTACTTCAGTCATGTCTGACTCTCTGTGACCCCGTGGACTATAGCCAACCAGACTCCTCAGTCCATGGGATTCTCCAGGCAAGAATACTGGAGTGGGTTGCCATTCCCTTCTCCAGGGACCTTTCTGACCCAGGAATCAAACCTGTGTCTCCTGCATTACAGGTGGATTCTTTACTGGTGAGCCACCAGGGAAGCCCAAAATATCAATGGGTTTCCCTATCATAGCTCCTTAACTTATAACTCATCAGCATTTTATACTTTATATGTGGGAAAAGTGTTAAAAACTGTTAGTTGTTATAAAATCCTGGGTAGTCTTGAACCTCAGTCTGGAATGGGACTGAGTTCTTAGGATCTTTGCTAAACTGATTGTAAAATGATTCACTTACACGAATTATTACTTGAAACTGAGAGAAATTTTGTTCTCATCTACATGAAATTCCTCTCCAAAAAAGAAAAGCATGCTGAACAGTTCAGAGTGCTGACCCATGCCTGGAGGTGCTGGCGATGTTATCTCTGGATGAATAAATTCAGTTGAGCATTAGTTAAAATAGCAACACAATGAATTAGCACAACTTCCTCATGCAACATAATGATCAATAAAGGAAAGACACAGGTGCCTTAGAGAAAAATTTTAATCTAAGTGCAAATCTTTTATTCATAAGTTTCAAATTAAATCTGCTTAACTTTTGAAAGTTCCATTCAAACATTAATAAATGTTTTTATAACAAAGGGGGGAATGCCATACTTCTTTTGTAAACTAAAATGCATATGATTTTATATATTCCCAAATTAAAAACATGATCCAAGCACAAACTATATACGAGAAAAAGAATTAGAATAAGTTTATCAAAAGCAGTATTTCTAAGTTATGTCTACAATTGCACCTTGTGCTTATGGGCAGTAATATTGTCACATATTTATGTTTGTCAAATATAAAGACCATTCTTACCTAAATAATTCAATTAGGGTGAAGAATTAAAATAAGGCATTTATGATCATAACTGCTGAACAGCTCTCTGTAAACATCTTTACTATTAAGGCAAAGTTAAGTGGGGAAAAAATAAAAGAAGAAAAGCTACTCTTGTTATCAACAATAAATGCTCCTAGAGCTAAGTTGAGAATGATCCAAAGTAACCCAGCAAAGGCCAGCACATTCATAGATATTCTCAAAGTATAAAGTATTATGCCTTGTGGAGAGACAAAATACAACCAGACTCTTTGACTCATGGCACTTGAAACATTTGATTTTATTCTGTGAAGGCAAAGGGCCCTAGTTAAGATCATAGTCAAAATACATGCAAAAGTATTCATGAAGATTTCTCACTGAAAAATAAACATAGAACACTTAAGAAACAAGAAAAAATTGACTAAATACATCTCAAGTCTG
>SJYV01019160.1:0-11374 GCA_006410875.1 Neotragus pygmaeus
TCACCATCTGCAGTGATTTTGGAGCTCCAAAACATAAAGTCTGACACTGTTTCCACTGTTTCCCCATCTATTTCCCCTGAAGTGATAGGACCGGATGCCATGATCGTTTTCTGAATGTTGAGCTTTAAGCCAATTTTTTCACTCTCCTCTTTCACTTTCATCAAGAGACTTTTTAGCTCCTCTTCAGTTTCTGCCATAAGGGTGGTGTCATCTGCATATCTGAGGTTATTGATATTTCTCCTAGCAATCTTGATTCCAGCTTGTGTTTCTTCCAGTCCAGCATTTCTCATTGAACAATGTTAAATATAAAATCGAATTCCCTTTATAGCATAATCATGGTAGGCCAAAGATGGGGGAGCCTGGTGGGCTGCCGTCCAAGGGGCCGTACAGAGTCGTACATGACTGAAGCGACGTAGCAGTAGCAAAGTATTTACAGTGGCATATTTTATCTCTGCCATAGATTATCTGTGGGAGATCCACGGGCATTTTGTGTTTGCTTTAGTCAAATGGTGACTGTCTCTTCATGATAGTTCTTACAGAGGTCTAAGCTTCCAACAGAAGCATAAGCCATTTCAGACTGTATTTTTACTTGCTTACAAATTAGTGAATATAATATAGGAAAAATAATGAAATACAGTTTTGTTTTGTTTTTACTTTATTTTACTTTACAATACTCTATTGGCTTCGCCATACATCAACATGAATCCACCACAGGTGTACACGAGCTCCTAATCCTGAATCAAAATAATCTGTTTTGACAAAGCGTTTGTCAAAACACCACCAGTAATGGAATACCAGTCAAGTTACATCCCTAGATCCTCATTAAAATGGAGAGATTTATGAGTATTTTAACAACTCAAATAGGTCAAATAAACCCACNTAATCCTGAATCAAAATAATCTGTTTTGACAAAGCGTTTGTCAAAACACCACCAGTAATGGAATACCAGTCAAGTTACATCCCTAGATCCTCATTAAAATGGAGAGATTTATGAGTATTTTAACAACTCAAATAGGTCAAATAAACCCACTATCCATGTTTAAGAATCACTTGTTTAGTGTGAAGCATACAAGAGAGTATCTAAGTTAAGCTGTTCTATTTGGAGGGCTTTGAAAACTAATTTTGGCCAAGTACTCATCATATCATTTTATGCATCTGACTTATCAGCAAGCTCACCTCTTTGGTAAAGTCCGTTATTCATCTATTTTAATTACTTCAGAATGATACCAAAATGTGTGGACTTCCAGCCTTAGACAAGAATAATTATCTCTAATACACTGTTCTTTAAGCATCATGAATTCTTACTGTGTTCCCTTCAAGATGGGTGGCCTCTGTCCTGATACACCTGGGGTCTCCTAACACATATGAAATAATTCCTTGCCCTTTTCTGGCTCCCATACTGCACAGTATGATGCACATATTTTCCTTGAAAGTTTTGAGTCAATTGCACTTGATCCCCAAAGAAAATTGAACCTCAAGGGTCTATATCCATAGAAGAGAAATTAAAGTAAAACAGATATAGAGTTTGACCCAATATTACCTCACAATGGGACTTCTTTTCTCAAAGGAAGATCTCTAAAGAAAAAAAAATACTCTCTATTTGGGATCATCTCTGAAAAGTGAAGCAGATTTCTACTGAAAACGAAGCACTGCATGCTGAGA
Source organism: Neotragus pygmaeus (assembly GCA_006410875.1). Classification (NCBI taxonomy): domain Eukaryota; kingdom Metazoa; phylum Chordata; class Mammalia; order Artiodactyla; family Bovidae; genus Neotragus; species Neotragus pygmaeus. Next base: position 1,663 of record SJYV01019160.1, read on the forward strand.
TAAAAACTCACAGCTAAAAAACTACTTCTGAAAGTTGATACAGATTGCTTTGGGAGATGGGATATAAATGAGGGAAAGTCAAATAGATAACACTAACTGTACATGACATTTTGGAATATCTTGCTTTAGGTTTATTTAGACCGACTAGGGAAAGTCCATCCAGTAGTCATGTATAGATGTGGGAGTTGGATCATAAAGGCTAAGCGCCAAAGAATTGATGCTTTTGAACTGTGGTGTCAGAGAAGACTTTTGAGAGTCCCTTGGACTGCAAGGAGATCAAACCAGTCAATCCTAAAGGAAATCAGTCCTGAATATTCATTGGAAGGACTAAAGCTGAAACTCCAATACTTTGGCCATCTGATGCGAAGAGCTGACTCAATGGAAAAGACCCTGATGCTGGGAAAGATTGAAAGCAGGAGGAGAAGGGGAAAATGGAGGATGAGATGGTTGAATGGCATCATGGACATGAGTTTAAGCAAGCTCCAGGAGACGGTGAAGGATAAGGAAGCCTGAGTCCTTCAGTCCATGGGTTCACAAAGAGTCAGCCATGACTGAGCAACTGAACAACAACAGGAGAAATCCCCAGGTGAGGAATGGGCTCCCAGAGACCACTTGCCAATATACTTTTAAGTATATAATATGCTCACACTAAGTTGCTTCAGCCGTGTCTGACTCTTCGCAACCTTATGGGCTTGTAGCCCACCAGGCGCCTCTGTCCATGGGATTCTCCAGGCAAGAATACTGGCGTGAGTAGCCAGGCCCTCCTCCAGGGGATGTTCCCGATCCAGGATCAGAAGTACACCTCTTATGTCTCCTGCATTGACGGGCAGGTTCTTTATTACTAGCACCACGTGGGGAGCTGTTAGGGGCCAAAAACTTATTTTCAAATACACCACAGTATTGGGCACTTCTAGGAGAAACTAATCAAAGCCTAACCTAACAGGGTATTATTAGAGTTTAACTGACCTATCGGAAGGGAGAGGGCCCACTTCAGCTTCCTCTGAACTTCCAGTGGGATAAGGGAAATACCCAACTCCAGCTCACTCTAACCTTCTTATGCCAACTAATGGGGGTGAGGAGACCCTGTGAAACAATTGTGGAGTTTACAATTCAGATACCAAATTCAGTTCACCAAAAGACTGAGGCCTAATCATAGGACATAGAACATTTCTCTCCCCTCACACCTCACACCACAGTAGTAGAGACCTATTTACAGCAATTCCTTTTACTCAGCACATCATATCCGGCTATCAAGAAAAAAAATCACAAGGCACACAGAAAGGCAAAAAATACAACTGCGAGACACAGAAAGGCAAAAATACAAAAGGTCAGAACCAGAACTGGCAGGGATATAGGAATGATAAGACCAGGAATTTAAATCAGCTCTGATAAAAATGCTAGAACTCAAAACCACTGTGACCCCCCCCCCAAAAAAAAAACCTTTGATGAGATGAGTAGTAGACTGGATATGGCTGAGGAAAGAATCAGTGCACTTGAGAGCATAGTGACAGAAGCTTCAGAAACTGAAAATGAGAGTGAGTGAGGAGTGAAAAAAAACACAGACTACCTAAGGGCTGTGGGATAACTCAACACGTGTAACACATGCACAATGGTAATATCTGCAGAAGTATTTCAAACAAGATGACTAAGAATTTCCCCACTAATGTCAGATACCAAATCACAGATGCAGGGAACTCAGAGAACTGAAGTGGGATAAACGCCAAAAATGAACAGTAACTATACTTATAAAATATTCAAACTATGAAAATCAATAGTAAAGAAAAAAATCTGGAAAGAAGACAGGGGCAAAAAAAATATCACCTGCAAAGAAACAAAAGTAGGGATTACATCAGAATTCTTCTGAGAAACTATACCTTATGAAAATTAATCACCTTCTCCCACGTACTAGCACTGCCAATCAGGTGATTTCAGTGTGTGGATGCCATATTGAGACTCAGCCTTTTTTTTTTTTTACAAAATAAGGAGAACCACTTACAGACTTAGAGTGTGAACAAAAATGCAGCTCCAACTGAATTTCTGTCACTTCCTAACGTGAAGAATCAGCTACAAACATTTCTCACTAATAAAAGCAAAGCAAAACAAAAATTATCTTAACAAACAACACGTTACACTTATAATAAGTCTGAAGGAAAAGATATGATGCTGTAAGGGGAAAATACAGTATGGCTCAAATGACATTGGAGAGTTAGGGTTATTCTCAGAATGAAAGTCACAATAGCCAGTATTTTTTAAAAGTAGTTATCCATGTAAATATGACACAAAAAGTATTCTAGACAGAAAATGCATTAAGATTTCAGAACAGCAACAGGTAGAGCTAGAGAGGACAGTTGGTTTTGAATGTATTTGCATATACCTGGGGAAGGAACACAGGGATATTGAGAAATTTTACAATTATCATTTGTTTCCTATTGTTCTTGTCTCAATCCCCTTTCAAAAGATGTTGCATCATAAATATTTAAGAAAAAATTAAACAGGCAGGAAACATTTCTGGTGTCATATTAAGAAATGGAAATCTCAAAAGGTAACATGATTTGTGATATGCTATATAACAAAGACACAGAACAGATGACTTTTAAGGCACAATTTGATGGAAAAGAAGCTATTGATCTTTCTAGATAAAAACTGGAAGAATGTATGTTTCCCCTGGTCACGCCTAAGTCCACGTTTTAACAATTCTTTTAATATTTGTTTTATATTGAAGTATGTTTGATTAACAATGTTGTTTTAGGTGTACTACAAAGTGATTCAGTTATACACATACGTATATCTACTCCTTTTCAAATTCTTTTCCCATTTAGGCTATTATGGAATATTGAGCAGAATTCCCTCTGCTATATATAGGTCTTTATTGGTAGTCCTTTTTAAATATATTTTAAATATAGTAGTGTGTATAGGACAATTCCAAATTCCCAAGTTATTCCTTCCCCACCCAACTTTCACCTTTGGTAACCATAAGTTTGTTTTCTAAAACTGTGAGCATGTTCTTATTTTGTAATTAAGTTTATTTGTATCATTTTTTTTTACATTGTGCATATAAGTGATATCCTATGGTATTTGTCTTTCCCTTTTTGACTGACTACACTTACTATGATAATTTCCAGGGTTAGTAAAATGATGATGGAAATTTTTACAAGACTGACAATTAATGGTGGTAGTTTCATATCTGGATAAATTTAAGATAATATTTTGTATACCATTCAAATTTCATACTTGCGTTGTCACGTGTTCAACAATTGTTGACACTTTCCATTGCTCAGCTTTTACCAAGGTCCATGAAACCTTTATTAATGAACTCTGGTGAACTTTCCCTTATACCATTTGATTTTCTGGGGAAGATTAGAATGTTTTCTCACATATAAGAATTTTTCCATGATGTGTTTATTTTGCAACTGGAACTTTTTGAATCCCACAGTTCATTGCATTTGACTGTTTCAATCTCTTGTTAATTTAAAAAATGCTTGCAAAACACACACACACAAAAAAAAAAGAATGCAGAAATGTTCTTCTGGATTATATTACATTTATACCGTGTGTGTGTGTGTGTGTGTGTGTGTGTGTGTGTGTGTAATATTTTGTATTCTCTATTATTTTCCAAAGGAGAAGACTGAAGAAAAAACAACATAAACAGTAGTTTCAGTATATACAACCGTCACACCTAGGGATTAAAAAGAATCTATTTCTCAGTCCAGTATTCTGTTTACCACACATAATCAAATCAACATCATTGATGCAGCACAATTAGAATTCTATTTTATCCACTTTTAAAAATAGTTTTCCTTTCAAACTTCCTACTGAATGAATTCTTCACCTCTTTGTTCCTCAAGCTGTAGATAAGAGGGTTCAACATTGGAGTTAATACCGTGTAAAAAAGGGAAAGCAGAGACATTATTTTGTCAACAAAGGTCTGTCTTGTCAAGGCTATCTTTTTTCCAGTAGTCATGTATGGATGTGAGAGTTGGACTATAAAGAAAGGTGAGCACCAAAGAATTGATGCTTTTGAACTGTGGTGTTGGAGAAGACTCTTGAGAGTCCCATGGACTGCAAGGAGATCCAACCAGTCCATCCTAAAGGAGATCACCATTCCTTCTTTCGAAGGAATGATGCGAAAGCTAAAACTCCAGTACTTTGGCCACCTCATGCAAAGAGTTGACTCATTGGTAAAGACTCTGATGCTGGGAGGGATTGGGGGCAGGAGGAGAATGGGACGACAGAAGGTGAGATGGCTGGATGGCATCACTGACTCGATAAACGTGAGTCTCAGTGAACTCAGGGACTTGGTGATGGACAGGGAGGCCTGGCGTGCTGTGATTCATGGGGTCGCAAAGAGTCAGACACGACTGAGTGACTGAACTGAACTGAAAGCAAGATCATCAATACAAAAACTCCTAAGAAAAACCTACTTCAAATATGAAGACACAAATAGGTCATTAAAAGATTATACTATACCAAACATTTAGAGACGAGTTAACACTTATCCTTCTGAAACTATTCCCAAAAAATTGCAAAAGAAGATAACTACCAAACTTGTTCTATGAGGCCAACATCACCTTGACACCAAAACTAGACAAATATGTCACACACAAAAAGGAAAATTAGAGGCCAATATCACTGATGAACATAGATGCAAATTTTCTTAATAAAATACTGGCAAATGGAATCCAACAATACAGTAAAGAGATCATACATCATGATCACGTGGGATTTACCCTAGGGATGCAAGAATGGTTCAATATCCATAAATCAATCAATGTGATATGCCATATTAACAAGTTGAAGAATAAAACCTATAAGATCATTTCAACTGATGCAGAAAAAGTTTTTGATAAAATTCAACATCCATTTACAATAAAAACTTTCCAGAAAGCAGGCATATAGGGGATATACCTCAACATAATATGATAAACTCACAGCTAACATTATATTCAGTGGTGAAAAGCTGCATTTGTAATGAAATAGTACATTAAAAAGATCATACGCCATGGTCAAGTGGGATTTATTCCAGGTATGCAAGGATAGTTTAACATCCACATATCAATCAGTGTGATACCCCACATCAACAAATTGAAGAATAAAACTCATATGATAATGAAATAAAGAAATGTTTCTTTAATAAAATTCAGCATCTTTTTTATGACTAAAAACTCTCAACAAAGTAGATACAGAAGGAACATACCTCAACATAACAAAGACCCTTTATGAAAACCCCACAGTTAACATTATGAATGATGAAGAGCTAAAAGCATTTCCTCTAAGACCACTAACAAGTCAAGAATGCCCATCTCATATCTTTTATTGAATAAAATCTTGGAAGTTGTAACCAGAGAAGTTAGACAGGAAAAAGAAATTAAAGTCATTCAAATTGGAAAGGAAAAAGTAAAACTGTCTTGCTTACAGATAAAATGATGCTATATATAGAAAATCCTAAAGATGCCACAAAAAAACTGTTAAAACTATTAAATGGATTCAGTAAAGTTGCAGACTACAAAATTGATATACAGAAATCCGTTATATTTTTGATAAAAACTATCAGAAACAGAAATTAAGGAAGCAACCCCACTTACAATGCACCAAAAGAAGAAAATAACTAGGAATAAATATTACCAAGGAGATAAAAGTCTTATACTTGGAACACTATAAGGCACTGATGAAAGAGGCTGAAGATGACACAAACAAATGGAAAGCAACTGGATTGGAATAATTAATGCTGTTAAAATGATCACACTATCCAAATCGTTCTACAGATTTAGGGCTATCCCTGTCAAAATATCAATGACATTCTTCACAGAACTAGAATAAGTGATTCTAAAATTTGTATGGAAATACAAAGACCCCAAATAGTCAAATCAATCTTGAGAAAGAAGAACAAAGCTACAAATATCACACTTCTTGATTTCAACGCATTCTACAGAGCTACTGTAGTTCAATACAATATGGTGCTGGCACAAAACCAGACATATAAATCAATGGAACAAAAGAGAAAGCTCAGAAATAGGCACACTTATATAGGCAATTAATCTACAACAAAGGAGGCAAGAATATACAGTGAGGAAAAGACGTTCTCTTCAGTGAATTGTGTTGGGAAAACTGGACAGCTATATGCCAAAGAATCATGGGCTACTTTCTTACGCCACATTCAAAAATGAACACAAAGTGGAGAAAAGATTTATATTTAAGACCAGAAACCAAAAATTTACTAGTAGAAAGCATAGACAGTGCCATCTTTGACATTGGTCTTCACAATATTCTTTTGGATATGTCTCAGACCAGAAAAAAAAAAAGAAGCAAAAATAAACAGATAGGACTGTATCAAATTAAAATGCTTTTCACAACGAGGGGAACTCTCAAAAAAAAAAAAAAAGGCAGTGTACTGAGTTGGAGAAGAAATGCAAATGAGAGTTTGATATTTAAAGAACTCATATAACTCAACAACAAAAACAAAATCTGATTTTAAAAGGGAAGATTAAAAAATAGATATTTTCCAAAGAAGACACACAGATGGCCAACACACACATGAAAAGATGCTCGACATTACTAATCAACAGGAAACACCAGATGAGATACCACCTCACACTTTTCACAGTAACTATCAAGAAAAAGATTAAAAGTAACAAGTATTGGTGAAGATACAGAGAAATTGAACTCTTGTGCACTGTTGGTGGGATTATAGATCGATGTAGCCATTATGGAAAACAATATAGATGTTGCTCTAAAATTTAAAAAATAAAACTGCCATTTGATCTGAATCTTCTGGATACTTACCCAAAGGAAAACAAAAACTAATTCATAATACATATACAGGGAGGTGGGATGGAGGTTCAAGGGGGTGGGGATATATGTATACCTATGGCTGATTCATGGCAGAAAACAACTCAATAATGTAAATCAATTAGCTTCCAAATAAAAATTAATTTAAATATAAAAAATACATATATACCCAATATCATTGAAGCATTATTTACATTAGCCAAGATAGGGAGACAAGTGTTTACGGCTTGGTATATATACAGACATATATATATATAGAAGTATGTGTATATATACCAAAATACACACACACAATGGAATATTATTCAGCCACAGGAAGGCATGAAATCTTGATGTTTGTGACAACCCAAATGGAGCTAGAGGATATTATGCTAAATGAAATAAGACAGACCAAAACAAATACAGCGTGATTTCAGTTATATAAGAAATTTAACCAAAACAAACCAAAATTAAAATAATCTCATAGAGAACAAAATGATTTCCAGAATGGAGGAGGGTAAAGTTGATATGGGTGAAACAAGTGAGGGAGATTAAGAGGTATAAGCTTCCACTTATATAATAAATTAGCCACAGTTAAGTTCAGTTGCTCACTCATGTCAGACTTTGTGATCCCATAGACTGCAGCACACCAGGATTCCTTATCCATTGCCAGCTTCTGGAGCTTGTTCAAACTCATGTCCATCATTTCGGTGATGCCATCCAATCATTTCATCCTCTTGTCATCCCCTTCTCCTGCCTTCAATCTTTCCCAGCATGAGGGTCTTTTACAGTGAATCAGTTCTTCCCATCAGGTGGCCAAAGTATTGGAACTTCAGCTTCAGCATCAGTCCTTTTAATGAATATTCAGGATTCATTTGCTTTAGGATGGACTGGCTTGATCTCCCTGCAGTCCAAGGGATTCTCAGAGTCTTCTCCAACACCACTGTTCAAGAACATCACTACTTTAGCACTGAGCCTTCTTAATAGTCCAACTCTCACATCCATACATGACTACTGGAAAAAAAAAATAGCTTTGACTAGATGGACATTTGTTGGCAAAGTAATGTCTCTGCTTTTTAATACGCTATCTAGCTTGGTCATAGCTTTTCTTCCAAGGAGCAAGTGTCTTTTAATTTCATGACCGCAGTCACCACCTGCAGTGATTTGGAGACCAAAAAAACAAAGTCTCTCACTGTTTCCATTGTTTCCCCAACTATTTGCCATAAAATGTTGGGATCAGATGTGATGATCTTAGTCTTTTGAATGTTGAGTTTTAAGCCAGCTTTTTCACTCTCCTCTTTGACTTTCATCAAGAGGCTCTTCACTTCCTCTTTGCTTTCTGCCGTAAAGGTGGTATCATCTGCATATCTGAGGTTATTGATATTTCTCTCAGAATCTTGACTCCAGATTGTGCTTCATCCAGTCTGGCATTTCTCATGATGTACTCTGCATATAAGTTAAATAAGCAGGGTGACAATATACAGCCTTATTGTACTCCTTTCTCAATTTGCAACCAGTCTGTTGTTCTATATTCAGTTCTGTTGCTTCTTGACCTGCATACAGGTTTCTCAGGAGGCAGGTAAGGCGGTCTGGTATTCCTATCTCTTGAACAATTTTATACAGTTTGTTGTGATCCACACAATCAAAGGCTTTGGCATAGTCAAAAAACAGAAGTTGATGTTTTCCTAGAACTCTCTCGCTAATTCGATGATCCAGCGGATGTTGGCAATATGATCTCTGGTTCATCTGCTTTTTCTTTTTTTTTTTTTTTTNGACATGAGTTCAATCCCTGGATCAGGAAGATCCCCTGGAGCACGGCATGGCAACCCACTCCAGTATTCTTGCCTGGAGAATTCTGTGGACAGAGGAGCCTGGCAGGCTACAGTCCCTGGGGTCGAAAAGAGTCAGACATGACTGAAGCAACTTAGCACACAAGGCTCTTTCCATAGGTCCCATTGTTAGTGGTGGAGCTGGTGGTGGAGCAAGAAACCAGGGACTCAGGGCTGGTTCAGAATCGTGCCCCTCACACTGAAGCCTGGAACTCCACATATGGCCCTGGAACCTTGAAATGTGGCTTGCTCTCACTGAGATGCGTGGCAAGAGCAAAATACACATCAGCTCTTGATTTAGTGTGAAAAAAGTAATGAAAATATAATATGTCATTACTGATTTTTATATTACTTACAAGCTGAGACGGTATTTTGTATATGCTGGGTTACACAGATATTTTGTAAAAAAATAAGTCCTCCCCCCAGTTTTTTTTTAACATAATTATTAGAAATGTAAGATTACACACATCTCACATTGTACTTCTACTGGACAGAGCGGCTCTAGACCACATCACAGGCATTTTTCCTTAACAGAGGAGAGTTTTAGACATATGATGTCATTATCTTGTAAAAGCGTGTTCATCCCCAGTGTCTGCTTTCTGGACAGCATTTATGAAAATTCTTCCTCACCGTTTTGAAGGTCACCCATCTTTGATAAATGTCGGGGGAAGGGGGATTGTCTCCAAACCGCTCCTGGATGGTTATCCTCTTTCTTTGGGTTCAGATTTTGTATTTTTAAAATGTATTTATTTTGGGCTGTGCAGGCTCTTTGCTGCTGTGTGGGCTTTTCTCTTATTGTGGAGAGCGAGGGCTACTCTCTAGCTATAGTGCACCGGCTTCTTCCGTTGAGGAGCACAGGCTTTATGGAGTGCAGGCTTCAGTACTTGCAGCCCCTGGGCTCAGTAGCTGTGGCTCCCGGGCTCTGAGAGCACAGGGCTTAATAGTTGTGCGCAGGCTTAGTTACTCCGTGGCCTGTGGGATCCTCCTGGATTAGGGATTAAACCCATGTCTCTCACATTGGCAGGTGGATTCTTTACCACTGAGCCACCAGGGAGCCCCAGATTTTTAAAATTGCAGTAGAATGTACATAACCTGGCATTTACCATCTTCATCATTTT
>SJYV01019163.1:2033-13035 GCA_006410875.1 Neotragus pygmaeus
AGCACATGGGGGCGTGTGGGGGGGTGTGGGGAGGGGGCCGGGAGGCACAACATCAGCAGTCAATAGGGAAATGCAAATCAAAGCCACAATGAGATGCCACTTTACACCCACTCTGATGGCTATGCTGCCAGTGTTGGTGAGGTTGTAGAAAGCCTGGGAATCTCCAACACTGCTGCTGGGATTATAAAATGGTGCAACCACTCTGGAAAACAGCTTGACATGCCTTCAAATGGTTAAATGTATATGAAAACATACATCCACACAAGATATGAAAACATATCCACACAAGAACCAGTTCGGAAGTGTTCTCAGCAGCATTATTTTTAATAGCCAGAAAGTGAAAACAACCTAAATGTTCACCAGCTGATAAACTTATAAAACAAAATGTGATGTCTCCATAAAAAGGAATATCATTTGGGAAATTAAGTCACGGAGCATGCTAAAACACAGATAACCATCAAAATAGTACCCTAAGTAAAAGAAGCCAGTCAGAAGATGACATAATGTATGATTCGATTCGTATGAAATGCCTAGAATAGGCAAATCTTTAAAGACAGAAAGTAGATTAGAAGCTGGTCAGGGCTGGAGAAGAGAAAGGTATTAAAGAATGATGGGCTTCTTTTGGGGGTGACAAAAACATTCTAAGATTGGTCATGATGATGGATGTACAACTCTGTAAATGTACTGAACTCACTTAACTGTACACTTTAAATGGGAAAATTGTATAGTATGTAAATTATACCTCAATAAAGCTGTTAAAAAAAACACTTGGGGCTACCAACAGAATGAGGTTTCACAGGTACAGGATGAAGGACCCTGGAAACCCCGATGATCAATTTCTGAACTGTTCAGCCACATTCCCTCTCCTGCTCTTGGGCAGGAAGTCATCTGGGAAAGTTCCCCAGGACATCCTCATTCCTTTGGGTGTGAAAGAACTTACAACTGCTCCTCCAGAGGCCAGGGGATCAGCTTCACAATGCAGTGTCCTTGAGACCAGGCGAACCAGGAACCATCCGGGGAGAAGGCAACACTCCACGTTTCACAGCTCGACTTCCAATCAAACTGGTGGGGGCGCCCGGGCTTGAGTTCGGCCAGCAGCAGCGGCTCCTCTGGGGCAGGAGACAGCATACTTCAAGAAGGCACCCTCACCTCACCGGAAAGGGCAGAGCCCAGTCCCCCAGCACCTTGCTGACTCAGACACAGGAAAGCAGAGGTCCTCCCCTGGCAAAAAGTGACAGGCTGGATTCTGGGAGGGAGTTGTCATTTAAATGACCCGGGGCAATAACAGTAGCCACAGCCAAATTCCAGTGAGGTTACTCAGTTCTGGCACTGCTGGTTAACCGTGACTCAGAATAACCTTTGTCAGGGTGAACCCAGTGAAGGGGGGGGCCTTGTTTTCCCATGAAAGCCCAAAGAGGAAGAAAGGAGGCATGCCAGGCAAGGATCGAGCTAGAAGGTACTGATCAGGAGGCCTTCAGATGTACTTAAGTTCTCTCCCGAAAGGAGTATTTGAAACTCACAGGCTTCCCCTCACTTGCCAGCATCCCTCTCATCACCAAAGCTAACACTGGCCCTGCTCACCACCTCTTCATCTGCCCTCCTCTTCCATCTCCTCTCTGTTCTGGCTGAAATTTTCATCCCATCTTACGCAGATTTTTCACAAGATTCATTTTTTTTCCCTGCCCCTAGGGACCCTGCTAAAGCTGAAACACACATTACATCACATTTCTTTCAAATACATTCCAAGGCACCCACTTGCCTACCACTGAAGGCAACCTTCCTCCCCACCCCACTGGCCCCAGCCTCCCGCTTCGGATCCATGCCGCGTGCTGGCCACACACGTCTCCCTGTCATGCCCCAAGCAGCTCATTCGAGTTCACACCTGGACTCATATTCTGCTTATGAGAATCCCACTGAGATTAGCAACTGAGAAGTGTACCCAGATCTCACACTATTAAAGCGGAAGTAAGTCCTACCCTGTTTATTTCACTGCTCTCCTGTAGTTATCAATTCCCTCTGCCCCAACCCCATCTCCAGCTCGGAATTTATACAGCCTCCTTCAAACACCAAGCCAATTCAATCCTTGTTTCTCGGGGTGAAGGGTGGGGGCTGGACTGGTGCTTCATCCACTTGAAGGGCAGTCCCTAATTCAACTCTGTCCTCTGACAGAAGATTCTCAATGGCTGACAGTCTGTAAGTTCAAGGCCTTCAGAACTGATCCTCTGATTGCGATACATATGAATATAAAAACTGGCTTCCATCCTGAATGAGGTCACTGTCTGATGAGTATGTTCCACTTTAGCGGTTTTGAGACTGACCCTTTTTATCTACCCTGTTACCAGGTAGATACTAATTTAACAGCTCCTGTTTTGTGTATTTTAGGAAGTATCTCTATATGTCTCCTCATAGTTTGACCTTGGTAAAATCAGGATGCGTCAAGTGATGACTTCTCATAGTTTAATAGCCAGTATTTTTTCAGTGATACATAATAGCAATACAATCCATGATCTCTTAGATTCAATGAATCAAATGGTAAACACGCAAATATGTATATTTTTATGTGTGCATATATATATTTCCTGATGTATACATTATAAGATAATACAGGGGTACATCTTATTTACATGGATATATTTTGCTGAAAATTCTCTTTAAATAGAATTTTAATAAATTATATCAAGACTTTGTGGCTTTGCTATTTAAAGAAAAATTTTAAAGTCTCCTTTGTAAAGAGAATATTCATCCCCTGAGATTCCATGTGGAAATCTAGGTTTTGAAATATTAGGTCTGTCTAAATTGGCATTTGTACAGGCCTAGGTAATTCCTCCTAGAAATTTGTATTTTTGTATATGTGACCCTTTAACTTATACAATTACTTGTGTAATCAAGCATACTCCCCTGGATGTGAATATTTGCATGGAAGGACATTATATTTCAAGTTGAAAATAAGATTCAACGTTAAGCAGCAATCCTGTGGTGTTTTCTTTATTATTTCTAGGTATTTTAAGGTAACAAGGCCCTACCCTGTCAACGCCTCCTTCATGTAATCCAGTTCTCAGTCGGGGGCACTTCTGTTCCTTGGGGACATGTGGCAATATCTGGAAATATTTTGGTTGTCCCAACTGGGGGTGGTGGTGGTGCTGCTGCTGCTGCTAAGTTGCTTCAGTTGTGTCTGACCCTGTGCGATACCACAGACGGCAGCACACCAGGCTCCCCCGTCCCTGGGATTCTCCAGGCAGGAACACTGGAGTGGTTGCCATTTCCTTCTCCAATGCATGAAAGTGAAAAGTGAAAGTGAAGTTGCTCAGTCAAGAAAATTTTCTTGTCCGACTCTTCGCGACCCCATGGACTGCAGCCTACCAGGCTCCTCCGTCCATGGGGTTTTCCAGGCAAGAGTACTGACCGGAGTGGGTTGCCACTGCCTTCTCTGGGAGGTGGTGCTCCTAGTATCTAATGAGTGGAGGCCAGGGATGCTGCTGAACATCTTACAGCACACAGGATGACCGCCCCCAACTCCCACAAGAAAAAAATTATTTTGCTTAAAATGTCAATGGAACGGTGTTGAGGCTGAGAAATCAGGAGTAGTCAAATATTAAACGACATTGACCTGGAGGTACATTTTTATCACCTGACTTTATTCCATCTTAGTAAGAGCCACACTTGGTTCGCTTCCTCCAGGATATGCGTGTCATCCATCCTTTCAACGCCAAGCAGGCTCCACACAATATGAAAAGGGGTCATCCCCGACTTCTCTCTTTTCTTGACCTCCCAATTCAGACCCATGAACAAGTTCTATTGAGCCTGCTCCCAAAAGACTTGGCAAACCTAACTTCCCTTCACCTCATGGCTGTTTCTTCTCAACTATGTAACACCATCTCATCAGCATTAGCTCATCTATCCAACATTATCTCTAAGCAGCTTCGGATTGCTCTCCTAGCCTGGCCCCCACCACCCATTCTCCTCACCTCTCAGTGATCAGTTTCAATCCACCTCATAATAAAAACCTCACCCTGCCCTAGAAATCCTGCACACAGGCCTTTTCTCACCCCTTGGTGGTGCTCAATTAGTTCCAACCTCAGGGCCTTTGCACCAGCTATTCTCTTCACCTTAGAATATGTGAAGAGAGAGAGCCCTAAGAGAGGCTCCTTAGAGAGCCCTTCTCTGATCTCAAGTCAAGGTTCTTCATAACTTCTCACTTTATTTTATTTATAGCACAAACACCACTGTGATCGTTATCTGTCACTTTCCAACTAGGACATCAATGCCACAGAGTCAGGACCTTGTATGTTTATCTCCAGTGCCTAGCAGAGTTCCTGGCAGAGAGCAGGCCATCAGTAAATATTTGTGGAATAAATATACATGGTATCTCTCTATAATATACATGAAATGAAGTCCCTTAGACTGTTATGATGTCTTTGCCAAAAATTTAACATGAAATGCTTCTTAAACATAAGCCATATCCAGATTTCACACTCTATTTCTGTCATTTGGGGATTTAATCTCTTGCTATCTCAGGCTCAAGAATTCAAAGACTAAAATTAGGAGGAAAGAAAAAAAGAAGGAACTATGAAGATTCTGAAAGGGAGTCAGAGCCCAAACTAAACTTGGCAGCTGCAAGAGAAAGCCATAATTAGTGCAGAACTTAAAAAAAACAACAACAACAACAACAAAACAAAAAACCCAGAGGCAAGAGGATCCAGCTTCATCTGGGATTGTACCTGCCCAGGACCTTCTTGGTGAAGAAAGGCCTATGGATCCAAGTTTTCTAATTAAACATTGGGATGTGTTTGGATAATCAGGCGGAGTGGAAAGATACGTACCATGGGCCTCTTCTGTGGGAGGAGATTTGCCTGTATACAGAGACGGAAGCTATGAAAGACTCTAGCTGCCAGGAAGCTTTACGATTTATCCTGCCTTAGGATCTTTACATTAGCTGTTCCATCATCCTAGAAAACTCTGCCTGGCTGGCCCCAGATCCTTGTCCAGATTAGGCCTCAGTACTTGTGTCAATGTCCGAGGGACCCTCCTGGCCTCATTATCCAAAGTGGCCCAGTGACTTGCGTTCACTTTTCCTTTTAAGCATCACTCACCCATCTTCTCTTGACTGCTTGTTTTTAGGTGACTGTAGTTTCTCTCTTCCCCATCCTCACTTCAAACTGTTCATTGCTATCAGGCTGCACTGTCCCATTCAGTAGCCACTAGTCACATGTGGTTACTAACCTTCTGAAATGTGGCAAGTCCCAATTAAGATGGGTTGTTAGCTACACAATACATGCTTTATTTTGAAGACTCAGTACAAAAACAAAAATCTAAAAATGTTCAATAATTTATCACGATTATATGTTGAGATGACATTTTAAATATGCTAGATTGACAAACATTTAATTTTAAGGTTAAATGCACCTGTTTCACTTTTTTTTTTAAACACTGCTACTAAAATATTTTAAATTGCATATGTTGCTTGACGTTATAGTTCTCTCAGCCAGCGCTGGCCTAGAGAGTGCCTGACATACAGTAGATACTCAATAAATATTTCAACGTATAAATGCATTCTAACCATTGCTCTGAAGATATCTACTGTTGCTCATTGTAATCTCATCACAAAGGGCTTTATTCAGTTTCAAAAGAACATAAAACTGACCTTTTTTAAAAACAGTAGCTTGGCAGCTCTCAGTAGCTCAGCCCACACCCCAAAACACAGTCGTCAATCATTAGGAAAAATCCAGAACTGGAAACAGATTCCTGCTAAAAAGGGAGACTAGCTCCAGATCACTGTCAGATATAAACTAAAAGGAGTCAATGGAAATGACAGCGGAAGCTAGAAAAAGATTCACATAAGATTTCAGGCAAACAATAGAAGCCATTTAACAAGAGTTCTATGGGTAACACACTCACTGAAAAGAAAGCCCCTATCTAGATGGGAAAGTAGAGAGAGCTACCTCTACACCTGGTATTGAATGCCTGACTCCAGCAAACAAAGAAATGTCATTTCCCAAATTAAAAAGTTACACCACCCTGGGGGAATCCCCTGATTTCAACCCACCCACCCACCAGTAATCCCTATTCCATCCAAGGAATCAGGGAAACATAAAAACACCCACAATCATAATCTTCCAGACCAGCATGAAGCTTGCACTTCACTGGAAAAATACAAAGAGGTTCTGGAAGAAATTCTGAGCCCAGGCCTGACTCCTTCAGAGAAATTTCCCCTAAGGAAACTGCCCTTAAGCAAGGGAGTATATTCAAGAGTTGGGACTCCCAGAATAAACCACAAGCCCACCCCAAGTTTCTATATTAGTGGGGTTTAGAGGCAAAGTGGCTGGAAAGATTCTGAAACACGCGCCTT
Source organism: Neotragus pygmaeus (assembly GCA_006410875.1). Lineage (NCBI taxonomy): Eukaryota > Metazoa > Chordata > Mammalia > Artiodactyla > Bovidae > Neotragus > Neotragus pygmaeus. The sequence goes on from SJYV01019163.1 coordinate 8,380, forward strand.
GAGGTTTGGCCTTAGCACAAGCACACCATTCCCACTGAGGCTTATGTTCATTTGGGCTGACCCTCCAAGTGCTTCCAATACTCTCTGACTTCTACACCGTTTTCTGATACAGCTGTTAACAAGGATAAAGGCAAGTACCTCACTTATCGGTGTATCCTAACTTGTCCCCCCATCTATGTCACCAGGCTCGCAATATGGGTTTTCAAATGGAATTCCAGACCCGATTTTCTTGCGCTGGCAAGTTTGAGAAGCTCCCAACCGCCTGCTAAGGCAGATACTATTATTAGCCCATTTTGCAGATACAAAAGAGACTTGTGTTATATGGCTCGTCCACGATCACACAGCTTCTATGGTCAGGGCGGACTCCCACCCAGACCTCGAGTGCGTCACCTGACACCTGGACACCCACCCCCTCTCGGGAATCAAAACACCCACACCTCCGAGGGCCTGGCGTCCCAACCGGGCGGTGGCGTCTGGCCCCAAGCGCCCCCCACTGTCCCGGGGGCGGGGATCCCCGCTGCACAGAGGCCCGTAGTCCCCGGGTCCGGCCGGGAGACGTTGGAGACGGGGTGGGNTCAAAACACCCACACCTCCGAGGGCCTGGCGTCCCAACCGGGCGGTGGCGTCTGGCCCCAAGCGCCCCCCACTGTCCCGGGGGCGGGGATCCCCGCTGCACAGAGGCCCGTAGTCCCCGGGTCCGGCCGGGAGACGTTGGAGACGGGGTGGGGGCCGTTGACAGCGAAAGTGAAACAAAGCTCGGCGCCCGGCGTGCACCTCGCCGGCGGCCGACGCGGACGTCCCAGGCCCGGTGGCCCATGCCACCCCACCCCCGCGGACCGTTCCCGGGCGAGCCTGCACCCCCCACNTTTTTTTTTTCCCAGGAGCATCTGAGATCTGGGAAAGCCAATACATGGGGCTAACACCTTGCCAGATCTCCCCTCCAGGTGCAGGCCTCTTCCAACCCAGGATAAAGTCTACAAAGAGATCATTGCAGGCAAAGAGGTCCTCCTCTCAGATCTCATTTCTGCAACAGCTGAGCCCATCCCCTGTACATGATGTTCAGGATTTGGGGACAGAACATCCCGAGTGTGTGGGAGGACACATTTGCATAGAGGTGGGTGGGCAGGGGCTTAGCAGAACATCCAAGAACACAAGCAAACACACCCAGGAAGGAAAATTCCTTCATCGCTCTGGGCTCTAAGACCCAGCAGGGATGTCTGTAGGGAGTGACCAAGGTCATCTGGCCCGACATCCTCTCCCCACTGGGTTCTCTAGTGAAGCGGATCCAGAAATTGTGTCTCTGAGGCTCAGTACTGTCTTTAATGATTGCTTCCCAAAACAAACCCCAGGCAATCGGAGGAAAGAGAAGAGCAGCGCTAGTAGCTGACTCTTGATTAAAAAAAAAAAAAAAACAGAAGGAAGTTGATGAGGACTGAAGAGTCACAAAGAGAAGACCAGGAATAACTCTACTGCTTACTACATAATAGCGATGCTGTGTGGGCCCTGTATTCCTCACCTGCAAGGTGAGACTGGAACTCTCACCTAATGCACCTGAAAAGTGTGCAAGTGAAAGAGTTAGTCGCTCAGTTGTGTCTGACTCTTTATGATCTCATGGACTGCAGCCTGCCAGGCCTCTCTGTCTGTGGGATTCTCCAGGCAAGAATATTGGAGTGGGCTGCCATGCCCTCTTCCAGGGAATCTTCCCGGCCCAAGGATCGAACTCACGTCTCTTATGTCTCCCACACGGGCACATGGGTTCTTTATTAGTAAGGCCACCTGGGAAGCCCTTTTATCTAAGAGGTTGCCCCAGTTCCCAGTGGCTTTGTGTTTCCTCAAATAAGTGCCAAGACCCAGCAGATCATTAATTACAACTTCTACAAATGGTTTCCCACATTGCCTTGCAGGCACGCACGTGCCCTGGGAGGGAAGATTTCTCAGCAGCAGAAAGTGGCCCGTGCTTCTGGCTCTACACAGGGCTCTCAGAGAGGATGCAGCTCATGTGGCACGGAGGCCTTCAGGCAAAGAGAATCCGCAACTGAAAATGAGTCTGTGCTGGAAACAAGGAGGGTGATAAAAACAGGGCTTGCAGCTTTGAAGAAGTAAATAGCATAGGAGAGGGGGGAAAAGATATGAGCTGGTGATCATTAGAACACAAAAACCTCATGCTTGCTGCACACTTATTTTTCCCAAAGAACTACTGTATCCACTTTCTCATTTGTGGGATTAGGATAAATATTTGCTGAACACCTATTATGTTCTAGGTTGAGAAGATTACCCTGGAGAAGGGCATGGCAACCCACTCCAGTGTTCCTGCCTGGAGAATTCCATGGACAGAGGAACCTGGTGGGCTACAGTCCATGGGGTCGCAAAAAGTCAGACCCGACGGAAGCAATTAAGCACACATGCACACACTATATTCTAGGGACTTCCAAGGGGGCGACCCAAAGATTGTAGCCTGCTAGGCTCCTCTGTCCCTGGAATTCTCTAGGCAAGAATACTGCAGTGGGTAGCCCTGCCCTCCTCCAGGGGGTTTTCCTGACTCAGGGACTGAACCCACATCTCCTGCATTGGCAGGCAGGTTCTTTACCAGCGAGCCACCTGTGAAGCCCTTTTGAGACATTCCAGTAACAGTAATCCCTAACCCTCTGCCTTTCCAAGACATAAGACTGTTGCAGTGATGAGATGAATAATAAACTATATGTAAAGTATTTTGCTCAATATTTGGCTTCTAGCAAGCACTGGTAAAATTAAAATGATATTTTCATTCTCCTGATTACCTTGATCCATCTACAATCCAAGCTCTAGGAGAAAGTCATTGACATTTTGAAAAAAGGTAGTATCAAGAAATTGAAAGCATGAATGGACATCTCTTCTGCATTCACATGATATACTGTCCTCTGGATACCTCAGTTAAAGTCTGAGCCTGTGAATCCTAGGACAATATTGATTGGGGGAAAAAAGCCCTTCTGCTGAAATTTAAATTAGGTGGATTTACATGAACGATACTATTTGATGCCTACCCAGCATCTGCCCCCTTGTTAACTTATTAATAGAATTTCAATTTATTCAGGTAAAGAGATAATATTATTTAATCTCAGCAAGGTGGGTCCACTTATCCAGATCCAGGTAATGAATAATGATCAATCTAAACTGGTCAGGGTCATCCAATGACCTTTTGCATGTCTGCCATCCAGTTTGGGCAAATAAGAAATAATTTCCTGTCTCCTTGATAGCTTTCTTTCTCAGAAAAAAAAAAGGCAAATCCTTGCAAGAGATAGGAAGTGCTTTACCCCTGCCTGTCCTTTTACATTTGAGGCACTGGAGTGAGGACATGAGGCTTGGAACTTCGGCAGCTATCTTGTTACCATGAGCAGAAAAGTAAAGGCTAGATGCAACCAGAGCGGGTCCTGAGGACGGTAAACCACTTACTTTAAGGCTTCTTGCTTAAGTTTTTTTCAAAAAATTATTTTTAGTTAATCATTCACTGGTAGTCAGTTTTTAGTCACCCTTGGGTAAAAGAAATGCAAACGGTTTCAATTCCTCAAATTCAGAGCTTCAGGTTTTTGTTGCATTTACTGAGAAGCTGGAAAAATGGCTTCCCAAATCACCTGAATCATTTAGTGACTACAATCACTTCAGNTTCACTGGTAGTCAGTTTTTAGTCACCCTTGGGTAAAAGAAATGCAAACGGTTTCAATTCCTCAAATTCAGAGCTTCAGGTTTTTGTTGCATTTACTGAGAAGCTGGAAAAATGGCTTCCCAAATCACCTGAATCATTTAGTGACTACAATCACTTCAGCTTCCACTGGAAGTCTTCTCATCGCATCTCTCTGTGGGTGTGCCAATGCCCAGAATCTGGAAACCTCAGACCTGGAAGGAACTTCATACAAGAGATGTCGATTCTCCATCCACTGTGAACATTTCAGAATTTCTCCAGCTGGTTAGCTCCAATCCCTAGACCATTTCTGCGTTTAACTTTGCTGACTTCCCCATCACCTCCCCCCCAAATAGCCTTCCTTTTGGATACAATTTTCCCTTTGGGCTCCACTGAGAATGCATTCCACTTGTTTGTCTATGGTTATGTCTTGTTGCTGTTCTTTAGTCACTAACTCACCTCCAACTCTTTGTGACCCCCTGGATTGTAGTCCCCCAGGCTCCTCTGTCCTTGGCATTTCCCAGGCAAGAGTACTGGAGTGGGTTACCATTTCCTTCTCTAGAGGATCTTCCCAACCCAGGGATTGAACCTACATCTCCCTTTTATCTATCTTAATAAGATGATACTCTGTCCTCAGTATTCTCCATTCTATGTAGCAATCATGCTCTCAGAATATAGAAAACTATATAAAAGTAGAGACACTTTCTATAGATCCTGGGTAAAGTGAAAAACCGTCAAAGAATTCCGCTTTACAGATTCATTGTAACAAATTTCTATTATTAAAATAATGTGCATGGATTCAACCCCAAACTTTAATCACTGAATTGCCAAGTGCTCATGCACTTGAAAGGCAACTTTTGAATGTTTTTCCATGTCTTTAAATCCACGTGGGGAGAGGGAGGGGTGCAAATTATAGACTTATGAATCAAAGTCGAAGTCTCAATTATGTGTGGGAGTCAGAGGTTCAGAAAGAACAGATCTAGGACTAAACAACAAGGACA
>SJYV01019166.1:0-14315 GCA_006410875.1 Neotragus pygmaeus
TGAGTGACTGAACTGAACTGAACTGAACTGAATCAAAGCATTTCCAATGTGGGTTCTCACCAGCAGTGATTGAGAGTTCCAGGTCCTCCAATCCATGCCACGGCTATTTTATTCTAGTACTTCTGGGAGGTAGTGATTCTGTAGCTTGTTGTTGTTTTATTTTAAATTTCTGGGATTAGTAATAATGTTGCCATTTTCTCCATTCGCTTATTCACTAAATGTCTAGTAGAATTGGTCCATGAACTCAGTTGAACCTGGATTTTGTTTCTTTTCAACTATGACAGTGTTGTGTTTAACTACATATTTCTTCTGTCTCTAGCTTTGCAGTCCTTAAACATCTACAGGTTGTTGAAAGAGATTGTCTGAGAAACATATCAGTGGAGACTGAATCCCTCAAGTTGCAGCTCTCTGAGAAGTCTTGTTAAGAATGGCTTCAGACCTCAGAATCTCCTTTGAAGGTGAACCATCCGGGAGGGGTCCTGGGTCAGAAAATTCACTCACCCAAGGATCTGCCATCCAGGAGGAAGAGGGGATCGCTGAGTTCCCCAGCACTCAGCTCAACTTACTTCGAGACAACAATAACTCAAGCACAAGACAGGAACTGCAAAGACTCTATCGCTTATTTCACTCATGGCTGCAGCCAGAAAAACACAGCAAGGATGAAATAATTTCTCGTCTGGTCCTGGAACAATTTATGATCAACGGGAACTGCAGTGACAGGTCCACTTTACAGGAGAAATGGAATGCAAGTGGCAGAAACCTGGAGAAACTCATGGAGGATCTGACAGATGATGGCATGAAGACACCTGGCTTAGTAAGTAGGGGTTCTGAGCACAGGGTGAGGGGCATGGGAGTGTTAGAAATAAGAAGTCTGTTGGAGTTGCCTGGAGGTAGAGAAAGAAGAGCTATTACAGACAGTAACCAGGCTTCATTCACAGGTCCATGTTCACATGCAGGGGCAGGAAGCCCTCTTTTGTGAGAATATGCCCTTAAGACAAGTCATCGTTCACTTCACAAGACAGTTGTCAACAGGAACCCCAACAAGAGAGAATGCAGGGATACCTTCCTGGACTCCTCAAGATACGTCCCTGGAAACAGGACAAAGTGAGTGGGCAGAGCCCAGGTCCCAGAGGGGTGGCCCATGTGGGCTCTTTCTTGGGTGTAACTTCACTGAGTCACTTTTTGCCCCCTACAGGAAATGAAGATAAAGAAAATGATGGCAACATTTCTGTGAAAAGTGACAGTATTACTTGTCCGAGCAATCAAATACCTTCCCTAATCATCGTCCAAGAAAAGAACCATCAGAGGCTGGAAGAAGGAGGTGTTTCTCTGGAGAATCCACGAAGCTCCAGAAGAGGAACAGGTCCAGGCCCCTCCAGGCCCCAGGACGGATGCCTGAGAAGACCCTGCTCTCAAGATGTCCTCATGGAAGTGGAACCAGACCAGGTCACTCCTGAGCCTGTTTCTACCCGCAAGAGCTCTGAAGGGACTTCTGCACGTGGGGAACACCAGGAAAGATCCCATAGAGCCCCAGGAGTGTACAGATGCGAGAGATGTCCCAAGACCTTCAGGCATTCCTCTCGGTTCAGGGTTCACCAGAAAAGACACAATAATGAGAGAACATATATCTGTGCCGAGTGTGGCAAAGGCTTCTTCCAGGCATCAGACCTCCATGTGCATCAGAGGATTCACACAGGAGAGAAGCCCTTTGTGTGCAGCACATGTGAAATGGCTTTCACCCACAAAACCAACCTTCGGGCTCATGAGAGAACCCACACCGGGGAGAAGCCCTATGAGTGCTCCCTCTGCCAGAGACGCTTCCGCCAGTCCTCCACCTACCACCGCCATCTTAGGTGTCACCAGAAAACGACCCTCAAAAGTGCTCACACTCAATTAAGCGTGCTTGGCAATGGTCCCAACGTAATGGATATAAATATGTATGTGAATATGTAGATTTCCACAGTATTTCTCCATTTAAAATATACTTTATAAAAATAATTATAAGCAAAAAGAAAAAAAGTGTTGGTTTTCCTGACAGTCCAGTAGTTTGGACTCTGTGCTTCCACTAGAGGGCATGGGTTCCATCCCTGGTCAGGGAACTAAGATCCCAAATGCTGCACAATGCAGCCCAAAAAAGTACAAACAAAAAAATAGAAAAAAAAAAAAGAAAGAAAGAAAATTTAAAAATGTTAAATAGAATTTTCTAATTGTATTTTCCATTTATTGTTTCACTCTCCTAAAATGCAAGTTTATGGAGGGCAGGGAATTTCTCCATTTTGTTCACTTAAGTACCTTGGTTGCCTAGAAAACTGTCTGGAACATTTCAAATAATCAATAAATGTCTCACAAATGGATGGATGTGTTATATTGGTGTTTATTCTTAAACTTTAGACATATGCCTTATGTGAGAAGACAGTGAGTTCCAAGCCCAGGACACAAACACCAGCTCGCAGTGGCCCTGTCAGGCTCTCCCCGCCTGCTCTCCTGTCCTCCGCTCACACCCTTTACCTCTAGTGCAGCCTCAGGCACCTAAAAAAGGTGAGCAGAGAGGGGAACTCAGAAAAGAAGCCTAACCAAAGAAAGGAACCCTTTATATTTAAATATATATATAATCATTCCTTAAATTCAGTGGCTTAAAATTTGATAGGTAAACGACCTAAATAAAACTGGTACTGAAAGTTGCAGGATGCAATTTTATTAACAAATGCTAGAAAAGTCCAATGTGCTCCATTCATTTCTTCCAGTAGATGGAGCTTATGGGTGTAGAGGGAGCTTACTCGCAGAATCAGTTTGAGTGTTCACTTTGGAAAAAGTGGATTCTGTGTAGAGCCAAGGGAAAGGCGTATATGCCAGTCACTTGGAATACATTTGTGAACTGGTATCCAGTGGGAAATTAGGGTTGAGTTTCACTGAGAAACTGGAAGGTGCGATGTAGAAATGCCTGATTCTGGAATGGGGCGTTCTGCTGGGTAAATCTGACACCTCTCTGATTCCCTTGATGCTTCCATAGAAGAGAGAGCTACCTGAGTGCAGATAATGTGGAGATGCTCCAGATAAATGTAGAGAAGCCCTCCTTTAAAAAAAAAACAACAAAACACACATTGCCATCTCTGAAGGCAAGCTTTAGAATAACTTTTTTTTTTTTAGAGTAACTATTTTCTTATATTATTTATTTTTTGGTTGTGCTGAGTTTTTGTTTCTGCACATGGGCTTTCTCTAGTTCATTAAGCGGCAGCATTTTCCTTGTGGTTCAAAGGCTTCTCATTGTGTTGGCTTCTCTTGTGGAGCACAGGCTCAGTAGTTGTGGCGTACAGGTTTAGTTTTCCCTTGGCATGTGAACTCTTCTTGGACCAGAGATAGAACCTGTGTTCCCTGCATTGGCAGGCAGGTTCTTATCCACTGGACCACCAGGGAAGTCCTATCAGTCTTCTTGCTTGGGCTGTTTCCAGGTGTTTTGCTACTGTGAATATTCTTGAAAATCTTGGTTTTAAAGAAGGCTTTTCTTTGGAAAGACCTCTGGGAGGTGGGCTGTGAAACATAGCAAAAATACATGTATTGGAGTCTGCTCAGTTCCCCAGAACAGAGCTCTGAAACCTCTCACATTTTCCTAAGAGATAAAAACACAAGGGGCATCTTCTGTTCTACTCTTTAGTTTTGGACTCCGGCTCCTGATACAGAAGCAATTAATGCTTTGCTTTGAAATTTCTAGGGTGAAAGGAGTGTCGTTTCATCTCTTAGTGAGGTGATGCTTGGTGGGTTCCTGGATGGCTTCAGGATGGGGGCTCATCACTGGAAAGAGCAAACCATGATTAGAAACTTGAAACATTTAGCTCCAATCCGCCATCCCTCTGGAAGTAGAGAGGGACTGGAGATTAAGTTAATCGTGAATCATGCCTTTTCAAGTTCAGGACTTGGCGTTCTCCCCGCTAAAGAACACATCCACGTGCTCCTGACAGGAGGGTGGCAGGTNCACATGAGAAGACAATGAGTTCCCATACCAGCACACACGATCGTTGCGCTCATAGCGGTCCACTGAGGCTTTTGCTGCCTGCTACCCTGTTCTCTGTCCACACCCTTCATCTTGTGGGCGTCAGCTTTTCAGCAACTGTGAATCTGGGGAGATCTGGGTCCCACTGAGGATATCAGATCTTATTGTCCTCCCAGGCCTCGACCTTCCCCTCAAGCTCAATAAAATGGCTTTGTTACCAACCAGGGTTCTTGGCCTTCTTTCTTAATCAACAGAAATTGATCAGAGGCCAGAAAAGAAATTCAGACAAGGCTTTTTTGAGGTCCCTGCTGCAGCAGAGGGGAGCGATAACAAACAATACGTTCATTTGTTTTCTTGCTCCCCAAGGTGGGGCTCAGCACCCTTCTTTTGCTCCTGACCCTCTGCTTTTGCAGAGGCTCTTCAAAAGTGGCAGTTGGGGACTTCTCTGGTGGTTCGGTGGTGGAAAATGAGCTTGCCAATGCAGGAGACACAGGTTGGATTCCTGATACAGGGAGATCCCACGTGCTGCAGGGCAACAAAGTCCCCGTGCCACAACTATTCGGCTTGTACTAGAAGCCCTGGAACTGCAACTACTGGTGTGCTGAGACTACTGAAGCCTGAATGCTCTAGAGAATATGCTCCACGGCAGGAGAGGCCATCACAATTAGAAATCCATGCACCACAGCTAGAGAGTGGCCCCCACTCACTGCAACTACGGAAAAAGCCCATGGAGCAATGGAGATTCAGCACAGTCAAATTAGTAAAAAATAAGTAAAAAATCCAAATGCAAAAGAATGAAATTGGACCCCCAACCTAACACCAGATACAAAAATTAACTTGAAATGAATCAAAGACCTATGTGTAAGAGCTTAACTCTAAAACTCTTAAAAGAACAGAATGGGAAAGAGTAGAGATCTCTTCAAGATAATCAGAGCTACCAAGGGAACATTTCATGCAGAGATGGGCTCGATAAAAGACAGAAATGGTCTGGACCTAACAGAAGCGGAAGATATTAACAAGAGGTGGCAACAATACACAGAAGAACTGTACAAAAAAGATCTTCACGACCCAGATAATCATGATGGTGTAATCAGTCACCTAAACCCAGACATCCTGGAATGTGAAGTCAAGTGGGCCTTAGAAAGCATCACTATGAACAAAGGTAGTGGAGGTGATGGAATTCGGTTGAGCTGTTTCAAATCCTGAAAGAACTACATTACCCAGAGCATTCTGCCCCGATCGCCTTCGGCGTTAAGCCAATCAGAACTCAAGAGAAGTGCACTTCCTGTGTGAGCATCGTCTTGGGGCGGGACTTCCGGCACTCACCTGGNGGTTGAGCTGTTTCAAATCCTGAAAGAACTACATTACCCAGAGCATTCTGCCCCGATCGCCTTCGGCGTTAAGCCAATCAGAACTCAAGAGAAGTGCACTTCCTGTGTGAGCATCGTCTTGGGGCGGGACTTCCGGCACTCACCTGGTGGCGGTCGTTTTGTCGGCTCTCGGGTGCTATCTCCGAGTCTCAGGTTCCAGAGCGACGAGTGCAGATCGAGACAGTCCGAGGACAGTCTCTTGCCCCCCCGGGCCCAGGAGAGGAACCGCTCTTCCCGCGTCCCTCCGCCGCTCCTGGCCCCGGTCCGCCCACAGAGTCGGATGGCGGCGGCGGCGGCGGCGGTGACCCGCCTCAAGTAAACCCTGGTACTCAGGGCCCGCACCGCCCTCATCCCACCAGACACTAAAGCCCTGAGTGTTCACGTGCCGGCAGCCCAGACGCCGCGATCCGGAACGATGAGGTAGCTGTGGGTGGGATCCTGTGACTGACTGATGGCTCCTGGGAGAAGGTGACAGGTGGAGGGACCCTATCTGTTAGTGGGAAGTTTGGAGTTAAAATACTTTCATTTCTGGAAGCTGAGAAATCCCTGCATGCCAGGCTCAGAGCTTAGGTATCATCTGTCTGCCCACCCGCCTGTTGCTGTGGGTGGACAAAGTAATCAAAGGGACCACGAGGAGAATATGCACATCAGAGCCACCAGGCCTGGTATCTCCTCTGAGATGGGGAAATAGGGAGGTGGGTGAGCAGGGTTTGATTGGTGGGTGGATGAACTTGGGGTCCTGTGAAAGAAGCTGATCATGGAACGAATTGTCCCCATCATGGCAGGCCTGTGTGACCTCTGAAGATGTGGCCATTTACTTCTTCCAGGATGAGTGGAGGCTCCTTAATGAGACACAGAGGTTCCTGTATTGTGATGTCATCCTGGAGAACTTCGCACTTACAACGTCCCTGGGTAAGGCCTTCATATTCCTCCCAGTGTCCTCAACTGACCTCTGTCTTTCCCCATCTTTCCCTCCCCAGGAGACAGCTCTGTCTATTCCCCACCTGGACCGCGGTCTCTGCTGCCTTCCCCCCTTCCTGGCATATGTGCTGTGGATGCCAGTGCTGAGCTGTGTGCACTGCCCCGAGCCTGTGCTCCTGAAGCAGCCCCAACATCTGTGACCCCGAGGCATGCAGGGAAGTGTCTGGGAGTCAGTCTGGTAGTCAGCCTAATAGAGCTCACATTTCCTGCCCTCTCCTTGGCTGGATGACTGTCCATATCTATGACACCCTGTGACCCAGATTCTTCTCTTTTCCTCTTTTTTTTTTTTTTTTAAATTAAGATATAACTGACATAGGACATATTAGTTTCAGGTATATGACATAAAGATTTGATGTTTGTATATACTGCAGAATGCTCACAACAGCAAGTCTGGTTAACATCCATCACCATACAGATTTGCATGGTTTTTTTTTTTTCCCCTTGTGATGAGAACTTTTAATTTTAAGACTTCCTTGTGACTGTCTATATCAGGAATTCTAGACCTTGTCATGGTCACTATCTATATGGAGGTTTTTCTCGAAAGACCCTGTTTTGAGATTTTGTTGTAATATTCTTTCCCCTCCTGTGGTCTCTTGTTTTCTGAGTTGCTCTGGACCAGTGCTAACATTTCCTATCTTTCCCTAAGGACATGTTTCATTCAGGTCTCATGTAGTTACAGAAATGGGGGGTGCTGAGAGAGCCCTGATTGCTTTACAGTATGAACAGCGCAAGATGATCTCAAAGAAGGCCCAGCCCTAGTGAGTGTCAAAGGAGGTGAGGGCATGAAAATGAGATTGTGTTTAAATCTACAGTGTGTCCACCAGTATTTTGTTGTGAGTGACACTGGACACAGATCATCTCAGCACTTTCTTCTGCATGCTCGACACTTTCTTGATTTGTCATTTCAGTTTCTGACTGTCCCTGCCTTTCTGATCTGCATGCATTGCTTTTCATCTCCACTGCACCCTCTGTACTTCTCCCACAGTGACTTACACTTAATAGACATACTTCAGAGATATCGTGGATTCGTTTCCAGATCACTGCAATAGAGTGAATCACACATTGTTTTTTGTTTCCCAGTGCATATAGAAGTTATACTGTCCTTTAGTATATTGTGTGCAATAAAATTATGTCTAAAAAACAATATACCTACCTTAATTAAAAAATACTTTTTTGCCAAAAAATCCTAACCGTTGTTTGAGCCTTCAGTGACTCATAGTTGTCACACCAAAGATCACTGATTCACAGAGCACCCTAACAACTATAATAATATTGGAATAGTTTGAAAGATTGTGAGAATTACCAGAATGTGACACAGAGACACGAAGTGAGCAAATGCTACAGGGAAATTGGCACCCATAGACTTGCTGAACTTCACATTGCTACAGACCTCCAATTGGTAGAAAATGTGGTATCTACAAAGGGCAATAGAGCAAAGTGCGGTGATAATGAGGTATGTCTATAAAATGAGGTGTGTGCATATTCTTAAATAGTCCTTGAACCCAGTTGCTCAGTTCCAGTTGTATTTCCGTGGGCCTGGACACTGCCATCCTTCTGCATAGAATGGACATGTTCACAGCTGACAAGATCTTGCTGAAGGTTGTTGGCAGAGGAGTGAGTCATTGATCCTGCCTCTCGTCCTCATGTGGCATTCATATTTATGCTCTTTGTTCTGGAAAGTTCCCCTTCTGTAATCTTTAGAGGCATGTCACTGCAGAGCAGCCCTCCCTTCATATCAGTACCTCATCCTGAAAACATATACGTGGTTTCATTCTCTGGCTTGAATGTATGTGTGTGACTTGCCTTTTTGTGGGACTTCCATTTCCCAGTAAAGCTCACATGCACATTATTAGTGTTTCTCTGCTTTCAGATTGTTGGTGTGAAATGGAAGAGGATGAGGTGATACCTTCTGAGCAGAGCCTTTCTGCAGGAGAGTCACAGGTCAGGACTTCTCAGTCAGGTCCATCTACCCAGAAGATTTATCTCTGTGAGAAATGTGTCCCAGTCTTAAAAGATATTTTGCAGCTGACTGAGCTTCAGGCAGCATATCCTGGGCAGACACCATACTTTGGTGGGTGGTCCAGAGACTTCTGGTTGAACCCAAACCTTCACCAGTACCAAGAGCATGGCAGTGGAGATAAAGTCTTTAAAATGGACATAATAGGGCATCGATTGTGATGAGCTGCATATTCTATGTGTCAGGGAAGCCCGTCCCTAGTGAGGAGACTGGAAAGGACTTTCTAGCTACCTTGGGCCTTCCTCAGCACCAGGCCACTCTCAACGGTGAGAAGCCACCCAGCAGCATTGAGTGTGAGGAGGCCTTGAACAATGGAGAAAGTCATCTGAAGTGGGTTGAATGCAAGAAAGTTTTTGGCAACACTCATACATTTCACCACCAGAGAGTTTGCACTGGAGAGGTCTTGATGAATGTGACAAATGCAGATACAGATTTGTTCAGCACCAGCAAATTCACATTGGAGAGAGGCCAAATGAGTGTAGTGAATGTGGAAAATTCTTTATCTGTAAAACCCACCTCATTTGACACTGGAGAGTTCACACTGGAGCAAGGCCTTATGAGTCCAGTGACTGTGGGAGATCATTTGGCCAGAAATCTGATCTCATTCAACACCAGAGTTCATACTGGAGAAAGGCTTTATGAGTGCAGTGAATGTGGGAAATCTATCCAGAAATCCATCCTCATAAAACACCAAAGAGTTCACATTAATGAAAGGCCTTATAAATGCAGTGAATGTGGGAAGATGTTTAACCAAAGTTCTGGCCTCCTTCAACACAAAAGAGCTCACACTGGAGCAAGGCCTTGTGAGTGTGGTGAATGTGGGAAATCATTTATCTGTAAAACCCATCTCATCTGACGCTGGAGAGTTCACACTGGTTAGACCTTATGAATGACTTGAATGTGGAAAATCTTTTAGTGAGAAATCTCTCCTTGTTCAACATCAAAGAGTTCACACTGGAGAAAAGCCTTATGAATGCAGTGGATGTGGGAAATCCTTTAGTTAGAAATCTGTCCTCATTCAACACCAAAGGGTTCACACTGGAGAAAAGCCTTATGAATGCAGTGAATGTGGAAAATCCTTTAGCTGCAAAACCCATCTCATTCGACACTGAACAGCGCACACTGGAGCGACGCCTTGTAACTGCAATGAATGTAGGAAATCTTTTACTCAACACTCTAGTCTCCTTTGACACAGGAGAGCTCACGTGCAGTGAATGTAGGAAATCCTTTAGCTGCAAATCTAATGTCAGTCAACACCAAAGAATTCACACTGGGAAAAGGCCTTGTATACACATTGAATGTATGCTTTTTCCTTCGTTAGTATAGTTGTGGTGGAAGTAAGTGTGAGGAAACATCCACCTAAGTTAAATCTCGTATTGGGATGTCCACAGACTGGAGATTGAGTCACTGTAAATTTCACAGTTGTGTGGGAAGCACGTATAACCTGCCAGGTTCACTGCCAGTTTCTTTGCCAGAATCCATCTCACCTCTAGCATCTGGCATGTCCTGATGGTTGGCATCAGTCACTACCCTGGTGTGTTCAGAGCAACTGGCCTCTGTACTCTCCTATGTGTTGGAGGAAATTATGATTATCGTTAGCCCTTAAGGAGTCTTCATTCCCTTTTTTTCTGACAAGTTAGGACCTGGACCTGGCCATGTGTTGGCTCAAAGACTATCTGAGTCCTTGCAAAGAACTAGCTTTTATAGGGACACAGTTGGAGTTTTCCGGCTTTCAAGTCACTGAACCAGAAATTGCCTATTGCATGTTACTCTCATTTGTATAATAATAAAGGCCTTGCTGTTTAAACACCTTAGTCTTGGAAATGCTCTTCACTGTGTGGAATAGTTTGAAAGCACAATAGGACTGTCAACCTGAGGAGTTAGAGATACAAACTTCAGGTGCCTGAGATGGCCAAATATGGCACTCTTGTTTAGTAGCAGTTTGCATTGCTGCCAAGGCCTCCTAGGAAAGACTACTTTGTATTATAATTTTCTGCCTGGATGCCAGAGGTCTGTGGATTCTATTACTGGAGACAACATGATTTTGTTTTTCTTTGCTTAAAGGGGAAGATGCACATTGTCGAGCTATGCTGAGGGAAATCTTAACCACAGTTCTCCTCCAAAGGAGCCATGTACCCTGATACCAGGAATTCTGTAGGTTAGTGTCCGTGGTTGTAAGACTGCAGGGGCAGGGGAGACCACAGTTTGTATGGAAACGTTGGTTACTAGAGAGGGGAGGAGACTGCAGCAAGCTGTGTGGGAGAAGGTACCTTTTCTAAAGATACAGCCACAAATGTTCTACTGAGTGACTACAGGATGAGTATGTCCAGAAATCTCAGGCCTCCAGGTATGTTTATGTTGTGAAGTCATTGGCAAACAAAATAAGGGGTTGGAGGGGTTCTTCTAGCCTTTCTGAGCTGTTCACCTCAAGACCATTGCTATACAGGCAACAGAAGCAGTATGGAGAGATACTGTGTCCAGACGTGGTTTTGTGATCCAGTCAGCAGTCCTCTTGACTCAGTGGGAGATGGCCTTCATTGTTTGCCAATATTTCCTGCCACTGAGAAGAAACAGCACCTCAAGTCTTGAGAATCAAGATAGTTGAGTCATTTTCTGAAGAATTGGGCATTCAGATTTTTATTTGGATTTTTATTATGGAACCAGTTTTTAAACCTCTGTGAAGGTATGGAATAACTTGTACATATTCAAAGTGTACAGTTTGAGAAGTTTTTACCTGTATGCACTTGTGAAACCATTATTATGATAATGAGTATACCTGTCACCTGCATATTTTCCTTACGTTTTAGTCTCCTGACTGGCCCTGGCTGTACAGACAACCATTTACATACATTCCTTTCCAATAGATTGTATTTTTAGAATTTTATGATTGATCATGAAATGTTTACATCTTTTTCTGATTTCATTGGTCCTATTTTGTTACTTTGTGATTCATTAATCGTTCATTAAATGTTCATTTAATGAATTAATTATAATTCATTAAATGTAAATTAATTGTTCATTAAGTCTTATTTTTCAGTACTTTTCTCTTCCATGTATAATTGACTGTTCATCCATTCATCTATTTATGGATATTTGAATTATTTCTAGTGTTTTCTTGTTGTACAGTCACTCAGTCATGTCCAAATCTTTGTGACCCATGGACTGCAATGCCAGGGTTCCCTGTCCTTCACCATCTCCTGAAGCTTGCTCAAACTTATGTCCATGAAGTCAGTGATGGCATCCAACCATCTTATCATCTGTCATCCCCTTCTCCTCCTGCCTTCTATCTTTCCCAGCATCAGGGTCTTTTCCAATCAGTAGGCTTTTCCAATGAGTAGGCCACATCAGGTGGCCAAAGTATTGGCACTTCAGCTTCAGCAACAGCCTTTGCAATGAATAGTCAGGGTTGATTTCCTTTAGGATTGACTGCTTTGATTGTGCAGTCCAAGGGACTTTCAAGAGAATTCTCCAACACTACAATTCAAAAGCATCCATTCTGCGGCCCTCAGCCTTCTTTGTGATCCAACTCACATCCATACATGACTATTGGAAAAACCATAGCTTTGACTAGGGACCTTTGTTGGCAAAATAATGTCTTTGTTTTTTAATATGCTGTCTAGGTTTGTCATAGCTTTTCTTCCAGGGAGCAAAGGTCTTTTAATTTTATGGCTGCAGTCCCTGCCTGCAGTGATTTTGGAGCCCAAGAAAGTAAAGTCTTTCACTGTTTCCATTGTTTCCCCATCTATTTGCCATGAAGTAATGGGACTGGATGTCATGATCTTAGTTTTTTTTTTTTTAATGTTGAGCTTTAAGCCAGCATTTTCACTCTCCTCTTTCACTTTGATCAAGAGGCTCTTCAGTTCCTCTTTAGTCCAAGGCACTGTTCATGTGTCCACAGACCAGGAAATGGGGTCCAGGACGGTTAGCTTGTCGTGTGTGGANTTTTTTTTTTTTAATGTTGAGCTTTAAGCCAGCATTTTCACTCTCCTCTTTCACTTTGATCAAGAGGCTCTTCAGTTCCTCTTTAGTCCAAGGCACTGTTCATGTGTCCACAGACCAGGAAATGGGGTCCAGGACGGTTAGCTTGTCGTGTGTGGACTAACGAACTGTGAGGCTTGGGATGGACTGATGGGCTGTGTCTGACAGACTGTGTGATGGCGAGTGGGAAAGGGACCCACAGGCGCAGAGGCTTGGAGGTTGGACTGTGGTGGGAGAATTCGAAAAAACTGAGATCTGTCTTGTATCTGCCTAGAGCAGACAGTGTGAGGTGGAGTCTCGCCTAGACTGTCAAGCTGAGAGTTTTGTGGGCTCAGACAGCAAAGAATCCACCTGCAATGTGGGAGACCTAGGTTCAATCCCTGGGTGGGAAAGATTCATCAGAGAAGGGAATGGCAACCCACTCTAGTATTCTTGCCTGGAGAATTCCATGGATGGGGGAGCCTGGCAGGCTACAGTCTGTGGGGTCACAAAGAGTCATACAGGACTGAGCATTTAACAATTTCACTTTCACTTCTGAGAACCCATTGAGCCATGGAGAGTTGTGAAGAGAAGAAAGACACAATCTGATTTAAGATTTTCTAAGAGCTACTCAAAGAACAGACTGAAATGGGAGTGATGTGGGCAGTGAGGTACAGGGAGGGTGAGTCCTTGTCCAGCATAGCTGCAAAGAGGCAGCTCTGCTGACTGAAGCACAGAATTTAGTCTTTTAACCCGAGGTTATCTGGTCTCCAGGGTTGGTGAGAGGTACAGGGGAGCTTTGAACCCCTTGGAATGCACCTCTATTGCTTGCTTCTACTCACAGATCCCCATGGCTAAAGAATCACTTAATGGAACCTACACAGAGATGTGGAGGGTGTCCCAGGCCCTCGCTGGTTTGGATTTCATTAATAGAACCTGAGATTGTGGTGTCCTAGGACTCTTCGCCTGCCATTTTCCCAGCCCTTGGGTCTGGGGACCTGGGAGAAATCACCTAGACTCATTCTGAGTTCAGGCCAAAGGATTTTCTGGAGGAATTGCTCTTTCTGCCACCAATGGGAAAAGGTGTAGAAGATTATCTCGGGAACACCTACCAGCATGTGCGAGTGCTTGGTTGGGTGGCCACAGCTGGGAACAGGGCATACACAGATCTTTCTTTTAGGAACAGAGAGCAGGGGGAGAGGAGTCAGTCTTGTAATGTGGTTGCCTGTGAAGTTGGGCATCTGCTGTGGAAGTAACGCAGATTTGGAACAGAGGAGGGAGATAACCGTACTTCCATGCTTCATCTGGTTACAGAGTGGAAAACAGACTTTGGGAGGAGGAAGGCTGACCAGGGAGGAGGCCACTGCAGAAGTCCTGATGCGTGGTCACGGACCAGAGTAGTGGCTGTGGAGGTGGAAGAAGTGGCTGGATTCTGGATTCATTATTTGAGATAGGCTGCCCAGATTTTCTGATTTTGAGGGTGAGAGAGAGAAAGGTAAGAGTCAGGGTTGATGGTAAAGCTTTGGTCTTGCAACTGAAAGCTTGGAAGCTTCACTAACTTTGAGATGAGATGTTCAGTAGCAAGAGTGATTTTCCTTGGAGATATAGGAGTTTTTGTTTTTGGCTAGGTTTCCATCCTGAGATTTCTTTTTCAGAGAACAAATGAGTGGTGGCATCAGGTAGGCAGCTGGCAGAGAAATCTGGGAATCGGGTGTGGTTCAGCATGTGTGTGTGAACTCAATTGCTTCTGACTCTTTGCAACCCCATGAACTGTAGCCCTCCAGGCTCCTCTGTCCATAGAATTTTCCAGGCAGGTGTACTGGGGCAGTTGCTATTTTCTACTCCAGTGTCTCTTCAACGAGGGATTGAACTGGTGTCTCGTGCTTGGCAGGTGGATTCTTTACCTCTGAGCCACCTGGTAAGCCTGGTAGAGAGTTCAGTTCAGTTCAGTTCAGTCACTCAGTCGTGTCCGACTCTTTGTGACCCCATGAATCACAGCATG
>SJYV01019168.1:0-64269 GCA_006410875.1 Neotragus pygmaeus
TTCTTATCTCTTCTTGCTATTCTTTGGAACTCTGCATTCAGATGCTTATATCTTTCCTTTTCTCCTTTAGAATTTGGGGTTGGCCAAAGAACCCCTGGTAAAGAAATATGGCAAATAGGATTATAGTGTTACTTGATATGTGTAAGTGGTAAAGATCTTTTCTGGCAAATGGAAGTCTAGCTTTAATCATTATAATGGTCATGCCCCTCAACTACTTCCCAGCACTGAGTTTATTTATTGATACAAACCTAAAGTCCCTTGAATGAAGGATAGATCAGATCATCCATGAGGAAAGATCCTGCCTTATACGTGAAATTTTACACTGTAAATGTTCTTCTCTGGCTTTTCCCCCAAAAGACTTGTAGCCATTTGTTGAGGCAATTGTGCATTTCACAAAGAGAAATAACCCACACATTTTGGGACTTGCTGGTCACTGGCTCTGAACTGACCTTAATTCCAGAGACACAAAATGTTGCTATAGTCCACCAGTCAGAGTAAATATTGTGAATGTTAGGTGAGCAGTTATAGTTCTCGTTCATCTCAGTGGGTCCATTGTGTGCCAAACCCATGCTGGAGTTATTTTACCAGTAATGAATACAGAGATGGAGTAGTATAATTATGGTAGACTCCCCATAATGATTCTCTAACTTGTGCAGCTAGAGCTATTATGATAGGATTGGTCAAGAGAAAGTCACTGGAAGTGATTCTAGCTCTCAAAATACCAAACCAAAACCAATGTAGCTTTGTGGAGAGATTGCAAAAATCATTACCAATGTAGAATTATTGAAAGACACAGAGATCATGATTCCTACCATACCCCCATTCAAGTTGCCTATTTAACCAGTACAGAAGACAATTAGATCTTTCTTACAACTTAGTATGTAGGGGGTACCCACAAAATCAAGTATCAACTGCTATTCCAGCTGCTATTTCAAAGTTTTTTTTCTGGAGAAAATCAGCATCAGGTATGTGGCTATTGTTCTGACAAGTAATTCTTTTCTCTATGCCTTTTAGCAAAGATCTCAGAAGCAGTTTGCTTTCCCTTCTGGAAAACTAAACAATTAATTCTACCAAGTATCACTCCCAATTAAACCAACTGCAAGCAGTACTCAGTGGAAAGTGTCCAGAATTAGTCAATAGAAAACACATAATCTTCCATCAGGATGATGTAAGACCGCATGTTTCTTTGATGACCAAACAAAAACTGTTACAGCTTGGTTGGGAAGTTCTGATTCATTTACCATGTTCACCAGACATTATACCTTCAGATTTCCATTATTTTGGTCTTTACAAAATTCTCTTAATGGAAAATATTTCAATTCCTTAAAAGCCTGTAAAAGGTACCTGGAACCGTTCTTCGCTCAAAAAGATTTTTTTAAAAATTGGGGAAAATGGAAATATGAAGTTGCCTAAAAAATAACAGAAAGTAATAGAACAAAACAGTGAAGCTGTTGTTCAATAAAGTTTGGTGAAAGTGTATCTCATTTTAACCTAAAAACTGAAGGAACATTTTGGCCATTTCAATATCTTTACTACCTGACCTCAAGGCTATCCCAGCTGTTCAATACTATACCATAATCTAGTCCAGAGAAGTATTATTTGTTTCACTTTTCCAAAGAACTTCCTAGTAGACCATTGCCTTGGTGATGTAATGTNAGGAACATTTTGGCCATTTCAATATCTTTACTACCTGACCTCAAGGCTATCCCAGCTGTTCAATACTATACCATAATCTAGTCCAGAGAAGTATTATTTGTTTCACTTTTCCAAAGAACTTCCTAGTAGACCATTGCCTTGGTGATGTAATGTTGATTGAATCTGGTAGCAGAAGTAGCAGCTACTCCAAATACCTGGGTAGAAAGATGCATGCCAGAAATACCACAAAAATTAGGGCCTGCCACTCTTAGAAACACCTAGGGAAACAGAGATCTGAAACACAGTGGTATGGATATTCCTTCCAAATTTAGGAAAGAGTTGCTGCATCTTATATTTCCTACAACTAAAAAAGATACACAATACCAACTGAATCTCTTTGGATTTTGGAGGCATCACATGCCTCATTTGGGTATGCTTCTTATATTCATTTATCAAATAGCTTCAAAAGGATGGCAGCTGTGCATGGGTCCTACAAAAAGAAACTTCTCTGCAACAGGTCCAGGCTGACATGCAGTCTGCTACTGCATGTGGACTACATCACTTGGGTGATCTTATGATGCTTGAAGTGGCTTTGAGGGACAGGACAATGTCTAGTGCCTTTGGTAGGCATTTATAGGTAAATGAAGAAAAGTTATGACCAACCTAGATAGCATATTAAAAAGCAGAGACATTACTTTACCAACTAAGGTCCGTCTAGTCAAGGCTATGGTTTCTCCAGTAGTCATATATGGATGTGAGAGTTGGACTGTGAAGAAGACTGAGCGCTGAAGAATTGATGCTTTTGAACTGTGGTGTTGGAGAAGACTTTTGAGAGTTCCTTGGACTGCAAGGAGATCCAACTAATCCATTCTGAAGAAGATCAGCCCTGGGATTTCTTTGGAAGGAATGATGCTAAAGATGAAAGTCCAGTACTTTGGCCACCTCATGTGAAGAGTTGACTCACTGAAAAAGACTTTGATGCTGGGAGGGATTGGGGGCAGGAGGAGAAGGGGATGACCACAGATGAGATGGTTGGATGGCATCATGGACTCAATGGACGTGAGTCTGAGTGGGCTCCGGGAGTTGGTGATGGACAGGGAGGCCTGGCATGTGGCGATTCATGGGGTTGCAAAGAGTCAGACACGACTGAGCAACTGAACTGAACTGAACTGATAGGTAAATGACTGTGCAGAGCTTCAGTGTTTCAGAGAAAAATGATGTCATAATCACACATGTCACTTTTCCCTTAAGAAGCAGTTTCTGATTTGCTACTGGGCCCCAGTAGAGATTGAATTCTAGACCCTGGCTCATTCATCTGCCATGTTGCCTGAGATACCCAGCATGAACTGGGTATTGTCTGACCACCAACCTATGAAGTTAGATATGCACAGAAATACTCCCTCATCCAAGGAAAGTGGTATATGTGAGTTCTAACTTGAGTCGGTCATGGAGGCACAAGTAAGTTTCAGGAGCTACTTGCCATGCACAATTATGGCCTCTTGGAGAGTTCCTATAATCATAACAGAAAAAGACAACATTTGAGTCTATTTCACCAAAGAGCCTGTGATATATTCTGGCACCACCATTCCCCAGAGGGATCAGCCATTTGTGTGCCGGCAAATTGATTACCCTGGACTATTTCCACCATGTAAGGGAATAGACACCTGGATGGGACATGGATTTAACCTTCACGGCACATGTTTGTTCTGCTAAAAGTATCATCTGTATATGCTTTACTCACATCATGATACTCAACGTGAAAAGTTCCTGAAAAAGGAAGATTTGGAAGACTTTGCTATAACCTCAACTCAGCAGCCCCTCCTGGTAGGACCAGGGTCCTGTTCCCTGAGATGTAGTAGTAGCCGCAAGTGAGAGAAAGTAAAAGTGTTAGTCGCTCAGCCACGTCTGACTCTTTGCAGCCGTAGGACTGGGAGCCCACCAGGCTCCTCTGTGCATGGGATTTTCCATGGCAAGAATACTGGAGTGACTGTCCATTCCCTTCTCCAGGGGGTCTTCCCAACCCAGGGACTGAACTCGGATCTCCTGCACGGCAAGCAGATTCTATACCATCTGAGCCACCAGAAAGCCCAATTAATCCCAAACCAGGAACCAAATCATGGTGCTCTTTCTCCCACAACATAATCAAAGAATGGGAATGAGAGTGGCTCCTCTGTTACCTGCAAAGGATCCCCCAGCAGAGCTTTTGTTTCCATGCCTAAAAGTTTGGACTCTGCTGCTCGAGGTATCTTCTTTACCAAAAGGAGCAGGTTTCCACCAGGGCACACAGCAATGGTTCCATTACACTGGAAATGGAGGCTGCCTCCTGGAAATGGATACCAGTGAACCAATAGGTAAATAAGAAGTCTGTCTGTTGGCTATGGCATTTGATCCTAACTCCAAGGGAGAAATTGAGTTTCCATCATAGAGTGGGCATAAGAAGTGAGCACTTCTGGAATGTAGGTCACTAGGGCCCCTCTTAGTAGTCCTTTATACTGTGCTAAAAACTTAATGGAAAAGTATAATAACCCAATGAAGACAAGACTTCTGATGGCTCAGATATTCTACTCCCTGAGGCATGGAACCACAGATGGGTGAGGTGAAGATGAAACGGGAGTGGAGGAACGAAGTTGTCAGTATAAGCCTTGACCATGTTGCCAGTAAGAGGGATGAGAACTGTAATGCTGCTAAGTCGCTTCAGTCATGTCCGACTCTGTGCAACCCCACAGACGGCAGCCCATTGGGCTCCGTCATCTCTGGGATTCTCCAGGCAAGAACACTAGAGTGGGTTGCCATTTCCTTCTCCAATGCATGAAAGTGAAAAGTGAAAGTGAAGTCGCTCAGTCGTGTCTGACTCAGCGACCCTATGGACTGCAGCCTACCAGGCTCCTCCATCCATGGGAGTTTCCAGGCAAGAGTACTGGAGTGGGGTGCCATTGCCTTCTCCGGAAAACTGTAATAGTTATGCACATTTCTTCCTTACTTTGTACATGTTTGCGTGTGTGTGCGCGTGTAGGTATTAACCAATTCTTTGTCCCCTCTCCTGTTTTCCTACCATCTAATACAAGGCATACTGATTGGTTAAACTCAATTCACTAATTTTATTTATTTGTTTTTAATTGTGGGATAATTGCTTTACAATATCGTGTTGGTTTCTGTTGTACGTCAGTGTGAATAAGCCATATGCATACACATGTCCCCTTGCTCTTGAACCTCTAGATTGTCATGGAGCACCAAGTGTGAGCTTCTTATCTCAGACAGCTAGTTCCTACCAGCTGTCTCTTTTACATACAATAATGTATATGTTTCAAACTACTCTCTCTATTTGTCCCCACGCTCTCCTCCCCTACTGTGTCACAAGTTTGCTCTCTGTGTCTCCATTGCTGCCTTGCAAATAGATTAATCAGCACCACTTTTCTAGATTCCAGATACATGAGTTAGTGTACAATATTTGCTTTTCTCTTTCTGACTTAATTCACTTTGTATAATGGTCTCTAGTTTCATCCGCCTCATTAGAAATGACTCAAATGCGTTCCTTTTCATGGCTGCATAATATTCCCTTGTATATATGTACCACAACTTCTTTACCATGGTTCACTGTTTAAGTCACAAAATATCAAGAGAGAGTATGACTCAACTGGAAAAAAAAAAGAACATAAATCAAAGATGGATAAGGTGACATAAGTGACTGTTATATAGAGGCAGTTAGTGTGTTTTTGAGTGTGCAAAAGATAGTTACATCATGTTCTATTGTATTTATCTGGAAGCAAAACATGCTTAAAATAGAAATGTAGTGATACCAAGCTGGATACTGCAGAAACGACTCATGTTCACTGACAACTTAATTGAGCTGGAAGTACAGTTTTGAGAATGTTCTTGTCTTTATGACCCCAGACTAGGATTGGTCACAAGAGAAGTTTGCACAAGATTTTGGAAGGTGGAAATGAAGCAGCAGCCATTACCCTCTGAAGAATGATGTAGGGGCCAAGTGTCCCAGCAGTTCATGCACATGGTCACTGATCTGCTGGAGCTTCTTGGCAGGGGACAGCAGCTAAGCTTACAGCCCTTTCAGCTTCACCTTCACCTTCTCCAAGTCCTGAGCTAGATGTTTGTTTTGGTCTGTGGGAACAGGCATGAGCTCCCTCTGTAATAGGTCACTCATATATTGGGGGTTATGGTGATGAGAGATACATGTGAGGTTCAGTTCTTCCTTGTGGGTTCCAGTTGGTCTTTGCCATCCTCTGCTTCACATGGAGCATTTCATCTTAACAGACTGCCAGTCCTGAAGACCTGCAACATCTTCAGGACCACAAACCAATGCAGCAGCAACAACTTCCCACAGGCTTTTCAATCAGTTCCAACGATTTAACTTGGAAGAAGGAAATGGCAACCTACTCTAGTATTCCTTCTGGAGAATCCCATGGACAGAGGAACCTGGCAGGCTATAGTCCATGTGGCTGCCAGAGTTGGACATAATTTAGTGACTAAACCACCGGCCCCTTTAATAAAATCATACTGCTATGTCACTTATGCTGGCATTGCTTTTTGAATTAAACCCTAATTCATAGAAGTCACTAACAATGTAATTCAGTATTGTATCCTTTTAGATAAAAATTACGATGTACACACCATTAGAAAGCATTGTGCTTATTTTGTCCTGGGGCCTCCTTGGTAGCTCAGAGGTTTAAAGCGTCTGTCTGTAATGTGGGAGACCTGGATTCAATCCCTGGGTCAGGAAGATTCCTCTGGAGAAGGAAAAAATTGTTTTAAACAAGATCTCCTTAATTAATCTCCTGCTCGCTGACCTCAGCAGGAGATAATTTTTGATAATTTTGCTTTTGTTTCATACTTTTACAGTTCCTAATGTTTCTTTTGAAAATATTTTAATAGAATTGCAGTTCTCAGAATGCCATGTGCTGTACTATGCTAAGCTGCTTCAGTTGTATCCAACTCTTTGTGAACCTATGGACTGTAGCCCTCCAGGCTCCTCTGTCCATGGGATTCTCCAGGCAAGAATACTGGGGAGGGTTGCCATTTCCTCCTCCAGGGGATCTTCCTGACCCAGGGATCAAGCCCATTTCTCTTATGTCTCCTGCATTGGCAGGAGGTTCTTTACCACTAGCACCACCTGGGAAGGCATCAGAATACTATAATGACTTCCCTATATTTTCAAAACACTGGCTTGGCCAAAAGTTCATTTGGTTTTTCCATACACTGTTACAGGGTTTCGAACTTTTTGGCCAACCAATATAAAGCAAAAATCAAGCAGCAAGGTGCAATTCATGAATGTGCCCATAAAAATTCTCTATGTATACAAAGTGGTACAAGTTCTACCTTGAATGTGTGTATGTGTGTATATGTTTATATGAAGTAGAGAAAGAGAGAGAATAATCTTTCCCTCTAATAAAGTAGAAAAGAAAAAAAAGAGCAGAAATTCCTTTCCTTACAATGTTTAAGGATAGAGCTTCAACACTGTAGCCAGATCTAAATATTTATTCCAGAAATCATCCTGCTATCCTAGGCCTAAGCTTCAAATCTGAAGATCATAAATGGTCCAGAGATGGAATAAATATGTTTTCAGAAGAGACCCACCTTAGGTGAATAGAATGTATTCTAAGACTGACCCGTATCTAATTGGAAATAAATCTGTTTTACCCACTTATGTTGATCATATACTCAGAAATCAGGTTATTATTTCACCAGGGAGTGGAATCATGGGGAGTCAGTATTGCAACTCCTGTCCCAACAGTGAGGAGTTGGAACCAATTATGGAGTCAGTAAATGGAGAGTTGAAATATCAACTTTTTCCTTTTTTTTCAGCTGATAAAGGCAGGTTGGATAAGATGAATATTTTAAAGCATGTGGGAGGATAAGTGTCAGGATGAGCTTGCTAATATTTTACCTATAAAATGGACAGACTCACCCATATGGTCCTAGATAGCTGAGGATGACAGCCGGGCCAATTAAGGTAGCTGCATTGCAGTCCATTATTTTCAGACAAAAGGGGATAGTAATTTTTGCTCTTGCTGTTTTGCTATGCAATTAGCAGCCTATTGAATACATTCAGACTCTCTGCTTGCCTTTATTAAGTAGCTCCTGCGGGATTCTGGCAGACTTAGCTGGGGATGTGACCTAAACCCTCAGTTTTGGGAAGTCTGAGCCCCTGGTCACCATGATTTTTCTCATTACTGTCCGTAATTGGTGATATTTTATACAGCATTGCTTTATTCTCTATGCATATATGGTATTTCCCTGAACTGACTATATTTTTCTTGTTCTGTCACCAAGTAGTATCTTAGTCTTTGCAACCCCATGGGCTACAGCACACCAGTCTTCCCTGTACTTCACTATCTCCTGGAGTTTGCTCAAAACTCATGTCCACTGAGACTCATGTCCACTAAGCCATGAATTGACTGCAAATCCTTTATAAGTAGGGTCCATATTTTATTCTTTTATTCTGCCTCACTGTGTTTACCATAATGCCAGGAGCACAGTAGTTCTTCAAATTAAAAATATATATATATATTGAAGCAAGGGGAGCAATAAATTAGGAGTTTAGGATTAGCAGATATACACTGCTATATATAAAACAGATAAACCGAAGGGACCTGCTCTCTAACACAGGGAACTATATTCAATATCTTGTAAAAACTTTTGAGGGAACAGAATCTGAAAACTTATAAGGGGAAAAGAATCTGAAAATATGAATCACCTTGCTATACACCTGAAACTAAAACAACATATAAACCAACTATTCTTCAGCTATAAGAAATGAGGGAATGAATGACAGGTGCATGTTGCAGGTAGGTTGTCTTTCCCAGGAAATAGACTCTAAGAAAGAGATCAATGTGCAGAAAATTTATTAGGAACTGCTGCTTACAGGGCCAATCGCTATGCCAAAAATAAAAGGGTAGAAAGATGGGGTAAAAAGAAAAGGTGGGCTCGATTGCAGTCTCAACAAAGCTCTCAGCTAAACCCATAAAGAGCTCTAAAGCTGGAATGGAGCTTCAAGTTACCCTAGCTTGGGAGAGGCAACTAGGCCTTTAAATGTAGTATGAACAACTCACTGAAGGCAGGCTTCAGCCAGGAAGGGGTGTGACCTTGGCAAGGTACCTCTCCAAGTAAAGGCATTTCCTACAAAACCTGGCAGCTGGGATCTGTCATCCTGAAGCACTCCCAGAAGCTTGAGGATTATGTCCTTTATCACTGAAGGAAGATCTAGATGGTACCCTAGAACATCCACCACAGACCACCCCTTGCAATGCTCAGATCCACTGCTTTATATAAATTTTGAGACAAGCTCCTCAAGGATTCATGAAAGTGAAAGTGCAGTTGCTCAGTCGGGTCTGACTCTTTGTGACCCCAGGGACTGTAGCCTCAAGTATTTATAGTGGGCCTTTTGTCCCAGGAGAAATTTCTAAGGTGTGGGGGACAAAATACAGCCTCCCTTATGTCTTTAAGCCATACCTCTTACTCATCAGCTTCTTCCTCTAAGTCTTGCAGGTTGCAAGATGAAAACAGCATTACTACATAAGAGGCAGAGAACATTTTGTTAGTTTTAAAGGAGTATACTTTAGAAAGCTTTGTCCTCTCTATAAGACCTAGTAGATCTTTCCTGTAGCTCAAATGGTAAAGAATCTGCCTGCAACACAGGAGACACGAGTTTGATCCCTGGGTCGGGAAGATCCTCTGGAGAAGGAAGTGGCAACCCATTCCAGTATTTTTGCCTGGAGAATCCCATGGACAGAGGAGTCTGGCGGGCTACAATCCGTGGGGTCACAAAGAGTGGGACATGACTGAGCAACTAACACTGCTATAAGATCTGGAGAAATTTCTAGTTATGAAACGATTGAGACGATAAGACCACAAATAATATTCAAAAATGAGTGAAGTAAGAAAACATATGAAAACATCAATAAAATACAATTTCCCCCAATTAAAATCAGGTTTAGAGCTAAGGTAAACGTGACACTGTAGAAAAAAGAATTCATGTTGCAAAAGACAAACTAGAAAAACTCCTAAAATGCAGTAACTGCAAAGAGACCAAACAGGAGAGAAGATGGTAGATATAATGGTCAGGATATTGAGATCCAACATACAGATCACAAGTAAGCATGATTAGACCAAAACTTTTAAAACACAAAAGAAAATTTCCTGAGAGAAAAAACTCTGTGGCTAAGAATGACACTCTGGACAAGAAAAATTTGGTTATGCTTAGTGAGAACCTAAACAGATCCTGGTGGTATTTTTAAATAAAACAAATTGGTGATAACACTTTAAATAGTTTAACTAAATAATTCCAGGAACAAGTGAGAAATAAAAACTAAATGTACAGAATATTTAAAGATTAATAGCATTTCTTATATAAACAAATGAAATGTAGACAAAGTAGTTTAAGAGAAAATTTGTGAATCTGGTTGTTTTGATTGAGACAAGTACAGAAACTACTCTTAGAAAAAAGAAATAATTTACATATTCAACCAAATACATTTAAAGAAAACAGCATTGGAAGAGTAAATTATAAGAAAATATCTTCATCACCGTCAAGGCCAGGAAGGATTTTTCTTACAAGACCCAAAGCATTTTCATAAGGGAAAAATTGATAACTATGATTACATTCATATTAAAATCTTATGTACATTACAAAGCACTATTTTAAAAAAACCACACACACAAAAGATAAAACACAATCACACAGGCTTAGAAAAGTTTTTGTTTGTTTGGTTTTCTTCCAATGTGTATGACCAAGTCAATAGAAGGAAATTCCAGAAATGTAAAGAACTCATTAAAAGGCATCTTACAGAAAACAAGAAAAAGAAACAGACAATGCAAGAAACTAAGAGCTAAATATACAATACTTATGAAAAGTGAAGTGTAAGTGTTAGTTGTTCAACCTTGTCTAACTCTTTGCAACCCCGTGAACTGTAACCCACCAGGCTCCTCTCGCCACGGGATTTTTCTAGATAGGAATACTGGAGTGGGTAGCCATTCCCTTCTCCAGGGGATCTTCCCGACCTAGGGATTGAACCCGGGTCTCCTTCATTAAATACGAAACACTTTCAATCTCACTGATAATCATGAAAATGCAGACTTTTATTTAAAAAAATCACACGGACAAAAACTAAGAAATCTGACAACAGTAAAGCAAGGATGTGGAACAAGAGGAGCTCTATTTTCTGCAGTTGGAGGGGCAGTTTAGCACACATACCTTGCTGCTATACCTAAGTTGACAATCGAGCAAGACTGTTGGTAGCCCAGGGGGTAAAAATAAATTTGCCTGCAATGCAGGATTAAAATTGTCAATTTTGATCAATTTTAATAAGTTGATTGATCAGTTTTAATAAGTATGAGCATTTCGGTGAACTTGATAATTTTTTCAGGGCAATAAACCTAACTCAAATACCTCCGTGTTTTACTGGCCCTCTGAGATCTAGTACTCAGCTGGAATGACCTAGTCTACATCTGAGGACAGCTCCAAACTCTTTTAAACACTCAGAATATGTCCAGGTCACTCAAGTTCTCTGGCCCCTCTGCTTCTGGGATCCCTGCTCATTCTCTTTGCTATGTTGACCCAGACATGAAATACTCAGTTTCTGCCCCCAAATTAAAATCACTCTCACAGGATGCCTTAAAGGATTGAAGATTTTACTAAAAAATGGATGTTAAATATCTCCAAACAAAGCAATAGACATAAATGTCATTTGGCCACCAATCAGTGGAGAAATGCCCTGACCTGCTGTCCCATCGGACCCCTCACTTCCTGCCAGCTCTTTGGCTCATCTCTCTTAACTCTTTCTTTCCTGAACTCTGCTTTCTTCTCACTTTTCACTGCACAGGACAGTGATAATTCCTCTGATTTCTCATACATATTACTTATGTTTTTTAGCACCTACTAACACTGAAGTCTTCTGGGTCTTATATTCTATGCCAATGGCTCATCAAGGTATTTCCCTAATAGACTATAGATTGTCTCTAAAATGAACTCAAGCGACAGATGCTAACATACTATGTATTTCACTTCCTCAATGATAATTGCCAAACTATCCTTAAGAAGTTGTAAAACAGTATGGACAATATTGTCTCAAATATGAAATATGCTTATTACACATACAAACACATTCACACACACACACACACACACTCACACCCAGGCACACAAATATCACAAGGCATTTGCTGAGATATTGACTATTAATCACTGATATTCTATTTTTAACATTATTTAAATAATTAGAATANCACACACACACACACACACACACACACACACACACTCACACCCAGGCACACAAATATCACAAGGCATTTGCTGAGATATTGACTATTAATCACTGATATTCTATTTTTAACATTATTTAAATAATTAGAATAATTACATTGAAATATTTATGTTTTCTCAAGGACAGTTTCCATTGCATATCTGGGACAAATAGTGATTGGTCCACCATACTGCCTCCAGGCAAGGTTTCTCTGACTTAGCTTCCTGAGACTTAGGTGGAGGCAGGTGCTGAACAGGGCCCTGTTCAGCCGGTCCAGCCCCTCTCCTGTTCCTCCACAAGCCTTAAGCATGTTCCCCTGTATTGTGAATCCCCAGTGCTGGTCTGCTGTGTTTTCTAGAAACTGTACTTTTGCTGTAGTTGAATTTCTGTCCTTTGGGAAGTTGCCTTGTTTCCTATTTATTCCCCAAGATGTCTTGCAGTGTACTGCCCTGAAGTCAATAGCCTACAGAAACTAGTGTACATGTCCCAATATGCATGTAATTAACAGGGAGTGAGCAACAGTGATTTCTGGACTGACACCCTGAAACTGTGGCAAGGAATAAACTCCAGGTCTCTTTCTATATGCCATATATGTCCCTGTCGCTATAGTAGTCACCCTCCCTTTCAATTACTGAAAGTCACATTTTCTCCTGGAAGCCTTCCTAAAACCCTGGGCGAGCATAGCATCCCTGTAGTGGATTCTCATAGCAATTTTCACTTAACCTTTCATAAAAACTGTTCCCATAAAGTTTAAGCTCCATGACAGCAGGATTATATTTCTCCTGTTTAATTCTGTATTTCCGGACTGTTGTAATTGCTTAGTCAATANTGATGTGAAGAGCTGACTCACTGGAAAAGACCCTGATGCTGGGAAAGATTGAGGGCAGGAGGAAAAGGGGACCACAGATGATGAGATGGTTGGATTGCTCACCATCTCAATGGACATGAGTTTCGGTAAATTCCAGGAGTTGGTTTTGGACAGGGAGGCCTGGCATGCTGCAGTTCATTGGGTTGCAAAGGGTCGGACACGACTGAGCGACTGAACTGAACTGAACTGATACTAGTAGTGGGATTGCTGGGTCATATGGTAGTTTGTTTCCTAATTTTTAAAGGACTCTCCCTACTGTTCTGCATAGTGACTATATCAGTTTGCATTCCTACCAACAGTTGGCCAGAGGGTTCCCTTTTCTCCACACCCACTCCAGCATTTTCTGTCTATAGATTTTTTGATGGTGGCCATTCTCAGTGGTGTGAGGTGATACCTCATTTTAGTTTTGATTTACATTCTCTAATAATAAATGATATTGAGCATTTTTTCATGTGTTTATTAGGCATCTGTATGTCTTCTTTGGAGAAATGTCTATTTATGTCTTCTGCCCAGTTTTTGATTGGGTTGTTTGTTTTCTGATATTGAGCTACGTGAGCTGCTTTATATTTTGGAGATTAATCCTTTGTCCATTGCTTCATTTGCAGTTATTTTCTCCCATTCTGAAGGTTGTCTTTTCATGTTGTTTATGGATTCCTTGACTTCCCTTGTGGCTCAGACGGTAAAGTGTCTGCCTACAATGCAGGAGACCTGGGTTCGATCCCTGGGTCTGGAAGGTCTCTGGAGAAAGAAATGGCAATCCACTCCAGTTCTCTTGCCTGGATGGATTCTTTTGGACAGGAGGACTTTTAACTGCTGGACCACCAGGGAAGTTTCTAAGTGCTATTTTTAGAAAAGTTGCTAAGTGCTGTTTTCATACTGAGAGGTAGAAACACTTTATGTAGCAAATGAAATAAAGCCTATCCCATGTACGACACAGGTAATTTGCTTCTCATCTTTGTTAACCAGAGGGAGTAGTTGTTTGGCTTTGCCTGGAATGTTTCCCAAACATGTGTTTCTGTGAGAGGTGGGGCCCTGCAGCTCCTGGTGGCTTGGACGGTGCGTGTCCCCTGTGCCCGAGGTGGCCAGCACCGTTCCCCGGCCCTAGTCCCCCCTCTCCCGTCCTCCACAGCCTCCCACCGAGGACCAGGGCTCACATGGTTACCCCTGAAAGTCAGTCTTCCTGCAAGAAGGGTGAGATCAGACAGACCACTTCCTACTACATAGATCAAAGTTTACACACATGCCTAATGTGTAAAGACCCAGAAAAAAATAGCCTCACTCTCAGAGGAGGCCTTTCACCTCATCTCCACCCCCGCCAGACAGGCTCAGGTAGGCCCAACGTTCCTGGAACTCAGAAAACGCTTACAGGTAAGCGCCCAGAAGGATAAAGCACCAAGGCGGCTGTCTGATCTCAGCTTCAGATCTCACAGCTGTCAAGTGCTTCAGCCAGAAACTTAATGTAATTTTAATGGTGGCTTTTGCATCTAATATTTATACGCGTCCTCAGTAGTGGCAGGTTACAAAGTGAGGCTTTGGAAAAGCTGCTGCTTTGGGCTAATTACAAGGCACCATGGAGCATATACACCCCACTCTGTTCTGTGAAACCAGGGACAGGAACTAATAAAGACTCTGTTTACCCGCCACCAAGTGAGGCTGTCAAGTACAGGAACCGCGACACATTTAGGGCAGGCTTTCGGTTGCCTGGATGTCAGAGGAATACAAGTGTTTATGACAGTGCTCGGCAGTAGCAGAGTAGATGGCCTGAGGGCAGAAAGAAACGATATATACATGTAAGAGCAGATGAATTGTAGCATTTGAAACCGCAGAGAAAAAGACCTGCCCCTTCCCACTCTGCCTGCGCCAGTGAGGAAAGCCGGGTGCAATGACTGTGAGTTTCGGAGGCAGAGCTGAGGACTGCAGGGGGTGCTGACAGCTGGGGTCAGACACAGATAGAGACATTCTTGGATTCTGCTGGCTTCCTGCGTGTTTAAAGGAGGTAGGGGTGGATCCTGGCTTCTGTGAGGCAACCACAGAATCAAAATAAAAGTCTGATTGGCAAGGCAGTCAGTGTGCGTCGCATGAAGGGCTCTCCCTTACACACGTGCCTTGTGGGGTTTGCCTTTTCATTGGTCTACTTGACGGTTTTAAAAAATAACTGATTTTTCTGGTGGGAAAAATGATGTTCTTTTTCATTATAAAGAACTTAAGTAATGCAGAAAAATATAAAGATTTTCCAATTCTACCACCTTAAATGAACTACTGTTAGTATTGGGTGAACGTCGTCCCAGGCAGATTTCCGTGCAGAGAAACCATTGGAAGGATGGATGATGGGACGTGCAGATGGTGGGTTAAAAAAAATCAGACTTGAAAATGAGAGGTTTCGTGTACTGTTCCTCAGTCCTGTTTGTTTGTTCTTCGTTGTTGGGTCTTCCTTGCTGCGCGTGGCTGTCTCTCGTTGCGGAGCATAGGGTCAGCTGCCCTGAGGCGTGTGGGAGCTTCCCTCCCCAGGGATGGAACCCATGGCCCCTGCATCAGCAAGCAGATTCCCAACACTGATCCGCTAGGGAAGTCCAGCTTTATTTTTGAAGAGGTGTGCAGTTCATTGGTTTTTAGTCTAGTCACAAGGATGGATAACCATCACCACTGTCTAATTTCAGAAGATTTTCATCACCCCCAAAACAAACCCTGTGCTCAATCTGCAGTCTCTCCGCATTCCCTCACTCTAGGCAACTATAGATCTGCTCTCTGTCTCTCTGGATTTTCCTATTCTGGACATGTATGGTGAATGGACTCTTACAGTATACATATGACCTCTGGTGTCTGGCTTTCACCTAGTATGATGTTTTCCCAGCCATCTGCGTTGTGTCTGTACTTCATGCCTTTCTTAGGTTTTTAACAAATGTTTATTTTTATTTATTAATCTGGCTGCGCCAAGTTTTAGTTGTGGCATATGGGAACGTTAGTTGTAGCCGGAGGGATCGAATTCCCTGACCAGGGGCCGAACCCAGGCCTCCTCCCTTGGGCGCACAGAGTCTTGGCCACTGGGCCACCAGGAAGCTCCCTCTGTGCCTCTTTATGACTAAAGAGTATTCCATTGCATGGACAGAACCACATTTGTCTGCCTCAGCTGGCGGGCGCTTGTGTTGTTTCTCACTGGGGCTCTTCTGAATAATGCTGCTGTGAACACACAGGTACAGGATTTGATTGGTACACGTCTTCAAATTTCTTGGGGCGATACCCACAGGAATGGAATCTCTGGGTCACGTGGTAATTGTAGGTTTAACACCTCGAGGACCTGCCAGACCGCTTGCCTCTGGGCCGCCCCATTTCGCAGTCCGGTCAGCAGCGTGGGGTGATCAGTCCCTCCACGCCCCCCGCAGCAGTTGTAACTGTCCTTCTCTGACTACTTATCCTTCCTAGCAAGTGTAGAGCAGTAGCTCAGGGTGGGTTTGATTTGCATTTCCCTTTTGACTAATTACATCAAGCATCTTTTTGTGTCTTATTTTTATAGGGTACTATAAAATGTGTTATGTTTTACAGTGGAAAAATGTGTTGCAATTAATTTTTACTGAATTTAACAGAGGAATCCAAGGAGGCCTTAGGTTTCAGAAAGCCTGTGAGGCAGAAAGACTCTGGTTCCACGGGTTATTGGATAACAGAGTTGGGTTGGATAACTAGGAGACGGGGAAAAAAGGTTGACTCAGGATGACTCCTCAGAATGACAGATAAGCAGAAGGAATCATCCTGCCTTGAAAATATTTGAACTCCAAAGATTCCCACTTTATGTCGAATTTATTATTAATCCATCTTTTGCCACCTGGCTCTCCCTTCCATCATCACCCATTATTTTCATCCTTGACACGTTCTATTGCCCCTTCCCCCCAGGTTCCCCAGCAGTGCTTCTGAGACTTAACAAATGGCATCTGCTTAGATCCCTGGGCACAGAAGAGTTAGGAGGGCAACAGAAACCCAAAGGTTATTTATTGCCCTGAGCAGCTTCCTGGTAGCTGCAGACAAAAGCACCCGGGCTCTCCTCTCACAGGATCCATTTCTGTCTACTGAGGAGCCCTGTCTCCTCTCCCTGCCAAGGACAGGGCCCACCAAACCCCCACTTGCAGAGCCACAAGCCCTCTGCGGCTGGAAGACCAAGGTCCCGAGCCTGCAGGGACTCAGCGGCCCTCAGTGTCGTATAGGCTGCCGGCCAGCCAGGCCCCGAGAGCGAGCACCCCAGGTGCCTGCTGTCTCCACCGTGCGAGCCTGAAGGAGGTGCACGTGGCCCACTGTCCCTCAGGGATTGTCTCCTTAGCACGCCATGTAAGCAGTTTCCACTTGTCTTCTCAGAGGTCTGCTTTTAAACAAATCACCAGAAACCTTTTAATGCAGAAAATGTTACATCATGCAGTAGAACTTTCAAATGATTTGATGTCTCTTTCTCCCTTTTTGGTGGGTCAGTTCTTTGGATGTTTTCATGGGCCTGCTTCTCTTAGAGGCCTGGATTGATGTCTGGAAGAAAGACCTTTGATGACGCTTACCTCTGCTCAGAGGGGCACCCTCTCTGTCTTGTCTGTGTCTGTGCCGCCTGGAACAGGTCTCCCCCCCTGCCCCCCGCACTCTGACCCTGGAAGCCCCAAACAGGCGGAGCAGGCCAGGGGGCTGTGTGCTCTCCTGTCCTTCCCCTGCAGATCCTTTCAAACTAAAGACACAGTCGGGTGGTAGTTAGAAGGCTGTGTGCTTGGCCCGCAGGAACTGAAGGCTGAGTTTGTGCCCCATGTGTCAGAGCCAGCTCTGGTGGGCAGGGCGTGCTCAGGGTCCCCAGCTGGCATTCCCCACTCTGCTGTAGGAACCCCTCATGACACGGGTTTGTCCTGGGCGGGCAGCAACAGGCCTGGGAGCCGCACACCCGGCAGGAAACAATTGCGCCTCCATAGTGCTTTCCAGGGTGGAGGTCAGACAAGGACAAAAGCTGAGGATTTATGCCGCAGCGCGAGGCTGGCAACCCGGAGCCAGGATGACTGCAGCAAGGGGGCCAGGGAGCCCGCAGAGTCCGGCCTGGGCCGCCTTCAGAGGCTCCCGCCCTGCTGACTCCAGCCAGGAGGGCAGTCTTGTGTCTTAAACAGGAAGGAGCAGAGGACTGGATTCTGGAACCCACTGTGTCAGCCCAGGGGGCTGGGGCTGGGCTGCGCTTGACTGATTTGGAAAGGTAATAAGCTGATGCATTCTTAACTCTGGAGTGGAGAACACTGCGGCCCCCCGCATTTGTTCCTGGAGGCCTGCGAGGGGTGCACTTCCCTGGGTCACTTGGTCCTCACCCCACCTCCTGCCCACCACACACGCTCAGGGAGCAGCCAGCCTCTCTGCATTTAAAAGCACCGTCCCAGCCTTGTCTTGCGTTTCCTTCTGAATTCCGTATTTTGGCCGTGATCCCTGAGCTGCCTCTCTCCTGGTTATTTTGGCCCAGGCAGATCCAGCCAGTGCTGGGGCCTGTTGGGTCCCTGCTGTACGGGTGCCAGGCAAAGGCTGAGTCTGGGCAGTCAACTCAGGCCGGCTCTGCACTTTGAGGCCCAGTGGCTGCAGCGGCCCATGACCAGGCATTCAGCTTCCAGGCCCCGGCTGCAGGCAGTCTCCATGCCTGCATCCCAGGAAAGGGTTGCTGCAGAGATGCTTAAAAGAAGGCCTTGCAGGTGATTTCTGTTATGAGCCAACACGTCACCTCAGCTCATTCATCCAGTGGAGCTCGGGTCAGCGGGGACCTGTGAGGAATCACCTCCCCGCCCTCCCTGTTGTGCCCTTGGAGTCCACCAGCGGGGATAGCCTGTCTCCATCTCCACCAGTATGGTCTCGGGCTTAGTGTGGGGAGGCCCCAGTGTGTCCACGTCGCTGGAACTCACCGACCCCTTCTCTCTCCACCCTCCTTCCCCCAACAGGTGTTTGAAGAATTGTGGAGGAATGAAGGCAAGACCCCAGCACAGATCGTTGCAGAAAAGAAGCTTGAACTGCTGCAGGACCCAGTGGCCCTGGAGCAGCTCTGCCGCTCCACCCTGGAGGCGCATCCCCACGTGGTACGCGGCCCTGCCGGGAGGGGTCGTCACGCAGGCGCAGTGGCTTCCGGCAGAGGGATGCCTCTCCTGCTCTCCCCCAGCAGTCCAGAGGAGCTTCCTAACAATGGTTGACCTAGGTTCATCCGCAATCCCCAATTCATTTTGTCAGTTTTCAGCTAAAGTTAAGAGATGCAATTTAGGTGAACACTGGAAAAATACAGCTTTTCCTCGGAGGGAGATCCACCCCTGCAGTTGAGTCTCAAGGCATCCCGGTGGAAGGGGGAGTCGGCCACTGTTGACCTCCTGAGGTGGGGGGGCGCTTCCACAGGGTCCCCGAGCTCTGCTCTGCAAGAAGACCTCTATCAGAAAGCAGCAGGGACTGCCCGTCCAGGGGCAGACACTTCAGAGAACTGAAGAGGAGGGAGAGGTGGGAGGAAAGACAGAAGGTTTGAAAATCATTCGTAAATTATGGAGAAAGCCCTTCACGGGAACAGAGCTGGAAATCAAAGTCATTTTGTGTTGACAGCAGAGAACAAAATAGAAAAAAACTAAAATGAGGCGCACCCCCCCCCACCCCCGCAAATCTACTCACTGTGCACAGATTCTTTTCAGTGGGGGAAAAACTGCTACCATCCCTCTCATAACGATGCCACCCACTCATCAGCTTGCAGGGACACTAACAGCTCTGTGAAGAGCTCTCGATAAGGAAAATGAGCCTGCACGGGGTCTCGGCAGTCTCCATCTCCCGGCCTCATCTGGAGTGGCTGATAAAGACACTTGTCCTTCCGCGCAGGCGCCGGTGCTGATCGAGGCAGGAGGTTGGGCGGGCGACCATGACGCGGTGGCTATTTGACAGGCCCTCAGTGCCCCTGCCTGCCCGCCCGGCACCCCCACCAGGATGCTTGGGGAGCGTTGCCATCTCCTGCATTTGCCTTCTAGCAAACAAGCTTCTTGGCAGGAAGCTGGCGGAGGAGGGCCCACTGAACCTGAAGGGTTTGGGGAGGGGGGCGCTCACGGTCCAGCACTGGGTGCGAGCGCCGAGGCTCAGCTGTGACGCGCCGCAGCCCTCCTCGGCGCCTTTTAATCAGGAGGCCGGGAGCAGGTACCTCCTCTGCCAGGAGCCCAGAAGCCGCCCCCAAAGGTCGCCCTCTCCCCTTTGTCCTCTTCTTATTTTATATCTAATACAGAAAAAAGAAGCTAAATTTGTTTCAGTAAGCCCAAACTTGATTTAGGATTTTTTTTTAGGCAAGAGTCTCTGTTTTCCCCCTCTAAAATATTTTCTGTTTTTAAAGGTAATGGATCTAAAGAGGGGAAACCCCAGAGCTATAAACAAACTCATCGGGTTGGTCCGAAAAGCGACTCTGGGCCGAGCAGATCCGACAGCGATCAAGGAGATGCTGGAGAGGCAGCTGTCGTCCTGACAGGTTCGCGTCCCCTTGCAGAGGCCCGGCCGGAGCCTGGGCAAGCTGCGGGGCCCTGCCCACCTGCGCCTGGAGATGCCGCCTCCACACAAGGC
This sequence comes from Neotragus pygmaeus, assembly GCA_006410875.1. NCBI lineage: Eukaryota > Metazoa > Chordata > Mammalia > Artiodactyla > Bovidae > Neotragus > Neotragus pygmaeus. The sequence goes on from SJYV01019168.1 coordinate 20,314, forward strand.
GTCATGGACATAACAGGGTTCCAGGAGAGGTGCGGCGACGGTGAGAAACGCAGCGACGCTGAGCGCGCAAATTCAGATGCTGTACATCCTAGGGCGACATCTCACTCTGCAGGGCCCTCATCCATCTGTAAGCACGTCCTCTGGGCCCAGCATCATTCTAGGTGCTGGGGATGGGCAGTGATGGAGAGAGACGGTGATTTGGGCGCAGTATTTTGTTTGGGGAGCTCTCACGCTCGGGGAGGAGGCTATGAGCCTTAGTTAAAACCATGAAGTAGTGGCATTCTCCCATCCACTGAGTAAAACTTGTCGCTCACTCAGTGCTCTGGCATCCCAGAAAGCAGAGATCTGAGCATAGGGGATTTTTTTTCCTCCATAAAAAATACAACATCAGTTTTCAAATAGAATTTAATGAATAAAATATACTGAAATATCACATAAAAAATTAACTTGTCAAAGATTGTGCAGTTGATTGATAACTCCCCCTCCCCACCCTCAGGTCTTAAGTTTGATAAGGAGATAAAAAAAGGTGTAACATTAAACTGCTTTGTTTTGCCTGGGAAGAATAAGAGGACAAACTAGTAAATGGAAATCGCCACCTTTGGCGGTCTCTGTGGTCCAGTTAAGAGCACCTCCCTGCAGGCAGGGTTGCCCACCCCCCCCCCATAGTGTTTCTCTACTGCTGGGGGGGGGGGGGGCTGTGTTCCCCGTGTGCCTTTGTTACCTCTGACTCAGCTCGAAAGACCACGTTTACAAGTGCTGATTTCTAAAAGCACATGTCAAATAAGTTGACATAAGAGGACAAAATCTTTGGCAGCCCTGACGTTACCCTGAGTTCTGTCTGTGCTGAGAAGAGGACAAATGTCTCCATCATGAGCGGTGCTCCGGAGGCAGCGGGGACCCAGAGAAGAGCGGACCGTCCCCCGCCAGTGCCTCAGCTGTTCATGGTTCTGGTTGTGGATGCTGGCTCAGGACTTCCCTAACTGGGAGTAACGGGAGGACTGTCCTTCTTTCCAGCCAGAAGAGCAGGGACAGGAAGGAAACCAGCCATCTGGTTTATTTCAGACAGGCATGAAGAGGTAAGGTTTTACTTTGTAAAAAATGAGTGACGCAGAAGTGCTGAGAATATGTGACATCACCCGGGAAGCCGTGTGCCCCTTGCACATCCTGTTAACGGTTCTGGAAACCACTGGGCCTGATAGTAAACTGTGTTCATCAAACCACTTTTTGGGACAGAAAGTAAGAGCCAGTCCCCAACCCCTGACCCCCCAACCCTTTGCTCCTGAGACTGGAATCTGGCAGCAGCATGATTTTCTAAGAAATGGTAAGAGTTCGGTTTTGTTTTCCAAACTCCATTTTCACCAAAGACCTGGCTTCTTGGTCATCAGACTACAGAAAGCACTAGCCAACCTTTGCAGACCATTTTAAATCAAGGGCTGACTTGAATGGGACTGGGGAGGGGAGGGGACAGTTGAATGAAGACCATTTACCAATAATATCGTGTCATATGTAAACTGTATTATGGACTGATCATTTTGGAGAAAAATGCCATTGCTGGGGTGAGGGTGGGGGGCAGAGAGAGAAGGAAATGGGTAAAAGGGGCTGAGCTACATGGTGGCAGGCAGAAATAGCCCTTGGTGGTGAACACACTGTAATGTATAGTGAAGCAGAAGTATGTTATCCACATGAAACATACAGTATTATAAACCAGTTACCTCAGTTTAACACAGAGCACTGAATCTCTACAATGCTGATTATCGCCCAGCTCTGACAACTGCCTGTTATCTTGAATGCCCACTTCCAAAATCCAAAAAAATCAGATTATGTTGTTACAACTGCTAATAAGAAAAAAAAAAAGCACAGCTGATATCTTACTTGGAACCTGACTAGAGATTTGAAATACATGTTTATGTAACACCCTAAGAAATTCACAACGTATGGCTCTACTTGTAAAAAGGGCTTCAGTGAAATACAGTTTTAAATGCATTTTTGCATGAGTGGATTTAGTCTGGTGGTCTGCTTTTCGGCGGGAAATCTCATTAAAATGGATGAGTTGGCGCCACAGGTGAAGCGATCGCCATCTGTCACTGGAATGCACACACCTGTAGGCTGGGAGAGGGGCGTGCTGGGAGACTGGCTTCCCGGCGGACCTGCTCAGGTGCCAGGTGTGCACTCTGGCTGAGGAGCAGGTTGGCTGGCTGGTTCAAGTGGGAGGGTTTGGCAGCCTCAGGGCATAGCATGCTACCACGCACAGAGTCCGTTTCTAGTAAAAGTTCANAAAAGGACATCTTTTTTGGGTGTTAGTTCTAAAAGGTCTTGTAGGTCTTCATAGAACCGTTCAACATCAGCTTCTTCAGCATTACTGGTTGGGGCATAGGCTTTGATTACCATATTGAATGGTTTGCCTTGGAAATGAACAGAGATCATTCTGTCATTTTTGAGACTGCATCCAGGGACTGCATTTTGGACTCTTTTGTTGACCATGATGGTTACTCCATTTCTTCTAAGGGATTCCAGCCTACAGTAGTAGATATAATGGTCGTCTGAGTTAAATTCACCCATTCCAGTCCATTTTGGTTTGCTGTTTCCTAGAATGTCGACCTTCACTCTTGCCATCTCTTGTTTGACCACTTCCAATTTGCCTTGATTCATGGACATGACATTCCAGGTTCCTATGCAATATTGCTATTTACAGCATCAGACCTTGCTTCTATCACCAATCATATCCACAACTGGGTATTGTTTTTGCTTTGGCTCCATCCCTTCATTCTTTCTGGAATTATTTCTCCACTGATCTCCAACAGCATATTGGTCACCTACCAACCCGAGGAGTTCCTCTTTCAATATCCTATCATTTTGCCTTTTCATACTGTTAATGGGGTTCTCAAAGCTAGAATAGTGAAGTGGTTTGCCATTCCCTTCTCCAGTAGACTACATTCTATACATTAAAATTATAATTACATTATATACATTAAAATTAAAAATGTATAGATCCTATGTTTTCTTAGGTTTTAATCACATNCTTTTCATACTGTTAATGGGGTTCTCAAGGCTAGAATAGTGAAGTGGTTTGCCATTCCCTTCTCCAGTAGACTACATTCTATACATTAAAATTATAATTACATTATATACATTAAAATTAAAAATGTATAGATCCTATGTTTTCTTAGGTTTTAATCACATCAGGTTAATGTTAAGAAAACCATACAAATAGAAAGAAAATCTATGAATAAGCTATGAATATAAGGAAAATTTCATAATATGATAAGGAATATCTGTCATGCATTAAAGCCAACAACATATGTAAAACTGACAATAGAATAACAAGACTCTGTTGGCAGAAATGACCACTTTTGTTTAAAATGGCTTTTTATCCCCAAAATTCATTTATAAATAAAAACAAGTAACTGTATAAATATAAAAAATGAGAACAAATACGATGGTGATGACTTGCTCCAAATATTTCTGACATTTCAAAAAAATTCAGTTACAAAGAAAGTAAGAACACAAATGTTTCTTACAGAAGAAATGCTTATTTGCCTGCAAAATCCCTGAAAATTAAATGAACATTCTAAAGATTAATAAAGGAATTCATTATAATTTTGATTAAAAATATACTTGAGAGAATAAATTGTTAATTAGCATAATGAACATAAATCCTATTCATAATAGCAATTGAGATGTAAAATACATAGAAAAAAATTTAATACAGTAGGATTGTATCTAAAAAGTTATACTGTTGGGTAGATTAAAAGAAGGCAAGCATGGGAATGAAGATACATTCTTAAATTTCTGTATTAAATATTTTGATACCTATTCAATGATTTTTTATTCTATTTTTTACTTTAGCTATGTCAGTTTATCACCGTTGGGATTTGTAGGGTTCCTCTATTATTTAATCTCAATTATTCCCTCCATTCCCCTCTATTATACTCAATTATTTTCCTATTACAATAAGCTACCTNATTCTATTTTTTACTTTAGCTATGTCAGTTTATCACTGTTGGGATTTGTAGGGTTCCTCTATTATTTAATCTCAATTATTCCCTCCATTCCCCTCTATTATACTCAATTATTTTCCTATTACAATAAGCTACCTTTATTTTGTGTTAATTGTATACACAGGGTTTCCCTGGTGGCCCACTGGTTTAAAAAAATCCACCTGCCAATGGAGGATACATGGGTTTGATCCCTGGGTTGGGAAGATCCCCTGTAGTAGGAAATGGCTATCCACGCCAGTATTCTTGCCTCGAAAATCCCATGGACAGAGGAGCCTGGTGGGCTACAGTCCAAGGGGTTGCAAAAGATTCAGACACAACTTAGTAACTAAAAACAACACATGATTATATACATCTTATTTAGCTATATTCTGACAAAGTGTGTATTTATATTTTATGAGCATTACATCACAGCCAGCATTTTTATAGAGAAATCTGGTTTTAAAACACAACTCTATTGTTATATTTACGTCTAATATCTTGCTTCTAATTTCTGGACAGCAGTTCACAGTAGGCACCCACTATATTTTACCCATCTACTCTTGCCTGGAGAATTCCATGGACAGGGGAGCCTGGTGGGTTATGGTCCATGGGATCACAAAGAGTTGTACATGATTGAACACACAGCACGACACCCTACAATGATGGAAACCACCTTACCTCCAAATCTGTACATCACAAATAACGTTCAGTAAACATACTTGTAAATATCCCCTTTGGAACNGAATGATGCTAAAGCTGAAGCTCCAGTACTTTGGCCACCTCATGCGAACAGTTGACTCATTGGAAAAGACTCTGATAATGTAGAGTAAAGGTGACTGAGGATGGGGCAAGTTTAGGAGAATATTGAGGAGTAAGGCTAAGGGGAGAAAAAAATGAGATAAACCATTAATAGGCTTGAATATCATGATTCAGAGCTTGGAATTTATCCACAAGATAATAGGAGGACCATAACAGGTATAAATAGGGGTGTAATGTGGTCAGATTTCCTTTTTAAATTTTGATGTTGTTGTTATTTAGTCACTAAGTCATATCTGACTCTTGTGACCCCATGGACTATGGGACACTAGGCTTCCTTGTCCTTCACTATCTCCTGGAGTTTGCTCAAATTCATTTCCACTGAGTCGATGATGCTATCTAACCATCTCATCCTCTGTCATCCCCTTCTCCTTTGCCTTCAATCTTTCCTAGCATCAGGGGCTTTTCCAATGAGTTGGCTCTTCTTAGAATTTATCAATATTTGACTGCAATGTGGAAAGTCAAGATGAGGGCATGAGATTCAGTTAGGGCAGGGGTCCCCAACCACTGGAACTGGGCCACACAGCTGGGGGTGACCTATTGTCTTCCACAAAACTGACCCCTGTTGCCCCAAATAGATTGGGGACCGCTGTGTTAGAAGGCTATGGCAGCCAGCCAAGTAAAAGTTATGGAGAATTACACAAAGGAAGTAGCATTGTGAAAAACACGGAATGAAGAGATTTATAAGAAGGTAGGTTTTATGAAAGTTGGTGATTGACTGGACTGAGGGGGAAAAGGAGAACAACAGTGTCTCTGGGTTATTTCTTGAGTGGTAGAGCTTGACCAAGGCCTTGAAAATAAGTTCTTAAAAACAATCACTCAATCATATTGCCAATTCATCCTCAGAGACATGAACTTTAACTTCTTGCTCCTTGTTTTGAGTCTTGTCGGTTTATTTTTCAAATAATGTCCTCTAATAACAAGTACACTTTTGTACACGGAAGGAGATTCTGCCATTGGCAAAAATCAAGCATCCTGATGGTTTTCTATGGATTATTAGTGGCAACAGGAGCCCTTCTTCCTTTACCACTCTGGAAACTCTTAAATGTACAGTGCTTTGAAAAGCACAGCTATTCCCCTTGGGAGTGGATCTTGATTTCCATACATCTCTAAGGTAAGAGAAATAATTCTAAAAGTCTATTAAATCTTCTCTTTGTCAAGACACCTGCCAGCTAACTGGTTCATCGGTTAGGATCCTTCTTTTTTTTCCTCAGTGGAAATGCCATCATTCTTCAAATACTACCTAAATTGCTACCACATCCATGAAACCATACCCAGGAACAACAGCAGACTTAGGTTTCTTCTCCTCTCTCTTAGTATCAGTACCATCCTTTTTGTCTATTTGTTTCATTAATTCAAGGATCTATTGAACCCCTACCATGTACCTGCTGCTGCTGCTGCTAAGTCACTTCAGTCATATCCGACTCTGTGTGACCCCATAGACGCCAGCCCACTAGGCTCCTCTGTCTCTGGGATTCTCCAGGCAAGAATACTGGAGTGGGTTGCCATTTCCTTCTCCAATGCATGAAAGTGAAAAGCGAAAGTTAAATCGCTCAGTTGTGCCCGACTCTTAGTGACCCCATGGTCTGCAGCCTACCAGGCTCCTCCGCCCATGGTATTTTNCCAGGCAAGAATACTGGAGTGGGTTGCCATTTCCTTCTCCAATGCATGAAAGTGAAAAGCGAAAGTGAAATCGCTCAGTTGTGCCCGACTCTTAGTGACCCCATGGTCTGCAGCCTACCAGGCTCCTCCGCCCATGGTATTTTCCAGGCAAGAGTACTGGAGTGGGGTGCCATTGTCTTCTCTGACCATGTACCTGGCACTGTTTTAGTCCTTGGGAATATAGAAGGGATAAATCCAAGTGCCTGCATTCCCAGAACTTACAACTGGTGGGAGAAGAAAGACACTGAACAAGTAAATAAAAAATTTAAACAATTTCAGAGACTGGAATTGTATGAATAAAATAAAGAGAAAGTATTATTGGTGCTGGGGAAGGCTAGATAATTTAGATTGGTCAATACAGAAGATCTTACCGAGTCTTGAGTGATCAGAAATAGAAGCTAGCAATGCCGTGGCTTAGAGATAGTGCTTTTGGATAGAAGTCCTAAAGAAGGAACAAGTTTGGCTTATCCAGTGTAGATGAATGCTCCAGTGTGTCTGGAGCATAATTTATATCCAGTTGACTTATTTTATTCTCAACTTTTCCATATTTGCACTCTGTGGGTTTCTGGGCTAATTGGATTATTTGCATACATATTGTTTCTCCTTAAAATCCTACACTCCTGGAGGGCAAGGTATATCATATACTTCATTTATTTTCCCCACAACTTCTCTCACAATGCTGAGAACATTGCTAGGTGCTCAATAAATTCTTGTTAAATTCAATTGAATTTGTAGTAATAGGATTGTTTTTCGTAATATAAAGAGTGAACAAAGGAAAAACCTACTAAAACACCCAGTGACACCATAACAAAGGTTCAAAAACTGATTATAAGTTGCTCCTCCAAAGAGGAGACACACTTTGATTTTAGTGATGGTCATCCTCTGATTTGTTAAAGAGTCGTGTGAGTTTAGGAAGTCATCTTCCATGACAGCTGTCCACATTTTTGAGAGAGGAAATTACTAACATATGGCTTTGGTAATTACAAATGATTTCACTTACTGCTAAAAGACAAAAACAAGAGAGGAAAGAAAATTTACTTTCTGTATTCAACACCTAACTCTCTGGGACAAAGGCAGGGAGAGGGTGGGTCATAGAACTTTGAGTTCAAGAAGGAGTTGATGAGACAGAGTAAATCTGAACAACAATAAGCGGAAGGAGAGGAGACATTGGTGAATAAGTGGACCCACGCCAAGAGCAGTTGATAAACTTAGGTAAGCTGAATCAAAGATAGAATAAAAGTAACAGGAGGACAAGGGGTGTAGTTAGACTGAAGGCAGTCAAGTCGGAGTGCCCAGACATTAATCTTGGAAGCAGAGAACCAGATTTTCAATAAGAGTCACAGCATCAGTTTTATCCTCATCCTTTGGCAGACTCAAGGATGCCCATTCTGCCAAGAACAGCTCATAGGGCCATATTTTATTTCATGTTCATAGAAAAGAACAATGCATATAAAGGCATAAAAGACTTTTACATAAGAAAGGAAGCTCCACTTTACTCATAGTCAGAGAGAGGCAAACAAAACACTACACTAAGATAACATTTTTCACCTTTCAGATTGGCAAAAAATTCACTGTTGGCAAAACTGTAGGGAAACTGTTTTTTACTTATGACTGGTGGGAGTATAAATTGGCACAGTTCCTATGGGGGGCAATTTGGCATTATCTATAAAAGATATAAATGTGTGTAGACACTGAACCACCTCGGGGAATTTAATCTATTGCTATATTAACACACCAATAAAATAATATATGTACAAAGTTACCTATTTATTAAATAGGAGAAATAGAAAACACCCAAATGTCCAATAAACTATGGTATAGTTACATGATGAAACTCTAGGTGGCTGTAAATCAAATAATCCCCAAACTCTAAATTTCTAAAACCACAGTAAAATGAGGATTTTCTCTGTGCACTGTTGGGAATAGTGCTCTTGCAACAGAAGAGCAATCCCAGTTGTGTGTGTAATATGTGTCTTTTTCTGCAAAAAAGGAGAAGAAAGCTAAGAATGTATATTTCTATTTGCTTGTGTTTGCATGAGGAGCCTGGAACAGTACACAAGAGTTCGTTACATGTGTCTGTCTTCTAGAAGAGTAACTGAATGCATGAAGGACTGCAAGACTTGGCAGTGTACATTAAAATTATTGGGTTTTGAAATATATGAAAGAATTACTTAAAGATATTGTAAATTCTTTGTCCTCTTGGCATTTTGTAGTCTAGTAGAAGAGACAGAAAAATAAAAAGAGAGTAATAACATAGTGTCTAATAATGATAATTACTAAGAATAAGAAGTAAAGTTCTGTAAGGGGAGTGAAAATAGTTGGATAGCGGATAGATGGATAGTGAAAATAATTGTTCTTTTAGATAAGGGGTTGAGGAAGGCCACTCTAAGAAGTCAATTTGAAAAGAGAGAACTGAATGAAGCTAGAGGGGGCCATGTAGACAACTTGGGGAAAACTGATCTGGGCAGAAGCAGCAGCAGTTGCCAACATCATGCCACAGGACCAGATCTATTACATTAATCAAGATATAGCTTGGGACTTTTGGAGAGGTAACCAAGGATAAGATTGTGATGGACATTCTGGGCCTTGGTCAGGTCTTTGGATTTTGTTCTCTGTGTGGTTGGAAGACAATGACCTTCCAGTTGACATCCAGTCCTCTGCCGGTTCTTCTAGTCTCTTCTCTGTTCTGGCTCTATTTGCCTCCCGCCCTCCAGGGTGCCATGCTCAAGGTAAAGATGCTCGCATATCCTCCTGATGTTCCCTCTTGCCAATCCTCAGCCTTGAACAGCTTCCACTATTCATTTTCTTTTTTCTGGTAGCAGAATAAAAGATAGACTATGAGCCTAACGCTAGGCTCCACCACAAATTCCTGTTCATTAACCTCCTTTGGGCCTGAGTGAAAGTGAAGTCACTCAGTCGTGCCCGACTCTTTGCGACCCCATGGACTGTAGCCTACCAGTCTCCTCTGTCCATGGGATTTTCTAGGCAATAGTCCTGGAGTGGATTGCCATTTCCTTCTCTAGGGGAATCTTCCCAAACCCAGGGATGGAACCCGGGTCTCCTGCATTGTAGACAGACGCTTTACCGTCTGAGCCACCAGGGAAGCAGATAACTTTGGGCCTGAGTAGATAACTACATTTTTTCATCTTTTATTAATTTCCTATTGCATTGTCTCAAACCTTATCCACACTCAGCCATCTTCCCCAGTTACCATACATTAGCTGACAACCTTACCTCCTGTTTTAACAAAAATTGAATTCACTGAAGTTCCCTCAACTGAATTTGCAACTGACTCCTCTTCCCCTATAAACCCACTCCACCATCTGTTAACTTCTCTTTGTGAGTGGCACCCAATCACTCAGCTACCCAATCAGAATGCTGGGAATCTTCCTAATCATCCCTGATTCCTTAAATGCTTACATTCAACTAGTGCCTTACCAAGGTAGATTCTACCTCATAAATATGTCTNTGGAAAAACCATAGCCTTGACTAGACGGACCTTAGTTGGCAAAGCCTTTGACTGTGTGGATCATATTGTCTTAGAGCCTATAAATATAAAATTCTCCCTGTCTAACTAGATACATCATAGTGGTGTTGCAGTATCCATCTACAACCTGTTTCTCTCCAATCCTTAACACTGACTCTTGACTATAGTCATTCTGTTGGGCCAACTCCTACCTTCCTGAATTTACTTCTTCTGCTATTGCCCTTTTCAGAATGGCCTTCCACTCTGCTGTCCTCTCATCCAAATCCTGTTAGCTTGGATCAGATCAATTTCCATGTACTTCATGAAGCTTTCATTTGATTTAGTCCATACCAATTCTTGTTTTTGTGAACTCCTCTTTTATTCTGTATTTGACATCAGGTCATTAATCGAAATGTTTCATGTGTGTTAGATCTACTTCACAAATTTGACTCTATGTTTCCTTGTGAAAATATATATATTTGACTTCCTATGTACCACCTATTGTACCTACAACAATGCCACAGCTGTAGCAAAACCTAGTAAGTATAGGGTTGACTGCAAAATAAGTATACCTCCCTTACCCTGGCTGAATTGTTGCAAGCAGATACTGTAAGAAGAGAAAAGAATTGTTAGGAAGGTGGTAGGGAAGTAGTGCCNTTTCCATGTACTTCATGAAGCTTTCATTTGATTTAGTCCATACCAATTCTTGTTTTTGTGAACTCCTCTTTTATTCTGTATTTGACATCAGGTCATTAATCGAAATGTTTCATGTGTGTTAGATCTACCTCACAAATTTGACTCTATGTTTCCTTGTGAAAATATATATATTTGACTTCCTATGTACCACCTATTGTACCCACAACAATGCCACAGCTGTAGCAAAACCTAGTAAGTATAGGGTTGACTGCAAAATAAGTATACCTCCCTTACCCTGGCTGAATTGTTGCAAGCAGATACTGTAAGAAGAGAAAAGAATTGTTAGGAAGGTGGTAGGGAAGTAGTGCCGAGTACATGGACGAGGCAGATCTGAAGACTAGACTTTTGAAAACTATTTCAAGCAGGTACCGGTGTCGCCGTGACCAAGCTCGTCCACAGCAGCAAGTGAAGTGGCTCCCCACCTGCTGTGGTAAGGAAGCATGTGGCGCTCCAAGAGAGTGAGTGGTAGCTTCAGATAACACTTTTTGAAAGAGCACTAAACACCTCGACATTTATTAATACATTTTTGAGAGCCCTAGCTGCTTTCTGGGCAGCATTCTGTGGCAACCTGTGAAGGAATGTGAGGCTAGGGCTTGTGAGCACTTTGTCAGAAGAGAGAGACACAGAGAGAAATGCTTTGCTAAATCTCTAACAGTGATGCAACTGGGAATAGAAAGCAGGTCCCATGCCTTACCATCTGGTGTTCTACCAGCCAGACCACACTGTCTCTCTAAATTGCCAACCTGGATTAATAACTGTGCATGTGACATCATTCTGGTCTTCTGCTGTTGAGGATGAAACATCTATTCCATTGGGCATGGTGGAAAGTTTTGCCTATCCACACAAATTTATAATTAGCGATATGACTTCTGTCTACACAGCAGGACAAAGATAAAAACATTCATTTCAATGCTATAAGAGAATTAAGAAACTCTTGGTGTAAGATAGGGATATTAAATCACAAACTATTAAAAGGAATGTATTTTGAAGACTGGCTAACCTTTCAGATAAACTTGTACACATGTGTCTTTCTGCAAAAGTCTCAGGACCTCAACAAAGCAGGATTCTGTGCACACAGGACTTGTGTAGCTTCATGTTTGTGCCAAACCACAATTATAGAAATCAGAGTTCTGGGTTCTTTCCATCCATTATTCTAGCCACATGGTATATATAATACTTGGTCACATGCACACTCACATATTTTGTTCATCATGATTCAGACATTTACAACTCAGACAGACTGAGATGAATATTTTCTATACAATGTAAGGAAAATAAAAGTTCTGATGAGGTAAAATGTACTTCTCAGCTTAGTTACTATAAAGCCAGGCATCTATCTGGTACTGTAAAATGGAAGCAACACTTGCCTCATTAATATTTCAACCTTTGTTTTTATATCAGTCTTAAAGGAAATTAGTCCTGAATTTTCATTGAAAGGACTGATGCTGAAGCTGAAGCTCCAATACTTTGGCCACCTGATATGTGAAGAACTGACTCACTGGAGAAGACCTTGATGCTGGAAAAGATTGAAGACAGAAGGAGAAGGGCACGACAGAGGATGAGATGGTTGGATGGCATCACCGGCTTGATGGACATGAGTTTGAGTGAACTCCGGGAGTTGGTGATGGACAAGGAAGCCTGGTGTGTGCGGGCTTTTCTTAATCCCAAACTCCTAAGGTATCCCTCTCTCCCCTCTGGGGAACATATGTTTGTTTTCCATGTTTGTGAATCTGTTTCTATTTTGCAAATAGGTTCATTTGTATCTTTGTTTACTATTCACATATAAGTGATGGCAAGTGATACTTGTCTTTCTCATATGACTTACCTCACTTAGTATGTTAATCTCTGGTTTCGTCCATGTTGTTGCAAATGGCAGCATTTCATTATGACTGAAGAATATTCCACTGTGTATGTGTATACCACATATTCCATGTCTATAGAAATAAAATGAATCTTAAAATTATGCCTGCTGGTGAGTAGCAGAGAGACTGGGTCAGTTCCCTAAAATTATTTCTCATCTATAGTATAGTCTTTCCTTTACACCTTCATGAAATGTCTGAATTATCAACCAGGATAAAGAGAGAGATTGCAGAAAACAAATTCTTCGCTTGGCAGGAATCAAGCGATGTGGTGTGATTGAGAAGAGATCTCGTAACACAGAGATCAAGAAAGACATTACAGCAAGCACCAGGAAGTGGCCGAAAGCAGAAGAGAGAAGCAAGAGCAGGACTGCGGGCGCTCATCTCCATGCCAACCTCCAGGAAGCAGCAGCGTCACTGCCCCTCTGGCTCACCACTGCCCTGATTTGCAAACATGGTTCGCCTTAAACCAGTTCTTCTCAGAGGAGAAGGTGAGGTTTCTAAACTTCTTTCAACAGCGAATTTGAATTAGACATAAAACACAAAACTCTGAGAACTATTTCAGCCCCTGAATTAATTCACTGAAGTGTAAAATGGGGTGGCAGTGATCCAAATAGAAAAGACATCTGAAAAGGAAAGAAATACAGATTTTATATAGACATATAATCTCATTTAGGAATATAAAGCTATTCAAGAGATGCTATGGTAAGGTGGGGTGGGGGAGGAAAAAAGGGCAAGTGTACTTGGTAAATAAAAATAACCATAAAATCTGTAGATCTTAGAAGTTAGTATAAAGAATGATTGAGAGAAAAGCAAATTATAAAGTAAATGGATGAACATAGGAAGAGAATGTTTGTGAAATCTTAGTAAACACACTGAACAGGAGGAGAAAGATACATTTGAGATAGAAGAGAATAGTGTTCCAGGAAACAGAGCCTACCCATATATTTAGGCTCTTGGAAAAAGCCTAACCATGTCAAGATCCTTAACACAGAAGCAGAGAAAGATCTCACCTGGCTTTTAAACATGCTGGCCATTTTAATATTCTTTTAAACCTTTATTGCAATATAGCTGCTTTACAATGTTGTGTTAGTTTCAGGCTATACAGTAGGTCCTTATTAGTTATCTATTTTATATTTAATCAAGACTGGATATAAAATAGGCTTCCCCGTTGGCTCAGTGGTAAAGAATCTGCCAGCCAGTGCAGGAACTGCAGGAGATGACGGTTCAATCCTTAGGTCAGGAAGATCTGCTGGAGAGGGAAATGGCAACCCACTCAAGTATTCTTGCCTGGAAAATTCCATGGACAGAGGAGCCTGGTGGGTTACAGTCATAGGGGCACAGAGCTGGACACCACTGAGTGAGCAGACACGCAGGCACGCAGAGATAAGATAAAATGCTGAGCGAAATTTGGGGGAAGGGCAGGAAACACAATCCTCATCGTGCCCGCTGCCCCCAGGCCGCCCCTCTGGGCTCGCCTACAGAGCCTGCTCAGCCTCACTGGCATGAAGCACAGAAAGCCTGATAGGCATCCCAGCTTCTTCACTCTCCTCACCTCTCCCCCCTGCCTACCTCTTTTAATTTTCAGCCAAATTGACTGATTTGCTGGCTGCCTGCCTCTGGGGAGCTCACCACCACTCCCTCACCTTCCTCAGGCCTTTCTCCTCAATAGGAATAGCTTTCTTTCTCCTTCCCTTGATCACATGTCATAACTTTATTTCTAAAACTAGACTACAAAGCATAGACTGTATTTCTAAATAGTCACAATAATGCAAGAGATGGTGTTTGCTATGTTCTGCATAACATCCAACGGGATATACTTTTCATAGGGTGAATTTTTATTTTATTATTTTATTCTGATGAATCACTTTTTCATGTTATGTGTCGTATTTCACAAACTAAGATTGTAATAAGAAGTTGAGTGTAGAGTCCCTTTGGAAATATATAGACTTTTAGTCTTGACTAAATCAGTGATAAATAGCGATAGCTGAGAGGTGAGATTTCATAAATGTCTGTTGTTTCATTAATAAGAAGGATAGCTATCATTGACCCCTTTTAATATGCCAGATTTGGGACTAAATACTTGAGTTCTATAAGAATCATCATAAGAATCATTATTATAATAATACCTTTCTTTTTTACTTCTTTCTTTCTTTCTTCCCCTTTCTTTCCTTCTCCCCTTCTCTTTTTCCTTCCTTCCTTTCTCTTTTATATTTTTCTGAGAAGAGAAAGCTTAGTAAAATCCACCATTTCTCTCTGTGTTGCTTTATATAAATCAAAGTCTGCTGCTGCTGCTGCTAAGTCCACTTCAGTTGTGTCCAACTCTGTGCGACCCCATAGACGGCAGCCCACCAGGCTCCCCCATCCCTGGGACTCTCCAGGCAAGAACACTGGAGTGGGTTGCCATTTCCTTTTCCAATGCATGAAAGTGAAAAGTGAAAGTGAAGTCACTCAGTCGTGTCTGACTCTTAGTGACCCCATGGACTGCAGCCTACCAGGCTCCTCCATCCGTGGGATTTTCCAGGCAAGAGTACCGGAGTGTGTTGCCACTAGCTTCTCTGTAAATCAAGGTCAAACTGATGCAAATTTTAGGCTTGTACAAGGTGGGTAGTAACTTGATCAATATGATACTATTAAATACAATTATTCAAACACTCAATATGTGTTAAACCTATCGATTTAAACATCTGCATCAGATTAAAGAGTTTGGACTTCTTTCTAGTCAAACTAAAACCTTGCAAGTCAACAGATAACTCAGAATAATTTACGAAGCTGGATCCCAAGCTCAGTTGTCAATGACTTCAGAATATTATTCAGACATGTTTGGTGAACAGTTAATAACCACAGATTCTGCTATGCTTGGAAGCTCTGCTTCCTTTCAGGTATCTACTCTTATTGTAGAGTGGGTCCCACATGTGCAATCTCCATGACCCTAAGAAAAATCTCTAAATAAAATCTGAACTCCTCATTTGTGCTTCAAGTTTGGCTAAGTATTTTCATAGCATGATATTTCCAGGCCAGTTGTATTTATAGCCCTTGGGTCAGGCATGAGCTCAGGGTTTTCACATCTTTATTATGGCTAGTTGATAATTTTTGGCATGCTAAACATTTTCATTTCATTATTCAAATTCTCTTGGAGATTAGCTAATATTATTTTTTATTTTTAACAGCAAATAACATGTAATGATCAGCTATCTAGTTTCAAAAGGCAAACTCTTCAATTGCTTTCATATTTTAAATTTTTTCTCATTTCCTGAGATTAATTTTGCATTCATCAGTACATTCTTCTAGTTTTAAAGATTTAGTTTTAACATTTAATTCTGATAATCCAGTGCAGATTATACCTATCTATCTTTCTGTTGAAAAGTAAAAACACAATTTATTTTCCCCCAAGTGCCAGTAATGCTGAAGAAGCTGAAGTTGAACAGTTCTATGAAGACCTACAAGAACTTCTAGAACTAACACCCAAAAAAAGATGTCCTTTTCATTATAGGGGACTGGAATGCAAAAGTAGGAAGTCAAGAGATACTTGGAGTAACAGACAAATTTGGCCTCAGAGTACAAAACGAAGCAAGTCAAAGGCTAAGAGAGCTTTGCCAAAAGAACACACTGGTCATAGCAAATACCCTTTTCCAACAACACAAGAGAAGACTCTACACATGGACATCACCAGGTGGCCAATACCTAAATCAGATTGATTATATTCTTTGCAGTCAATGATGGAGAAGCTGTGTACAGTCAGCAAAACAAGACCGGGAGCTGACTATGGCTCAGATCATGATTGAGTTGAAGAAAGTAGGGAAAACCTCTAGATCATTCAGGTATGCCCTAAATCAAATCCCTTATGATTATACAGTGGAAGTGAGATATAGATTTAAAGGACTAGATATAGACAGAGTGCCTGAAGAACTATGGACGAAGGTTCCTGACACTGTACAAGAGGCAGTGATCAAGACCACCCTCAAGAAAAAGAAATGCAAAAAGGCAAAATGATTGTCTGAGGAGGCCTTACGAATAGCTAAGAAAAGAAGAGAAGCTAAAAGCAAAGGAGGAAAGGAAAGATATACCCATTTGAATGGAGAGTTCCAAAGAATAGCAAGGAGAGATAAGAAAGCCTTCCTCAGTGATCAATGCAAAGAAATAAATGAAAACGATAGAATGCAAAAGACTAGAGAATGCCTCTAGAAAATTCAAGATAGCAAGGGAATATTTCATGCAAAGATGGGCTAAATAAAGGGCAGAAATGGTATGGACCTAATGGAAGAAGGTGATTTTAAGAAGAGGTGGCAGGGATACACAGAAGAATTATACAAAAAAGATCTTCTTGACCCAGATAACAATGATGGTGTTATCACCCACTTAGAGCCAGACATCCTGGAATGTAAAGTTTAGTGGGCCTTAGGAAGCATTACTATGAACATGGAGGTGATGGAATTCCAGTTGCGCTATTTCAAATCCTAAAAGATGATGCTATGAAAGTGCTGCACTCAGAATGCCAGCAAATTTGGAAACCTCACCAGTGGCCATGGGCCTGCTTTCATTCCACAGTTTTCATTCCAATCCCAAAGAAAGGAAATGCCAAAAAAAATACTCAAACCATGACACAATTGCACTCATCTCACACGCTAGCAAATTAATGCTCAAAATTCTCCAAGCCAGGCTTCAACAGTATGTGAATCAAACTGCAAACATCCACTGGATCATTGAAAAAGCAATAGAGTTCCAAAAAATCATCTAATTTTCTTTATTGATGACACTAAAGCCTTTGATTGTGTGGATCACAACAAACTGGAGAATTCTTAAAGAGATGAGAATAACAAACCACCTGCTTCCTGAGAATTCTCTATGCACTTCAAGAAGCGAGAATTAGAACCAAACATGGAAAAACAGACTGATTTCAAATCGGGAAAGGAGTACGTCAAGGCTGTATACTGTCACTCTGCTTATTTAACTTATATGCTGAGTACATCATGTGAAAGTCTGGGCTGGATAAAGCACAAGCTGTAATCAAGATTGCCAGGAGAAACATCAATAACCTCAGATATGCAAATGATACCACCCTTATGGCAGAAAGTTAAGAACTAAACAGCCTCTTGATGACAGTGAGAGAGGAGAGTGAAAGTGTTAGCTTACAGCTCAACATTCAGAAAACTAAGATCATGGCATCTGGTCCCGTCACTTCATGGCAAATAGATGAGGAAACAACGGAAACAGTGAGAGACTTTATTTTGGGGGACTCCAAAATCGTTGTCAATGTAGACTGCAGCCATGAAATTAAAAGACACTTCCTCCTTGGAAGAAAAGGTATGACCATCTTAGACAGCATATTAAAAAGCAGAGACATTACATTGCCAACAAAGGTCCATCTAGTCAAAGCTATGGTTTTTCCAGTGGTCATATATGGATGTGAGAGTTTTCTTTCTATAAAGAAAGCTGAGCACTGAAGAATTGATGCTTTTGAACTGTGGGGTTGGAGAAGACTCTTGAGAGTCCCCTGGACTGCAAGGAGATCCAAGCGGTCAGTCCTAAAGGAAATCAGCCCAGAATATTCGTTGGAAGGACTGACGCTGAAGCTGAAACTCTAATACTTTGGCCACCTGATGCAAGAATTGGCTCATTGGAAAAGCCCTAATGCTGGGAAAGATTGAAGGCAGGAGGAGAGGGGATGACAGAGGATGAGATGTTTGGATGGCATCACCAACTTGATGGACCTGAGTTTGAGTAAGCTCTGGGAGTTGGTGATGGACAGGGAAGCCTGGCATGCTGCAGTCCATGGTGTTGGAAAGATTCGGACTTGACTGAGCAACTGAACTGAACTGAATAGTTTGCAGTATTTTCTGACTCTTGAAATCCAGAATCTGTTTTAAGGTTATCTCTTCTGTTCTCTTGATTCTTATGCTAATATCACAGTGTTTTTAAATTACTGGATCTTATAATAAAATGTGTATTATTTCAGTATTTAATTCATTTTAATTATTTTGGATAGTTCTTCACTGTGTATTTTTTTCAAATGTATTTTTGAATAAGTTTTTGAAGTTATGAAACAAATTCCACATGGATTTTATTTGGGGATTACATCTCAGAGATACAAATGAATTTGGGAAGAATTGCATGGTTACATTATTAACATTCCCAAAGGGTTCATCTAAACTTTGTGTCTATGAAATGTGAAACCTGTTTCCTTTTTGATATTATTATTTTGAGAAAAAGTGACTGTGGATGATCTCAAATTTTGCTATAGTGCTTGTCAGGTTTATGGATGAGCACGATCTTCAGTTCTTTTGTATCTCACAGCCTGCTTGCTCATGATGGAACTTGCTTTTGAGATTTACAGGAAATCAAAGGTGATCCCAGTTCAAGAGTTTCAGATATAGGCTTGGTCAAGAAGGGAGTGGACACACCTCAACATGAAGCGACTCCCCTAGGTTTGGTCAAAGGTCTGTCTGCCCACGAGGTCACTAAGCATGTCCATTCTTTCCCTTTTAAAAAAATTGTATTGGAGTATAGTTGATTTACAATATAGTATTAGTTCCAGGGGTACAGCAAAGCGAATCAGTTAAACATATGTACATATTGTTTCTTTTTAAGATTCTTTTCCCATAAAAGTCATTACAGAGAATTAGGTAGAGTTCCCTGTGCTATACAATGAGTCCTTATTAGTTATCTGTTGTATATATAGTAGTGTGTACATGTCAATCTCCCAGATTATTCCTTCTTTCCCCTCTTTAACCTTATAGGAAAATAGACAAGAAAGAACAGATATGGAGGGGATGCCTGTTCTTTGTCTCATTTTCTGCTCTCTTGTGGCTGAGAGACAGCCTCCATCTCCTGTATCCCCCAGCACACTGGCTCAGTATACATCTGCACTGAATTCAGGTGCCAAAGGAAGCTTAGCTTTGGGGCTTCATGGTTGGTTTTTTCTCATTAAGGAAAGACCACACCAGAAGGAAGGACTCAAAAATAAAATTAGGGTCTAGTTTGAAATTCTTGGGCTCCAAAATCACTGCAGATGGTGACTGCAATCATGAAATTAAAAGACACTTGCTCCTTGGAAGAAAAGCTATGACCAACCTAGATAGCATATTAAAAAGCAGAGACATCATTTTTCTGACAAACGTCTGTATAGTCAAAGCTACGGTTTTTCCAGTAGTCACGTACAGATGTGAGAGTTGGACCATAAAGAAGGCTGAGCACCGAAGAATTGATGCCTTCAAACAGTGGTGCTGGAGAAGACTCTTGAGAGTTCCTTGAACAGGAAGGAAATCAAATGAGTCAATCCTAAAGGAAATCAACCCTGAATATTCCGTGGAAGGACTGATGCTAAAGCCAAAGCTCCGATATTTTGGCCAACTGATATGAAGGGCTGACTCATTGGAAAATACCCTGATGCTGAGAAAGATTGGTGTCAGGATGAGAAGGGGGTGACAGAGGATGAGATGGTTGGATGGCATCACCAACTCAATGAACATGAGTTTCAGCAAACCCCAGGAGATAGTGAAGGACAGGGAAGCCTGGTGTGCTGTAGTCCATGGGGTCGCAAAGAGTTAGACACGACTGAGTGACTGAACAAGTTTGGAGGGAAACGGCATGCCTTTCATAACTTTTTTAGAATTTAGAAGAGACTTCATTGCCTCTTCATTGCCTGCTTTGTCAAAACCCACCTGTCTCTTTTGTTAGATTAAATTGTTTTTAAGGAAAAACACTTGCAACACTTCCCACCAGTCACCTCACGCTCCCTGTGAGCACTGAACACTTTCTCTTTTCTGATGAAAATAATTTCATTTCAAGGAGACAGCTGGAAAGATACAAGCTCAACCCTCAACAGATTGCAGGCCTTGTGGTTGAAGAGGTTGAGAGGTCTGTGGCTTCCATTTCTTTCCTCCCACAGCTCCATCCGTTGTTGGTAATATATGTGATGTCACCAGTCTCTGGTGTCATCCCACAAGGCTATGGGAAATAGATTTTAAAGGGCAAGTTGGGGATTCAGAGGCCCAGCAGATCCTTTCATGGGGGCAGTTTTATATGGTTCTTTCCTATTATGCCTGGTTATTCTACTCTCTGATATCTCTTCCATGTTTTTGTTAATTCCAAATTGTCCTTGAAAACTGTTTGGAAATTTGCAATGAAGCAATATTACAGATATGGATCCCTTTCCTTCAATGGTTGCATTTATTTCTTTTTTATTATTTTCAAAATTATTTTTATGTGGCCATTTTTAGAATCTTTAATTGGATTTATTACAATATCACTTCTGTTTTATATTTTGGTGCTTTGACTGGAAGCATGTAGGATCTTAGCTTCACCATCGGGGGTCGAACCCATCCCCCTTGCATTGGAAGGCGAAGTCTTAGCCACTGGACAAACAGGGAAGTCCCCAATGGTTGCATTTAAAATATCCATTGACATATGATTCATATACCTATTTAAAATGTTTGTATATGTCGTGTTTATAATAGAAAATCAGTACTGTATTTTCATACAGCTACAAATATCCCATATCTTTCAAACTGAAAATGAGTTAATAAAATCTAGGATTGGGCTTTTAACAAGAAACAGCAAGGGAGAGAAGAGAGAGTGAGATGTGGAATTGGTATACTCCTTAATCTAAGCTGGTATTAGTTTCTGTAGGGTGACTCTCAAAGTTGAGAGGCCAAGTCAAGTTACTTAAGTATCAGGGCTGCCCAGTGCAGACCAGCCCAGGAGTATGTGCTTTGTAAACAGGGATCGTGCAACCTGGTAGCCAGCCAAGGATGGCTTTTCCGAGCAGTCTTCAATTACACGTTGACTATTGTCTAACCAATCTGCTTACTATTCCAAAAGTGTTGCCCTAGTCTCTTTGGAAGCCTGCTGTTCTCTTGCATTTTCACAACCTTCTCCAGCCACTGCTTGTTTTAGATCTATTTTTCATGACAGGATGGTAGCTTTTTCTACTTGCTGTGGCTTCAGAAAGGCTGTGAAAAATGTTTCATAAGATTTTCTTTTTTTTCTCCTCTTTTTAATTTTTTTTTTTTGTTTGCCCTTTGGGAAACCCCTGTAGACCCCTTTCACATGCAGCATGAGATTAGATTTTCCTTTCTTTCTTTTTTTTTTCTTAGAAATTACACTGCATGTCAGTTATGTATTAGAGCAATCTGTCATCTTCACATTAGAAGCCGTGGATGCATCTCCAGCAGCTGGTTCTCTAGGACTTATATTTCAGAAAGTGTGGCAACGGGTGTTAGGAGAGCAGTGTCAGCAGGCCATTAGTCTTAATATGATGTTCTAAATTATAAATATTACCAGACGTCCCCGTGCAGCCAGAGGAGATGATTCTGTGGTTACAACAGGAGAACCTTCACACAACGACCAGGCAGAAGCAAATGGAAAGACTAAAAATATATTGCTTCTATTAGTTTTAAAAGCTGACTTGGATAGCAGCAGCAACTTGGTCATATATAGCCATAGTTTAGGGCTCTGTTTAATATTTTCTCCTCCCATTTGCCCCTCAAGGTGGGTCGGTGTTCAGCTTGCACAGTTACCAGAACGGAGGTTGATAATTCTTGCTAGACCTTCACTAAAGGTGGGAGCCCAGTGGTGGCTTTACAATAGTATCTATTATTAACGCACATCCATTTTGCAAGAAGGATCCATGCCAGGAAGCACTCCAAAAGACCCAGTCACATTTTATCTTGAGGAGGCTGGTATTTAAAACGTCAAAATAAAATAGCTCATACAGCCAAAGGGAAAAAATGGTAAAAAAGCAGGCACTTGAGTAGTGCCACCCAACTTCAGCATTGCTAACCCAAGGGTTTCTTCCCCTTAGATGCTTGGTGCCATTCAGGAAACTGTTCTTTCTGCAGCAATCTGGATTGCGGAATAAGTGCCTATGGAGTTATGGAGACGTCAGGTTGTAAAACTAGCCTCCTTCCTTCATTCTTCCATGCTTCTTACCCACAGATATTTACAGATGCAAATAGTAGAGGTCCTTCATTAGATACAAACACACGTTGCTATCATCTCATGGGGATCTGTTAGCACATCTGGCATTTACACTGTGTTAAATATTCAAAACACTTCAGAGGATCACAAGTGAAGGTTACAGTTATCTTGCTCAGGTGGCCATATTCTTTTTTAATCCAGGAACGTTATTTAAAATAAACATATGTGCTGAAATTCTCTCATTACATAATTGGCTGTCAGTTAATAGATAATTGCATATGAAGGATTTTCTAAAACATACGCCTCTCTCTATATATATACATATTATATTATGTGTGTATATATATATAGATATAGATAGATAGATATAGATGCACACACACACACACACATATATATATAAAACCAAATCACTGTACTATATACCTGAAACCAACACAACATTGTAAATCAGCCATACTTCAATTTAAAAAAACTGGTAATGACATGTGTCATTGGAAAGTTTTTAAAATCTGATGTTTTACAAGCTTTGGGGTAAACATAAAAATGGAATCCAACCCACATATGCCCAGGCAATACAAGATTCTTCTGTCCATAAAGTATATTTCTCTTACTATTAATTCACAATCTTAATATCTTCTCTTCCTTATTTTTTGATGTGACTTTTCTATGCTTTGAAATATTTGAACATATCTTTCCCTCACACTATAGAGAAGCAAGCATATAAATTTTGGGGCTGTGATAAAAACTGTTTGAAAAACTGCCTCTTCTTTATACCATTTATTTGTTACCTTTCAGTAGCAAAATTACAGAATTATGAAATTTTTTATTTCCTATATGCCTATGTAGTTTCAGAAGACAATTGTGAATTTCAGATATCTTCATGGTAAAATTTGAAAATGAACTACATACCATTTGGCATTGATACAATATCTTGATTCTAACTTGAGGTCTTGGGCATTGATGTTCACAAAACTAGTTATGTTTTTCCAGATATCTATTTGCAGAGCTATCAATGCATTGATAACACCATTTTCTACATCATGAAAGCAGTCAATCATTTCTTGGTATCCATCCATCTCATCAACCTTAATTGGTATTTACTTATTCTTACCATACTGGGAATAGAGAATTGTGCTAAGTGTGTGGAATGATTTAGCTTTAATTAAACAATTTTATTCACTAATATTGCATACATATATACATGCACATCGACCTAATGGAATCTGTATACGGTATAGGCCTAACCTATTAGTCCAACAGTCACTGGGGTGCAGAGCATCTTCTGTTTATCAGTGAAGATGAAACAATGGTATTAGGCTAACACAGACACTTTTCTACCAGTTTTACTATATTTTGACATTTATGCCATGAAGTCAGAAGGGTACAGGGATTGTTTAGCTGTTTAGTTTCAGAGGTCATGTATCAGTTTCATGTGTATACTTTACTAAATTTTTAGAATTCAGTAACTACAACCTCTTAAACCTCCAAAGGATTAAAATAGATTTTTTTTTTCTTATCTTAAAGCAAAATATAATTTTGATGTGTTCACAAGATTTTATAATTTGGGATATTAAGAATATTCATCAATCCACCCTGGATATCTCACAGAAGGTATGCTGCTTCTTCACGGAACTGTCAGTGACTATTTTTATTTATTCGTTCAATGAAATGACTCCATCTGTTGGCATGAAAGACATTCCTATTAAATCTATATAGTTGTTTCCAGAATGTAAGAGGCAGAATACAGTGACCCATGGAAGAACAAAGGAAATATTAAAGAATAATTGCCAGATTGAAAATGCTTCTTGGGCTTCCCTGGTGGCTCAGTGGTAAAGAATCCGCCTGCCAGTGCAGGGGACACAGGTTCTATCCCTGGTCCGGGAAGATCCCACATGCCACGGGACAGCTAAGCCACAGCTGAAGCCTGTGCTCTGCAGCAGCAGAAACCACTGCAGTGAGAAGGCCGTGCACCACAGCTAGAGCTTAGCCCCAGCTCACCGCAAGTGCAGAAAGCAGGCGCCGAGCAGGAAAGAGCCGGTGCAGCCGTTTGTAAACAAACAAGTTAAATAAGTCAATCTTTAAAGAAGAAAAAGAAAATACTCCTCAGTCCCCATCCTTGTTTAGATATAACCAAGAACCCTAGGCAGGTTTGGATAAGTATATTTAGCTGTTAAACAGATGGATGTGTTTGAAACTCATTAGCAGTTGTCATGTGGTTAATAATTTATATTCTTGACCCTGTAGCCCAGCCCAAGCTTTAAATCTTCACCTTTGTGTTTAACCTTTTATATCAAGTTAAATGTGTGATGAATAAGAAATAAGGGAAAAAAATCTAATAATTTGGAGTCGGGGAAGGGAGGAAGAATAGGGGCATCCCAAGAGAGAATAACTGGAAATTAGAAAAGACGGTGTAGGGACTCCCCTGGCAGTCTAGTAGTTAAGGCTTCACCTTCCAACGCAGGGGGTGGGGGTTCAATGCCTGGTGGGGGACCTAGGATGCCGCATATCTCATACCAGAACAAAAGCAACAAGCAATATTGTAATGAATTCAACAAAGACTTAAAACTGGCCCAAGTTTAAAAAAAAAATCTTTTTTTAAAAAAGAAAGAAAACAAATTGTGAGCAGATGACTCAGTTCTGGTATTCATGTCCTTTTGCTTTTTTTATTAATGGTAAATAACCTGAAGTATACTTTAGCTAAAAATTTATGCAGAACACATCTCCCCCAGGCCTAGGAATACTTTTGATTTACCTTTTCAGGCAGAAATAAATTCCACTTTTGCTAGTGCATAGGTGTGCTACATTTTTCTTCTCTTCAAATAAACCAAGAAGCACAGATAAACAAATGTATTAAAAAAAAAAAAGCCTCCCTTTATAGATTGAACATTTTTTTTCCCAGTTTGGACTTTAAAACTTGTTCAGTGATTCTGCCATTAAATCAAGATAATAAAAAATAGCTGTGACTAGTACATGAACTAAATGGAGTGGATTAACCTTCACTTTAAGGTTAAAATCATGCATNTTGAACATTTTTTTTCCCAGTTTGGACTTTAAAACTTGTTCAGTGATTCTGCCATTAAATCAAGATAATAAAAAATAGCTGTGACTAGTACATGAACTAAATGGAGTGGATTAACCTTCACTTTAAGGTTAAAATCATGCATGGAAAATAGTACTTGAAACAAAACAGAAAACCATGCATTTTTGTGCTAAGGGAATGCTTGAGAACCTCTGAAATTGGTTCAACCTCGGAAAAGAAAAAGTGGTAGGTGGTATTCCACTCTATGAAAGAAACAATACGATTAAATAAATAGCATTTCTACCACCTCTGAACACCTGCTATGCAGGCCACTGTCTGCCTGCTCTGAACTCTTCGAAACAAAAGGGTTTTTTGTTTACTGATGTTTGTTTTACTGTTAGTGAGTTTCAGTGAAGTGATGGATTTTGAATCCATCAATCTATTACCAAGCTTTCCCCAGTAATGCAGATGTCATCAAAGGAGCAGCTGACCAGGGATAAATTCAGGAGGGGCTGCAGAAACTCCCGCCGGTCTGTTCAGCATTCTGGGAGGAGACGAGTCAACGCGCGTCTGCCAGCCTTCCCACCCCACGCTACCCGACCACACGGCGAGGGAAGCTCCGGGCTTAGGCCTTCTGGCACCCTGGGTGTCTTCCTTCCTTGTCATCTGGTGTCTTGGAGCCTTGCCAGACCGGCTTTAGGTTGTTGGTACACATGCAGAGAGGGCGGCTCCTTTCTGTGTCATTTTCCTCCCCACCTTTCTTTTTTTCCCCCTTGGAACTAGTGGTTTGTCTCTGATTCTCCTTCAGCCTCACCCCTGGCTTTCAACTTTCTTGACTGACGCCCTTGTCTTCCTCTGTCTCCCTCTCTCCCCTCGTTCTCCTCCAGCTTGCGGACCCAGTTTGGGTGGGGTGTGGAGAAGCAGCACCGGAACCAAGACTCCATCTGGTCTCCCCCGTGGACCCCAGAGAAGGGAGGAGGTGAAGAAGGTGACCTCCCAGGCCCCCCAGACGGAGGAAGATGAGACTTCTAGGGCCTGACCTCTGACCTCCCCTCTTTCCCTCTGTCCCCAGATCAGAGTCACTTCTTGGTGGGCCAGCAGGTTCTAGCTCGGCTCGCACTGAGAATGTAAGTTTTGTGTCTTAAAAAAAAAAAAAAGCCCAAGATCACAGACTAGAAAGAGGACAAGAAACAAGGGCTGCTGATCACAAAGTTGAGCTTGTTTAAGATTAGGTTGGCAGGGAGAATATGTGTGAATGGCCTCTTGAAGGTCAAGTTCTTTCTGTCCATGGGGAAGTGGTATGTTTGGAGCCAGAAAAAAGGGATAAATAAACCAGAAGAACCAGCACTGGGTGCAAAAATGTCACCGAGGCCACTGACACACGACTGAAAATGCTGGGAGCTGGAGCAAATGGCCTTTTCCGAAACTCCTCAAAGAGGGAACTGCAGATGACTAAAGAAACGCCAGTGATAGCGAGCATGCTAACCCTTGTAGCCTCGGCCAAGCGGATGCTTGAAACGAAGTAGGTATTAAATAATATTCATGAAAAAATGTGCATGAACCAGAAATGACCTCCAGGAGGCAGGTTCAAGGAGGAAATGTATACTTGATGGTATCTAAAATGTTCTCTAAAAAGGGGTCTCACTAAGGCATATTTCTTTTTTTCGTTCCTTGAGGGGGATATAAACTAAATGACTCTAAGCATTCAAGTTGAGGCTAATTTCCGAACAGTTCCTGCTCTTCCCCTCCCAGTGTTCCACCTGTCTCCTAACAGATGTTTGTATCCAAAGAGTATCAGTTTGAAGGGACATCAGCTTTTGAATTATCTCTGTGTGTCCACATGTCTCAGTTTAGCTCTGAAAATGACACTATGTCTTTGAACTTGCTGGTAGTGATATTGCCTTGGAATTCTAGCCTTAGTTCTGTTAATTCATTCATCGTGTCTGGACAGAAACACTGTTCAGATTCATGACTCAGTGGCTCATTTTGTTCCAAGGAAAGCTCTTCCCCTTTTCCTCTCCCCCCACCCCCACACAAATATCTGCAAGGGGCTGGAGCTGGCTGCACTCTTTCCAGTGCAGCAATAGATAGAGGTTGTTTAGGGCAGTATGGAGGAGACTTTTATTTAAATTCATTGGAGATTAATGCAAACTGTAAAATGTCTGATTCATGAATTTATGTCAGGACATTAGATATTTTTAACCTGAAGAGTAAAATGGTTGAACCGTATGTATATTTAGAAACAATATGTGTGTTTGCATGATTTTATTGCAATGCTTTAAAACAACTGGTACCCAGTAAAATATCCAGTTTATTTTAGCAAACCATAAGTTACATACAGGATGACCAAGAGAGTGCTCAATGGTGATCTATTAATATACACCCCTGCTTTGTGCAAGCCTTATTGAAAGCATTCGGTCAACAGGACACCCAGTGGGGTGTACCATCACTATATAGATCAGACTATAGAAACTTTCTCTACAGTGATCCCAGAGATTAGATTTAGCATTGAATGATTTAAAAAATAAAACATGAGGAAATTCCCAGCTAGTCCAGGGGTTAGGAATCGGGACTTTCCTAGCTGAGGGCCCAGGTTCCATCCTTGGTCAGGGAACCAGGATCCCACAGGTGTGCAGTCTGGCCAAAAATAAAAAATAAAGAAAATTTTACAAACTTCAATACTTTAACATGGTTCTTTGGTTTGGAACATTTCTTCTGATGGAATTCCTGTGCAAATTATCTTCTATTGTATAATCAGAAGCCATGATACAGGCATACCTCATTTTACTGAGTTTTACATTATTGCACTTGGCAGACACTGTATTTTTTACAGATTGAAGGTTTGTGGCAGTCTTGCATTAGCAAGCCTGTGTGTGCTCAGTCAGTCATGTCCAACTCTTTGTGGCCCCGTGGACAGGCTCCTCTGTCCATGATATTTTCCAGGCAATAGTACTGGAGTGGGTTGCCATTTCCTGCTCTAGGGCAAATTCTCAACCCAGAGATGAAATCCATGTTTCTTGAGTTTCCTGCATTAGCAGGTAGATTCTTTACCACTGCAACATTAGCAAGCCTACTGACACCATTTTTCCAAAAGCATTTGCTTACTTCATGTCTCTGTGTCACATTTTGGTCATTCTAGCAATATTTCAAACTTTCTCATTATTATTATATTTGTTCTGCTGATCTGTAATCAGAGATCTTTGATGTTACTTTTTCAAAAAATTACAACTTGCTGAAGGCTCAGATGATGGTTAGTACATTTTTACAATAAAATATTTTTTGATTAAGGTATGTATATTGTTGTTTTAGACATAATACTATTGCACACTTAATAGACTACTCTATAGTGTAAATATGATTTTTTATGCACTGGGAAACAAAAAAAATGTTCATGTGACTCACTTTATTGCTATGTTCAATTTATTTCCCCAGTCTGGAACTGAACATGCAATATCTCTGAGGTATTTGTTAAGGAAACACCAAAGACTCAAATATAGCTAAACTCTAATTCATATAAAAAATGTCTTGGTGAAATTTGGCCCACAGTGCTTTTTCCTTCAGTGCCAGAGTATCTGAACATTTATGAAAAGGGACTAGTTAANGCAATATCTCTGAGGTATTTGTTAAGGAAACACCAAAGACTCAAATATAGCTAAACTCTAATTCATATAAAAAATGTCTTGTTGGTGAAATTTGGCCCACAGTGCTTTTTCCTTCAGTGCCAGAGTATCTGAACATTTATGAAAAGGGACTAGTTAAACCCTTCATTGAAATGCTAGAGTGTCTGATTTCCCTGAATTTTCTTTCTGGATTACCAATTTTAAAAACCTCTGACAATTCAAGAAAGAATGGGAAGCAAAAAGCCCATTATCCAACAAGCTGAGTCAGATAAAGATCAATTTCAAACTTAATCAAATAAACAAGGAAACAGACAAAATCCTGAATATGTTTCTTTAATTAAATACCATGTATATACATTGGGAATACTGAGACTTTTTTGTTGTTGTTGTTAACTTTTAATTTATTTTCTGGAGCATCCAAACTGTAAAAGCCCAATGCCATGGAAAGACATAAAGACATGATTCTGATGGTAAATGTATGAAAATTGCTTTTGTTGTTCCAGTCTTCAACTGGGAAAACAAACAAACAAAAATTAACAGGAACCTCTGTTATTTTCTGTTTCCCTTTGAGAGTCAAGGTTTATTAACAGCATCATTTTGGATCAAGAAAAATCACAATACATAATATTATTGATATTCAACAATGCATGGAAATAGCTTCCAAGCTTTTCCTCTACCATCCTACTCTTTACTCCAGTGGCTCCCAACCATTTTGGCACCAGGGACCACTTTGGGGAAGATAATTTTTCTATGAACTGGAGGAGGCAGGTGGGGGATGGTTTGGAGGTGATTCAAGTGCTTTACATTTATTATGGCCTTGCTGATCTGATGGGAGGCAGAGCTCAAGGGGTAATATGAGTGATGCAGAGTGACTGTAAATAGATGAAACTTCGCTCACTCACCTGCCACTCGCCTCCTGCTGTGCAGCCTGTTCCTAACATGCCATGGACCACTACCTGTCCATAGCCGAGGAGTTGGGGACCCCTGATTTACTCTATAAGCCTCGTTTCAGGAAAACACTTCTACCAGAGAACTGTCTGATGGCAGTCACTGAACGTACCACTCAGCAGTTTGTAGTTAGCGACAGCGAATTCTAAGACTGAGTCAGGAGCTCTTAAGAGGTGAGAGAAGTACAGAGTCCGCAAGGTGGGGAGACAACACCTCAACTCTGCTTCAGGAACTATGTGTCTCTTCTCAGCCGGAGCAGTTTTTGACCTTTGACTCCTGATGCCATTTCCCCTGCACTGAATAGTCTGTTGGTCTGTTCTGTCAACTCTCAAAGTTCACCTAGATGTCTGTGAGACTCTATAAAAACACATTAAAATGTCTGACTATAGACATCACATATATACTTATGTGTTCATGTGGACCTACAATTTTTAATATTGCAAACCCCAGCTAAAGCAGGTAAAAGTCACCTCTATCATATATAGTAATCACTTTCAATATTTTTACATTTATTTACTGACAAGAATTTTTCTACACATAGATGTAATTTTTGTTTTAATAGCCAAAATTCATTAAAGTATGTGTGAATATTTTCTCATGTCATTTTTAATGTCTTACATAATATTTCTTCCTACAAATGTACCACATTTTAACCAGTGCATATTGTTGGACACTTACATAGTTTTAAATTTCATTTTATAATAGACAATCGTGCTACAGACATTTTAGGAGATCCTCAAGTACATCCGCAGCACTTTTCAAAGGATAAACGCTGGAAAGTAGACTTTAATCAGCATAGCAATACTTCATCTTGGTATTTCCATGCCTTGGACCTGTGTTACTCGAGATAAGCTCATTGCTCTAATAAACAACACCAAACTCTCATACTTTTAATGGAACAAATAAGTTTTTGCTTACACAGTTTCATGAGGATGTCTCTGGTCAGTGATTCTCCTGGGTGGCTCTCCTCCAAGCAGCAAATTCAGGATGCAGGCTCTTTCCACTATAACATTTCCACCACTAAGGAGTCAATGGGGACTGTCCAAAGATGACTCAAATGTTTCACGGCTATATCTGAAAGAGGATATGTCACTTCAGCTCACACTGAACTGCCTATAATAATTCAGAACCATAACTCAATCTATCTAGATCTTTCTAGCTATAGATTGTGACTCCATTTATTTATTGGGTTGGCCAAACATTTCATTCAGGTTTTTCCATAACATCTTAGAGAAAAACCCAAATTTTAGGCCAACCTGATCTCTGCAAGTGTGTGTGTGTGTGTGTGTGTGTGTGTGTGTGTGTGTTGGGGCTGATGGCGATTGTAAAGAAGTCTTTTCTTTGTGCCCAAGAGGAAGATCAAATGTTGGTGGTGAAAAGTTTCTGTGCCTGGATCATTTTTCTTAACTTGATTAGAATGCTTCTGTACCTAGAAACAGCATTAGTTTGTCTTCCCAATATCATTGTTAAGAACACCTATCTCTTTCTCAAAAGTATTCTGGTCTATATGATAAATTATGCGGTCACCCTAGCTATGACTCCCTAATGCATAAGACCGTGCAATACCCTGAGTCCCTGTCCCTCAGTTCTGGGTGTCCTGCTCCCTGCACCATCTGCTGAGATCTGCACTGCCTTCTCAATTCTGACCAGATGGGTTTCTCTGAATCAGGAGACTGAAAACAGTTCCCAGGTAAGAGAGACCAGTGCTGAAACTTCTGCTTTTCCCCCCAAAACACAAACTACAAGAAGTTAACTTTTTAAATGATATAAAGAAGACATTTCTACAATTAACATCATCATCAAAAAAAAAAATTTAACATGATAGTTCCAAGGTAGCAAAGCTACCTTGGAATAGTCAAAATGGAGGTTTACCTCCATTTACCAGAGTTTTTATATAATGGATTCTTGAATTGGGTAGAAAGTTGGAAGGTGCATGCATGTTGAGTCACTTTGTGTTCTGTCCAACTCTCTGCCAACCTATGGACCATAGTTCGCCAGCTGCTCTGTCCATGGGATTCCCCAGGCAAGAATACTGGAGAGGGTAGACNTCCCATTTCAGTGTTGGCAACTGATGCAAAAACCTTTGAGACATTGTACAGGCAGGCATTCTGTACTCCAGTCCACACACAACTGCAGGTATGCAACAGCCCACAGGCCACCAACTGTGCCCTCAATTATAGATAAAGGACATCATTCTTATGCATGTGACTGTTTTCTCTATCAATTGTTCTGACATGGTTTTGTTTGCTTTGTTGATTTTTTAAAGTTACTTTCTTGGTTTCAAATTATCCTCCAGCGGCAAGATTCTCATTTCTTTTTTCACTGTGAATTGACAAAGTGTTGAACTCGATCAACTCATTTTTTACATATATTTATAGCATAAGCAAGGCAAGATTTTGTTGTTGTCATTGGATTCAAGTAGTCTTGGTTATCATTATTTCTTAAACTTTGTATTCTGTTTAAGAACTACCTAAAACAACTACAATATTGTAAGTAATTACCTTCCAATTAAAATAAATAAATAAACTTAAAAAAAAAAAAAAGAATTACCTAAAACCAAGCAGTACTTGTATGCCCTAGGGGTTTATTTTCTTAAGTATGTCAAGAAAGAAGAAAGAGAAAGAAAAGGAGGAAGGGAGAGGAAGGGAGGGAGAAGAAAAGCAGAAAAGGAAGGGAAAAAAAAAGAAAACAGGAGATGATGTCAAATTGCTAGGGAAAGTTTCCAGTGAATCTTCCTAATTGCCGAAATAGAAAAAATACCTGCTTCTGTCTGAGTTCATGGAAAACTTCAGAAGTTCTCACTTCTCATGAATAAACATAGTTTGTGTTCATGCTATACGATTCAAGTATGGTTTATTTTCTTACAGAAACAAAAGTAGAGATGTTTATGATCATTCAGTAAGTNATTGGAGTTTCAGCTTCAGCATCAGTCCTTCCAATGAAGATTCAGGACTGATTTCCTTTAGGATGGACTAGTTGGATCTTCTTGCTGTCCAAGGGACTCTCAAGAGTCTTCTCCAACACCACTGGGTTCTAATTAATGTACAACACACCATAAGGTGAGTTTATTATCCCATTCTTTCCAGCCAAGGAAACTGAAACTTGAAGCAGTTAAATAACTTACCCAAGGTCACACAAGCTTGGATTTTAACCCCAGGACATGTGAATGCACTTGTTTCTCACGTCAAGAGCTGGCAAGAGGAGGAAAGAATAATCTGAGCTGTGAAAACTTGCTGGACTCAAACCCAGGACATGAGAGATTGGAATGGGAAATTCTTATTCTTTTTGGCTCTGAAAGTGAATGTCACTCAGTCATGTCTGACTCTTTGCGATCCCCTGGACTCTACCGTCTGTGGAATTCTCCAGGACAGAATACTGGAGTGGGTAGCCTTTCCCTTCTCCATGGGATCTTCCCAACCCAGGAATCGAACCAGGGTCTTCTGCATTGCAGGCGGATTCTTTACCAATTGAATTATGAGGGAAGCCCTTTTGGCTCTGCTGCTGCTACTGCTGCTAAGTCGCTTCAGTTGTGTACAACTCTGTGCAACCCCATAGATGGCAGCCCACCAGGCTCCCCCGTCCCTGGGACTCTCCAGGCAAGAACACTGGAGTGGGTTGCCATTTCCTTCTCCNCTGCATCTCTTATGCCTCCTGCATATGCAGTCAGGTTCTTTACCACTAGCACCACCTGGGAAGCCTCAGAAAGTTGGAATAGATGAGTTTAAATCTCATAATTCTTTGATTCTCTGAATTTAAATCATTTGGTCCACTTGGGACAGGGCCAACTGGGTCTTTTCTAGGGACTACCCATTGCTGTCAAATGTATGAATTTGACGCAGCTTAAGATAGTTATAATTTGAACTGGATTATAGATGAAGGGCTCAACCATAATTTTTTTAATGGATTAGTCCTGGAGCTATTTTCAATACTTAAAAAAGTGGAATTTTCTCTCTGCCTCTGGGAATTACAACTCTTTTTGGAGACAGTCTCTGTAAATGTGCTTGTCTCTCTACAATTTTGGTCATGTTTGCTACTAGTGAAGGAAAGGAAACTCTGATGAGTTACACCAACATAATGCTGCTGCTGCTGCTGCTAAGTCGCCTCAGTCGTGTCCGACTCTGTGCGTCTGTGCGACCCCACCAGGCTCCCTGGGATTCTCCAGGCAAGAACACTGGAGTGGGCTGCCATTTCCTTCTCCAATGCATGAAAGTGAAAAGTGAAAGTGAAAGCGCTCAGTTGTGTCCGACTCTGTGCGACCCCATAGACAGCAGCCCACCAGGCTCCCCTGTCCANCAGGCAAGAACACTGGAGTGGGCTGCCATTTCCTTCTCCAATGCATGAAAGTGAAAAGTGAAAGTGAAAGCGCTCAGTTGTGTCCGACTCTGTGCGACCCCATAGACAGCAGCCCACCAGGCTCCCCTGTCCATGGTATTTTCCAGGCAAGAGTATTGGAGTGGGGTACCATTGCCTTCTCCGACCAACATAATGAGTGACTACTAACTCTGTGTTTTTCCGTTTGTGTCCTCTTGCAAAATAAGATAATTTTTTGCTTCTAATGCCATATAAATGGTTTTCTTCTCACTATAAAATTAAGACATAGAATTCATGGAGCTAGAGGGAAAGAAAGGGAGAGAGAGCCAGAGAAGGAAGGAGAAAGGGAGATATGGAAGGGGAATAAAGACAGAAAATGACACAAAAGAGAGAAAGGTATAAAAGGATCTCAGGCAAAGTGATATAACTGCTTTGCTTTCAAATTACACAGTAGAAGAATTGCCTAGTGAAGGAATTGTTAAAAATATGCTATCAAATATGTCTATTGTCAGACAAATTAGAGACGAATAGTATAATTTCAGAAAACAAAACTATCGTTAGGGACACTGAGAAATGTGAATAGAGAAAGTGAATAGAGAATATGGTTATGCTTCTATTTTGACTTCACTCAGTATGAAGAATCGTTTAAAATAGCATATTTTCAAATTTGAAAATAAGGAGTCTGATATGCTTACAATCATCTATTTTTTTTTTCTTCTACTCCAGTTTCTTTCCTTCTTTGAGGCACAGACTGAACTGAGACCCACAGACTTTAGCTTCTTGTTTGATGTGTTAGTCACTCAGTTGTGTCTGACTCTTTGTGACCCCACAGACTGTAGCCCATCAGGCTTCTCTGTCTATGAAATCCTCCAGGCAAGAATACTGGAGGGGGTTGCCATTTCCTTCTCCAGGAAATCTTCCCAACCCAAGGACTGAACCCAGGTCTCCCACATTGCAGGCAGACTCTTTACCATCTGAGACATCAAGGAAGCTAGGGACTTCAATTAAAGATAAACTAGACCACTTGAAGTTATTGCACATCTCAATAATTACCTTTTCATTATTAAGTATCCTCTTTTCTCTTTAGTTTATTTTGCATAGTTTCTCTTGCTATGGCTTCAAGTTCACTCGGAGAAGGCAATGGCACCCTACTCCAGTACTCTTGCCGGGAAAATCCCATGGACGGAGGAGCCTGGTGGGCTGCAGTCCATGGGGTTGCAACTGAGCGACTTCACTTTCACTTTCATGCCCTGGAGAAGGAAATGGCACCCCGCTCCAGTGTTCTTGCCTGGAGAATCCCAGGGACGGCGGAGCCTGGTGGGCTGCCATCTATGGGGTCGCACAGAGTCGGACACGACTGAAGCAACTCAGCAGCAGCAGCAAGTTCACTAGTCTTTTTTTCTATCATGTCAAATCTGCCATTAATCCCATCCGGTGTAATTTTTATCTCTGACACAGTAGTTTTTAGCTCTAGAACTTTTATTCGAGTCCTTTTAAATTTTCTGTGTCTCTATAACTTTTTGAACATATGGGATACAGTTAAAATAACTGCTTTAATGTCTTTGTCTCATAATCCTAACATCTGTGTCTATCTTGGTCGGTTTAGATTGATTGCTTTTTCTCCTCTTTATGGGTTATTGTAAATTTTAACTTGTTGGGTGCTGATTTATTTTATTCTTGGGAGTATTCTGGAAATTTGCTCTGGGACACAGTCACTTGAAAAATAATTTGATCCTTTCAAAATCTGCTTTTAAGATGTGCTAAGTCTAGACCAGTGCTCGACCAAGGGTTTATTAATCCCAGCTAGTAGGGCAAGACCTTTCTGAGTAATCTACCTATGACCTATGAATCATGAAGGTTTTCTCAACCTGGTACTGGAGCACACACTTCTTTTGCCCTATGTGAGTTTCAAGTACCCTTCAAGTGGTTCTTTCCCCAGCCTTGGATAATTTCCTCACCTATATGTGCTGATCTGTACTTTGCTAAATACTTTATTGTTTGGTGTCAAGTGTCTTTAAAGCAGTTGTTTCAGTTATTTTTCCAATGTGTTTTTTCTTTTGGATGAAAGGTAAATCCAGCCCATGCTACTTCATCTTGCTTGGAATTAGAAGCTCTGGATTTCCAACACTGACCTTTTTCTTGAACGCCAACTACTCACTCAAGATTTGAATGTGAATATCTAACAAGTGCATGCATTCCAAATGTATCATGAATACAGATAAACTCTTTACTCCTTGCAAATGCTGCTTTTAAATTCTTCTCTGTACTCTAGACACACAGTCTAGAATCATCCTTTGTCATTTCTCTTATACCTCCCACAATCTGTGCTGTGTTGCTCAGTCGTGTCCAACTCACTGAGACCCCATGGTCTGCAGCCCGCCAGGCTCCTTGGTCCATGGGATTCTCCAGGCAAGAGTACTGGAATGGGTTGTCGTGCCCTCCTCCAGGGGATCTTCCCAATCCAGGTATCAAACCAGCAGCTCCTGCATTGCAGGCAGATTCTTTACCATCTGAGCCAGCAGGGAAGCCCTCCCGCAATCTAGCCATCATCAAATGCCACTGATTCTACTATGAAATATTACATTTCAAATCCAATTATTTTTTACCATAACTGAGACCACTCTACAACATCAGATTACTGTGATATTCCAGTGTCTGGCAGAAGTCTGGCATGGATGAAAGATAGTATACTCAAACTTATTAATCAAGAGAGAATTTAAATATGGAGGTTATTTTAAAAGGTAAAGTCTGGGTTAGAGAACACAATGAAGATAAATTTACATTTATTTAGTAATATTTATGGAGAAGGAAAGGGCAACCCACTCCAGTATTCTTGCCTGGAGAATCCCATGGGCGGAGGAGCCTGGTGGGCTACAGTCCATGGGGTCGCAAAGAGTCGGACATGACTGAGCGACTTCACTTCACTTCATCTAGTATGTTTAGCTAGTAATAATGGGGAATCATGTCCACTCAAAGGCCTGAATGGATAAAGGGGGGGAGCAACAACCAAAATCAGAGAAATTAGGGGCTGCTTGACAGTAGCTCTTGGTAAAGAGATGTAATCAATCTTCAGATACTGTGTAAGTAGGAAGCTGATGAATTACAGAAAATATTTCACACCTCTCAGTTTTCTCCTGGTGGCTCCCACTGGCTGAACCTAACCGGAAGCCAGAGGTCAAAGGCATTTGTGATGCAGCACAGAAGGTCAGATTCCAGGGACTCAGGATCAAGAAAGGTAGGGTGGCTCTGGAGGACCATCCCCTATGTGGTCTCCTCACTTCCGTGTGCCACCTTCTGCTGGTCAGAGCAGCCAAAGGGAGCCATTGAAAATATAAATCTGTTTATGTCATTCTACTACTTAAAATGCTGAAGTGGCTTTCCGTGACACTTAGAATAAAATCTAAAATCCTGAATGTGATCTGATGTCCCTACATGATCTCATCTTTGGCTACTTTTCTAATGCAATCTCTAATTACTCTTCTCATCTCTCATTCTGCTGCAGTCACCATGGCCCTTCTGCTTCTCCTTCGCTCTCCAAATTCCTTCCTGCTATATATTTGCTGTCCTCTCTATCTGAAAGCTCTTTTACATTCCCTTGTTATATTGTCTTTGAGAAATCTTCTCAGAATTTCTCCCTGAAACAGTAGCCTCTCTATCTCTCTACCTTATTTTACTTTTTTATTGAAAAATTTTTTTTGACGTGGACCTTTTTAATGTCTTTATTGAATTTGTCACACTATTGCTTCTGTTGTTTATGTTCTGAATTTTTTGGGGGCCATGAGGCATGTGGGATCTTAGTTCCCCAACCAGAGATTGAATCCATACCCCATGTACTGGAAGGCAAAATCTTAACCGCTGGACTACCAGGAAAGTCCTTTCCAGCCCTACTTTATGTTACATTTCTTCATAACAGTTAGTTCCATCTATTAAATATCTCCCTTCATTATATTAATATAAGCTCCATGAAGGCCAGAGCTTTCATGGTACCCAGTAGGCAGTTAGGTACCGTGTCTCTGCGGTTAGAACAGAATCTGTCATATTATAAATAATCAATACAAATTAAACAAGTCCAGGAATACCAAATACTTCTCTGTCTCTTTTTCTAACACAGAGAAAAATTTTAATGCCCTTCCAATCATCTCACCTCACTGTGCAATACTCTAGTTTCCCATTTTATTTCCTTAAATATTTACAGGTAGTGTATTTGTTTGCTGGGGCTGCTGTAACAATAAACCAGACTCTAACTGACTTNCTCTTTTTCTAACACAGAGAAAAATTTTAATGCCCTTCCAATCATCTCACCTCACTGTGCAATACTCTAGTTTCCCATTTTATTTCCTTAAATATTTACAGGTAGTGTATTTGTTTGCTGGGGCTGCTGTAACAATAAACCAGACTCTAACTGACTTTGAAACAAAAACATATTTTCTCACAATTCTGGAGGCTAGAAGTCTGAGATCAAGGTGTTGACAGGGTTAGTTCTTTCTGAGGTCTGTGAGGAAGGGTCTGATGCCTTCTGCTCCTCCTTTCTGATGGTTTGCTGGCAACCATTGATGTTCCTTGGTTTATAGAAGCATGGCCTTAATCTGTATCCTTATCTTCACCCGGCATTATCCCCATGTGCATGCCTATCTCCAGATTTCCTCTTTTTTACAAGGACTCTAACCGTGTTGGATTAGACGACCACCCTACGGCAGTACAGACTTCCCAGGTGACCCTAGTGGTAAGGAACCTGCTGCCAACACAGGAGATACAGGAGACGCAGGAGATGCATGTTTGAACCCTGGGTCGGGAAGATCTCCTGGAGGAGGGCATGGCAACCCACTCCAGTATTCTTGCTTGGAGAATCCCACAGACAGAGGAGACAGACAGGCTACAGTCCACAGGGTCACAAAGAGTTGGACACGACTGAGCACGCAGCGTTACTGCAGTACCACCTCATTCTGACTTAAGTGATTGCATTTTCAAGGACCCTGTTTCCAAACAAGGCCACCTTCAGAGGTACTGAGGATTGTGACCTCAATATGAGGCTTGAAACAACACTTACTGTCTCATAATCAAGACAAGGCAAGATATAATACATGGCTGACCTGGTCTAGAAGCAGAGAATTTGAGATAAAGTTTGTAGGTGGTCTTGGCAAGATGTGTTGAGGTATTAAATATGGAGTAAGTAAGGAAGTGGAAGGGCTCAAATGTGACTCCAGAATTTGCATTTAACACCTAGATACCCTTTTCTAAAATGAAGAGGAATAGAAATAGGTTGGGTGGAGAGAATGAGAGTTTTACTTTGGACGTATTAAGTTTGAAGCACCCAGGACACAGCCAAATAGGGATATCAAGGATGAGACAGGCCTTAGAGATAGAAAGTTCAGAGGAGAGGTCTAGACTAGAGATTGTTCTTGGCCAAGAAATACTGGCTTTAGTAGCTAAAGCTTGGGTGCTAAATCTCAATGCAATTTGATAATGAGCTAGTCTAGACACATCCTGAAGACTAGAAAAGTGGCAGGAGAAAAGCAGGTCAGAAAGTTTCCTCTCAATGTCTAGTTCAGAGCTAGCTCAATCTCTTGCCTTGGAGTTTATTATTATTGTGTTGTCATTGTCACTGGGTTTCCCAGGTGGCATCAGTGGTAAAGAACTTGCCTGCTAATGCAGGAGACCTAAGAGACCTGGGTTCAATCCCTGGCTCAGGAAGATCCCCTAGAGGAGAGCATGGCAACCCACTGCAGTATCCTTGCTGGGAGACTCCCATGGAGAGGGAACCTGGTGGGTTGCATACAGTCCATGGAGTCACAAAGAGTTGGACAGGACTGAAGTGCAGGCACACACATTATCCACACCAGTGTTTTGGGGGACTGGGCAGGAGGCATGCATCTCTCTGTTGCTGGCAAAGAAACAGAATACATTGAGGGAGAGAGAACCCAGATTCCAAGAGCTGTCCCCCTGCAAAGGCTCTGGAAATCATCAGGACATGGATTAGCCTGAAACACAGTGCTGGGAGAGATGCCCCAGAGCTAACAGATCTGCAATCTTGCCTTACCTATCTTGAAGCATGGGAGAAGTTCAAACACAGAAAAGAAAAGAAATATTGCCCCTCTTTCCCGCTCCCTGCTGTTGTGCTTTAAGCTATTATCTTCACATTGTAAAACTTTCTATCCCCTGATACAGCCTCTGTAAATATATATATATGCATGTATTCTTTATTCTGAACAATTCAGAGCTGCATTCACCCTTCTTGGGCCTGGGGAAAACTGGGAGATAAGCCTTCCAGATCTTTTTCCTGAAGGCCTCAGTGGTGGTCCATGGGCTGGTGGGGAGCATCCAGGTAGTCACAGACATACAGTGGTATTCTAGCTCTTTCTGATCAGGAGCCCTCAGAGAACAGAAAGGCAGGGCTTATTACTAAGGTCTCCGAGTGTCATCTCTCCATTACTATCCCTAAAAAAAAACTCACCTCTTTTCTATTAAATATTTCCTTCTCCATGAGCAGGGATTCTGGCTACTGGGTTTCTCTCACTCTGTTAGCCTGAAGTTCATATGCCTTTCTGAAACTACAGTATCAATCATAGATAGCAAAATAAAGACTGAATTGACAATGCATCTGTGGCGTGGTTCCTTTTAGAGTGTGATCACGTATAGCTGTCTTTCCTCAGTGACTCTTGAGCTTACAATGAAGAGAAAGTAGAGAATGTGATTTTTATATATTATAAAGCAATACAACTGTGAAAATACAATGCAATTTTTATGTCAACTTACTCCCTTCAATTTTTTTTTTTTTTTAATGAATAGGGTAGGTGTTAATTGAACTGTATTGGTGCTGATTACATCATCTAAGAGCTGTCCCTGAGAGGGCTCTTCAGATATACTGATTTGTTTTCTCGTTCTGCTTTGCAAGATATGAGTTCTCTCTTTTTATTGAAATACAGCTTCAGTGAAAACTAGCATATTGCCTGTGAACTATTTCTACAAACATGGTCAATGAGACGTTCAGCCTGTTTGTCAAACTAAAAATCCAAGAAGCAGAGATCGCACAGACTTGTCCTGTGGTGGTGGTGGTGATTTAGTAGCTAAGTCTTATCTGACTCTTTGCAACCACATGGACTGTAACCCACCATGCTCCTCTGTCCATGGGATTCTCCAGGCGAGAATACTTGAGTGGGTTGCCATTTCTTCCTCCAGTGGATCTTCCAGACCCAGACGTGAACCCATGTCTCCTGTATCGGCAGGCGGATTCTCTACCTCTGAGCCACCAGAGAAGTCCCAGGTGTCCGGTATATATCAACAACTGCTCCAATCATCAGTGGATGACTGATAATGTTACTAAAGCCTATCCAAACTGGACTTTCTTTCTCAGTATCTTCTGTCTTACCACTATTTTTTACCATAGTCAATGCTCTGATTGCATCATTCCACCATCTCCTGGTATTTTGCATCCTCTTCTGCTCCTGGCCGCAGCACTAATCAAATTCAGTCTCAGAATTTTCCTGCTTTTGGCACACAGCTCATCCACAAATAAGTTCCTTACTTCTTTCACTTCATTTTGAAATGACAATAGATGTCTACGTCACTGGTAAAGCTATTCAAAAATAATGGTAAAATATTTTTCTCTTGTGAGTTCCTTTTTTCTGGAGTTTGGTGTGTGTCTTTAACTTCCCTCGGAGGCCTTGTTGTTACAACACTTTTCTGCTAAAGAATGTCAAGATTCAGGCCATCTACATGGCTCGGAGTTTAAAAATCTCAATCTGGTCGTGTACTTTGATTTACTTCTTCCGTCTGGACTCCCACTCTGTTCTCAGCACATCCCCTGAACAGTCTTTCAAATTCATCAACAGCTTGCCCCATTGAGTGGTTCTTTATATAGCCTCTTAGGGGCCCGGAGCTGTCAAAGTTTCTTTGCAATATTTGTTTTGTATTCAAAGCTTACCTGATGGATGTCCTTGAAGTGGTTTCCTGGTGATGGATAACAATGGCGGCAGCAGTCCAATCGCCATGTTGGCCTTCGGAATCCAAGCTGGCAGTGCAAATATGGGGCTGTCTGTTTTTCCACTTGCAAGAAACCTCTTACAGACAGGCTGTAAACAGCTTGGGTGGTATTGGCATGACACTGCCTAACTTTTCTGCCGACTCTTTTTTAGATTTTCTGCTTGTTAATTTGCTCACGTGTAGGCATGTGCCTAAATATGTTACTGAGGCCCTGGAAGATAGTTTTAAATCAACGTCTACATCGTCAATTTAAAAAATTTAGGTAACATTTGCATACAGAGAAGCATGTGCATCCTATTATACAATTCAATGAATTCCAACAAATTAAACACTTGAGTCAAGATATAAAATATTTTCGTCACT
Source organism: Neotragus pygmaeus (assembly GCA_006410875.1). Classification (NCBI taxonomy): domain Eukaryota; kingdom Metazoa; phylum Chordata; class Mammalia; order Artiodactyla; family Bovidae; genus Neotragus; species Neotragus pygmaeus. The sequence continues at coordinate 62,952 of SJYV01019168.1, forward strand.
CCAAAATGTTCCTTCTACTTTTAGCCAAGAATTCCACACACCTAAGTGACAACTGTTTTGATTTCCATCTTCACATTCTTGAACTTTACACAAATTTAATCAAACAATATCTACTCTTTTGTGTCTGGCTTCTTTCTGTTGTGACAATTTTGACATTCATCAATGTTATTGGGTATATTGGTGGCTTTTTTTTTATGGTTGAGAAGTATTCATTGTATGAATATATCATCACTTGTTTATCCATTCTCCTGTTGATGGATTTTTTGGGTTGTTTCCAGTTTGGGGCTATTATAAATAAACATTCATATAGAAGTCTCTTCTAGACCTTTACTTTAAACAATTTTGGGTAAATATATAAGGGCATAATTGCTAGGTCATGGCTAAGTGTATATTTAATTTCATAAGAAACCACCGAAGAATTTTCCAAAAATTTAATATTCCTAATGGCAGTGTAGCGAAAGCCCTAGTTTTCCCACATTCTCACTATCATTTGGTATAATCTCTCTTTAAGTCTGCCTTTTGGAGCAGGTGTGCGAAATGTGAATATCACAGGTGTGATATTCATTTGCATTTCCCTATTAATTCTGAGAACATTTTTGTGTACCTTTTCAGGCACTCAAATGTCTTCTTTTGGAAAATGTCTGAATCTTTTGTCCATCTTTTTATTCTGTTCTTTTTCTTTTGTATTTGTAAAAAGTCTTGGTATATTCTGGATAAAACTGCTTTCTCATCGCTCCATGTATTCCCAGTCAGTGGTTTGTCTCTTTGTGGCCTTGATGTTGTCTTTTGATGAGCAGAAGGTTTACATCTTCATAATCTAGTGATCATTTTTCTCTTTTATGGTTATTAGTTTCTTCCTGTTCCCTACTTGTCTGTACCAATACTGTGAAGATATTTGCCGGGTTTTTTTTTTTTTATAGAACTGTAAATTATGATTTTATGTTTAGATCTTTAATCTTTCTTGACTTAATTTTTGGTTATTGTGGGATTTAAGGCTTGTGTTTTATTGCTTTCTATATGCTTTCTCCATTATAGAGCACTATTTGTTAAAAAATATTTTTTAACCCCACAAAGCCTTTGACTGTGTGGATCACAATAAACTGTGGAAAATTCTGAAAGAGATGGGAATACAAGACCACCTGACCTGCCTCCTGAGAAACCTGTATGCAGGTCAGGAAGCAACAGTTAGAACTGGACATGGAACAACAGACTGGTTCCAAATAGGAAAAGGAGTACATCAAGGCTGTATATTGTCACCCTGCTCTTTAACTTATATGCAGAGCACATCATGAGAAACACTGGGCTGGAAGAAGCACAA
>SJYV01019168.1:65078-92455 GCA_006410875.1 Neotragus pygmaeus
CCTCCTGAGAAACCTGTATGCAGGTCAGGAAGCAACAGTTAGAACTGGACATGGAACAACAGACTGGTTCCAAATAGGAAAAGGAGTACATCAAGGCTGTATATTGTCACCCTGCTCTTTAACTTATATGCAGAGCACATCATGAGAAACACTGGGCTGGAAGAAGCACAAGCTGGAATCAAGATTGCCGGGAGAAATCTCAATAACCTCAGATATGCAGATGACACCACCCTTATAGCAGAAAGTGAAGAGGAACTAAAAAGCTTCTTGATGAAAGTGAAAGAGGAGAGTGAAAAAGTTGGCTAAAAGCTCAACATTCAGAAAACAAAGATCATGGCATCTGGTCCCATCACTTAATGGGAAATAGATGGGGAAACAGTGGAAACAGTGTCAGACTTTATATTTTGGGCTCCAAAATCATTGCAACCATGAGATTAAAAAACGCTTACTCCCTGGAAGGAAACTTATGACCAACCTATTCAGCATATTCTAAAGCAGAGACATTACTTTGCCAACAAAGATCCATATAGTCAAGGCTATGGTTTTTCCAGTGGTCATGTATGGATGTGAGAATTGGACTGTGAAAAAAACTGAGCACCAAAGAATTGATGCTTTTGAACTGTGGTGTTGGAGAAGACTCTTGAGAGTCCCTTGGACTGCGAGCAGATCCAACCAGTCCATTCTGAAGGAGATCAGTCCTGGGTGTTCATTGGAAGGACTGATGCTAAAGCTGAAACTCCAATACTTTGGCCACCTCATGCGAAGAGTTGACTCATTAGAAAAGATCCTGATGGTGGGAGGGATTGGGGGCAGGAGGAGAAGGGGATGACAGAGGATGAGATGGCTGGATGGCATCACCGACCTGGACATGATTTTGAGTGAACTCTGGGAGTTGGTGATAGACAGGGAGGCCTGGCGTGTTGCAGTTAATGGGGTCCCAAAGAGTCGGACACGACTGAGCGACAGAACTGAACTGAATACCCTGATAGAGAAAAGATTTACTGCCCGGGTGTGAGTATATCTTTGACCTTTCTTTTCAGTCCAATGATCCATTAATCTTCATATATATCAATACCGCACTTTCTCGATTACTGTAACTTTAGAATAAATCTTGAAATCGGGTAGCATAAATCTTTCAGCATTTTTTTTTGTCAGATTTGTCTTGATTATTCAAGCATCTACATTTCCATATACATTTTCAGAACTTGCTTGTCAGTTTCCTTTCACTGAGAATAAGCCTGCTGGGATTTTGACTGGTATTTTATTTTAATAAAAAGTAAGCTTTCCTGGTGGCTCAGATGGTAAAGAATATGCCTACAATGCAGGAGACCTGGGTTCAATCCATGGGTCATGAAGATCCCCTGGAGAAGGGAATGGCAGCCCACTCCATTATTCTTGCCTGGAGAATTCCATGGACAGAGGCACTTGGCAGGCTACAGGTCATGGGGCTGCGCAGAGTCGAACATGACAGAGCAACTAATCACTGAAACTTAAGGGTAGAATTTTGTTAAATATTTTTCTGTATCTATCCAAGATGATCATATTTTTTTCCTATCTTGTAAATTTGACAAACTACATTGCTTTTCAAATATTAAACGTATCTTGCTTTTCTAGAATGAACCTTGCCTGATCATGATGAATAATCATCATCATATCTTTTTTGTATACTGCTGGAATCAATGGCTGATCATTTATTTATGTAATTTTCTTGTAATGTTTGTGTAAGGTTTTGGTATCACAGCTACCTTGGCCTTATAAAACCAGTTCAGGAAGTAATCACTGTCCATTTTCTGAAAGAATTTGTATAAAAATGGTATTGCTTTTTGTTAAAAGTTTTGATAAAACTTATTCATCAAACTATTTGTGAATGGGTTTAGGAGACAGAAGGAAGGAAGATTTTTTTATTACTATTTTTTTGTAAATGCAGGGATATCTATATCCTTTTTCACATATTAATTTTGATAATTTGTATTTTCAGGAAATATTTCTAAGTTGTATAGTGTTAGAATTATGCTGTTCATCATATTTCCTTATTACATTTATCATTCTACTAAAAGCACCTAATTTCTATTATATTTTATTTTAAAATTTCAATTATTTGGAAGTTGTGGTTAATTTATAATAGTGGGCTTTCTAGAAATGCTAATGTTGCTGATATGTAATTTAATTCTACTCTTGTCAGAAAATATATTCTTTAAAATTTTAATATTTTTAATTAATTAAGAGTGGTTTTATGGGCCAGCATATGGTCTATCTTGGTGAATTGCTCATGTTCATTTAAAAATAATGTGTGCTCTTCTGTTGTTGGGTGGAATGTTCTATGAATGTTAATTAAGTTGAGGTGGCTCATGCATGTGCATGCTAAATCTCTTTAGTCGTGTTGGACTCTTTGCAACCATATGTACTGTAGCCCATTAGGCTCCTCTGTCCATGGGATTATTCAGGCAAGAATACTGGATTGGCTTGCATGCCCTCCTCCCTGGGATTTTCCTCACCCAAGGACCAAACCCATATCTCTTCTGTCTCCTGCATGGACAGGCAAGTCCTTTACCACTAGCACATACTGTTGTTCAAATCTTTTGTTTTCTTATTAATTTTTGCCTACCTGTTCTTTCAGTTGTTAAGAGGAGGGCATTAAAATTCGTGATGATAATTAGGTACTCATCTATTTCTCCCTTTAGTTTTGTCAACTTTTTGTTCATGTATTTTGAAACTCTCATATGTAGTGTGTACACATATATGATATTATGTCTTCCTAAGGAGGTGGTTGGAGAAGGAAATGGCAACCCACTCTAGTATTCTTGCCTGGAAAATTCCACAAACAGAGGAGCCTAGTGGCTACAGTCCATGTGGTCACAAAGAGTCAGACAGGACAGAGCTACTGAGCACACACAGCATGATAAGATGGTCCTTTTCTCATTTTTAAGTGTCTCTTTTTATTTCTGGTAACGTAGTTTGTCTTGAGGTCTGTTTTAATCTACACACATTACCTTTCTTTTTCTAATAAAACTATATACCTTTCCCCAATTTTCTTAGTCTGTTCAAGCTTCCAAAACAAAATGCCATAGACTGGGGACTCAACAGCAAAAAAAATGTTCTGGGAACTGAAAGTCCAAGGTTAAGGTCTGGTAGCATCGGTTTCTGCTGACAACTTTCTTCCTGGTTTGTAAATACCACCTTGCTGTGACTCCTGTGGCAGAGGGAGAGAGTCTGGTGTCTCTTCATTTTTCAATAAGGCTATAGTTATATTAGACCAAGGCTCCAAGCCTGAGTCCTTATTTAATCTCAACTACTTCTTTAAAGAAACTCCAATACAGTCACATGATGGGTTAGGGCTTTAACATATAAATATAGCAAAGGGATGGGAAACAATTCACAGCCTGAACGTTTTGCTTTCAAACTATTTATTTCTCGATAGGTAAAGCATGTTGCTTGTGTATAGCATGTAATTAGATTTTGATTTTTATGCAGTATGACAATAGTTGCTTCTTAAATGGAGTGTTTAGTCTATTTGTATTTAATGAAACCGTCATTTTTGGCTAGATTTAATTCTACTGTATTTCTCTTTGTTTTCCTTTTTTTTTAACCCTCTATTTTCTTCCTATCTTGGCTTCTTAGCTCTCAGACCACACAAAAACAGGCTGTGAGCTGGATTTGGCCCATGGGCTGTGGAATTTTCCTGCTTCTCCTCTAGTCAGTCAGTTGTCTTAAAAAAATAAGAATAAAAAAGATAAATTTTTTTAAATTTATCATTTTCAATGTTCTTTTTCCATTCCTACCAGTATGAATTGAATTGGGCTTTATTTGCCTTCAGCCTGAATAGCTTCCTTTAACATTTTTTGTAGTACAGGTCCTATGAATTCTTCCTGCTTTTAGTTATCTGAACATGTTTTCTATTTTACCTTATTTTCAAAGGATTTATTGCTGAATAGGGAAATCTGGGTTACTTTATTTTTTCTTTTCTTCCTTTCTATGTTTAAAATATTCTTTTATTGTCTACTGTCATTCATTGTTCTGATAAGAAATCAGGCACAATTGTTCACCTTTATGTAAAGTTTCTATTCTCTCTGGCCTTGGTGGTATGGTAGAATGCTGCAGTACCACCTTCCCACCAAGAGTTGCTGTTCTCATTCTTGGGATTGTGAATATGGTGAGATACTGTGCCATGATAACGTTGTGGGTATGTGTTCAGTTACTCAGTTGTGTTCAGCTCTTTGAGACCCTATGGACTGTCACCCATCAGGCTCCTCTGTCCTTGGGATTTTCCAGGCAAGAATGCTTGAGTGGGTTGCCATGCCCTCCTCCGGGTGATCTTCTTGACCCATGGGTTGAACTCGCATCCCTTATGTCTTCTGCATTGGTGTGCTCTTGCTTCAGTCATGTCTGACTCTTTGCAGCCCCATGTACTGTAGCCTGCCAGGGTCCTCTCTCCATGGACTATGGTTTATTACAAGGCAAAAGGGATTTTGCAGATATAATTAAGGTTACTGATCAGTTGACTTTAAGTTAATCAAAAAGGGGATTATCTGTGTGAACCTGATGTAAATATGTGAGACTTTAACAGCAGAGATTTTCCACCTGGGAGTGAAGAGGAAGAGAGAGTCAATTGAGAAGGAGTTAATATGTCATTGCTGGTACTGAAGGTGGAAAGGACCACATGAGAAGAAATGCAGGTGGCTTTTAGGAGCAGACGATAGCCTCTGCTTTACAGTTCTAAAGGAAACAGACCTAAACCTGTTTCCTGTTAGGACCTCAGACCTAAACCACAAAGAACTGTACTTTGCCAACAACCTGAACAAACTGGAGTGGATTCTTCCGCAGAGCTTTCAGATAAGAGCCCAGGGCAGCCAACACCTTGATTTCAAACCGGTCAGATCCTGAGAACGCTGTGGGGAGCCCACCGGGATTTCTGACCCAAAGAGCTGTGAGATAATAAATGGGTGTTGCTTTAAACCTCTGTGTTTGTGGTGATTTGTTACACAGAATTGGAAAACTGATACAGTACTCCTATCGGGATGTTTTTCTTTATTTTCAGTTTTCAGGTGGTGGACTGTGATATATTTAAGTGTGGTTTTCTTAGTATTTTCTTGTTTGACATCCACTGAAATTTTTGAATTTGTAGGTTCATGTTTTTCATAAAATTTGCAAAATTTTCAGCCATTGTTATTCAAAAAACTTTTCCCTACACTCCTTTCTTCTTCTTTAAGATTCCAATTGAATGTGTACTACACTGCTTGACATCTCACAGACCTCTAAGGCTCTTTTTTTCTTTCTTTTTTCAATCTTTTTCCTGTTTTTCAAATATGATTTTCCTTATTAATCTCCCTTCAAGTTCACTAACCATTTTTTCTCCCTTCTCTAATCTAGTAATCCAATTCAATGAAATTTTCATTTCAGATATTGTACTTTCAAGCTGTAGAATTTCCTTTTGGCATTTAAAAAATATGTTCCATTTTTCTGCTGAAATTACTTATCTATTCACACATTATGTCCATCATTTTTCTTTAAGTCCTTGCATTTTTCTTTAAGTTTCATTTATCAAAGGCTTATTTGCTAATCTCTAGGTCATTTTGTAGTCTGTTTGCATTAACTACACTTTCTGATTGTGAATCTGATTTTTCTCCTTTTTCATTTATATTGAATTTTTTTCTTCTTTAAAGATTTATTGTTGTAACTGCTATATAAAAAGTTACGTGAATTTAATGTATACGTTTTGATAAATTTGGACATACACACGCACCCATGATATTATCACCACAATCAAGGTACTAAACATTATATATTCATCACTTACAAAAAATTCCTTGTGTTATTTTGTGTTTGTGTGTGTGTCTGTGGTGAGAGCACTTAACATGATGTCTATCCTCTTATTTTAAAGTGTGCAGTACTGTTTTATTAACTAATGATACAGCAAGTCCCTAGAATACATTCATCTTGCAGAACTAAAATTTTATAGCTATTAAATAAGAATCCCTCATTTTTCCCTCTCTCCACAACCTGAACTCAAATATCCATTGACAGATGAATGTATTTTAAAAATGCATTACATACATTTAATGAAATAGTACTCAGCCTTAGAAAAGAATGAAACCTTGCCATTTGTGACAACAAAGACGAACCTGGAAGAGGTTAGGCTAGCTGGAGTCAGCCAGTCACAGAAGGACAAATACTGCATACGTCCACTTATATGAGATATCTAAAATAGGAACATTCATAGAAGCACAGAATATATGGTAATTCAAAATTTTTATCCTGGATATTATCAAAAATGCATTGGAGGAAGTCTGGATTATGCTGTCTTCTTAAAGAATGTTGAATTTGTTCTGGCTGGCATTTAAATATAACAGTATGTGTATATGTAACTGTAACTATAATTAACAATAGAGGGATTGGGGGCAGGAGGAAAAGAGGATGACAGAGGATGAGATGGCTGGATGGCATCACCAACTCGATGGACGTGAGTCCGAGTGAGCTCCAGGAGTTGATGATGGACAGGGAGCCTTGGTGTGCTGCGATTCATGGGGTCACAAAGAGTCGGACACGACTGAGCAACTGAACTGAACTGAACTGATTGTATGTTTGAGTTGCTAAGATAGTAGATCTTAAAAGTTCTCTTCACAAGAAAAAAATAAAACAATGTGAGGTGATGGATGTTAACTAAATTTGTTGTGGTAATTGTTTTGATTATTAGCTTATTTTAGTTAGCCTAGTCTCTTCTAGCTTCATCCACATTGCCAGAAATGAAAACTGATTATATACTGTGATTCATAACAGTTGTTTATATATATATATACCAAAATAATTACCACAACAAATTTAGTTAACATCCACCACCTCACATTGTTTTATATTTATTTATATATATATATAGTCATTGCATTGTACACTTTACACTAATATAAATGTTATATGTCAATTACATTACAACTAAACTGGAAAAATATTTTAAAATGGCTACTGTAGCATTTACATTCCCTCAGGCTTGGCTTTATTATTTGTTCAGGTGAGATTCTTTAGGTTTTGTTCTTAGTCCAAGGGTGCATCTCTTTCTCAGGGGTGTAGTTTTTATTCTAAGATATGCCATTTCAGATATAGATTAATGACTGTGGCGCTCAGGAGAGTTTCTGTACTCTGATTGGGCTGCACTGTCCACTGTTTCCTAGACTTGCGTTCCCTCTGCTATTTGTTCTGCCTTTTATACCCCAATGGTCTCTGTTCAGTTCTCAGCCTCAGAGCAACTACTCTCTCCTGGGTCTAAAGTATTTCCTGGACTTCTACATGCACAACCAAGCCGTTGGTCAAAGATTCACCTGATGCAAAGAGCTGACTCATTGGAAAAGACCCTGATGTTGGGAAAGATTGGGGCAGAAGGAAAAGGGGGCAACAGACGATGAGATGGTTGGATGGCATCACCGACTTCATAGACATGAGTTTGAGCAAGCTCTGGGAGATGGTGAAGGACAGGGAAACCTGGCGTGCTGCAGTCCATGGGGTTGCAGATTCGGACACATCTGAGCAACAGAACAACCGCAAGGAAGCCCTATGTGGATTTGAAACACCTTCCACATGGCTCCCTAAATCCTGACGCCCTTCCTCACATATCTTTGATACCTTAGGAGCTATGAACTGTGACTTTTCTTCTTTAATTAGAGTATAATTGTTTCACAATGTTGCCTTAGTTTCTGCTGCAGAATAACATGAATCAGCCATATGTCTATGTATATCCCTTCCTTTCAAGCCTCTCTCCCACCCCGTCCCCCCACCTTCCCACCTTCTAAATCATCACAGAGCACCAAACTGAGCTTCCTGTTGTACATAGCAGCCTCCCAGTAGCTCTCTATTTTACACGTGGCAGTGTAAATATGTCAGTCCTACCCTCTCAATTAGTCCTGCCCTCCCCTTCCCCTTTTGTCCACATGTCCTCTGAACTCTGACTTTTGACCCACCCTTCTTGCTTTGGACTACTTCTCCAAATACAACCCAGGCAAAAAGCCAAGACAGCTATGGGATTTTGATTCCTTCCTTTTCTTTTCTCTTTTTTTTTAATTTTATTTTTACTTTATTTTACTTTACAATACCGTATTAGTTTTGCCATACATTGACATGAATCCGCCACGGGTATATACGAGCTCCCAATCCTGAATCCCCCTCTCCCCCTCCCACCCCATATCATCTCTCTGGATCATTCCCATGCGCCAGCCCCAAGGATCCTGTATCCTGTATCAAACATAGGCTGGTGCTTTGTTTCTTACATGATAGTATACATGTTTCAATCACAGCTGCCTATTATCCAGTTCCCAAATAAAGCTTTTTTTTTTCCATTCAATTTTTCCAGCTTTATAGTTGTTGGTGGTGAGAAAGCAAGTCTGGTACCAGTTATTCAATCATGGCTAGAAGCAAAATTGGTTATACTTGTTTTAATAGTCTTTGAGGCTCTCTGAGAATATTGCCTATGAATTTGGAGTATCCAAACTACAGGTCATGACTTGTGGATTTTCTAGTGACTGAATGAAGAAAATATATTACCATGTTTTCCAGGCTTCTCCACCCTGAAGTTATTCTTCCCCACTTCTTCATACTGTGCTCTTTAGAAGGAAATCTTTATATTCAGCCCACACTTAAGGAGTGTAGAGTCACCTTGTTTAAACAATGTAACTATACAAACTGTTTGGAATTCTTCTGTGTGGGAGATTTGTCTTTCTTTCCCCGTTTATTGCTAAACCCAATCACTGATGCTTAGGAACCCATTCTTTCTCTTTGAAAGACACATGATGTAGACAAATGGGCTTTAGGTATGTACTCATATGTTTGGTTTGAGCCCTAGCTTGCCCATGCGATTGTTCTGTGGCTTATGGGATTTCTTTCATGTTATTAATGCTCTATTTTTTCATATGTGAAGTGGGATAATAATATTCACTGCATATAGTATCATAAATTTAAAGAAGAAATGGGAAAAAGACCTTTAAAAGTCTTACACTCTTGTCTTCCTGTATCCCCTCTAGATAAAGAGGAAGTGCATGCATGTAAGTCATTTCAGACTCTTGCAACTGCATGGACCATAGTGCTCTGAGCTCCTCTGCCAGTGTTATTCTCTGGGCAAGAATACAGGAGTGAGTTGCCATGCCCTTTTCCAGGGGATTTTTCCTGACCCAGGGACCAAACCCGTGTCTTCCATGTCTGCCTGCATTGGCAGGCAGATTCTTTTCCACTGAGCCACCTGGGACGCCCAAAGAGGAAATAGGGTGGTTTAAAGAAATAACATCTGAAAAGCAATAGTGAAAATTACGTCTGAGAAAATAGTCAGATTAAAAAATAAAAGATTAAATTACTGAAATGTGTGTATGTGTGTGGGTGTCTGTGGATGCGTGGGTGATATCTGTAACAAACGTTTATACTGTTGGGAAAAAAAATCCAGATCATTTATTCAATTTTTACTTTTCAAAATTTTGGCACTACTCACAGTTGAAGCCAGAGAGATAATTAGTCCTCTTTGCTCATTTAGTATCAACCATAAACTTGAAGGTGATTATTAATTTATCTCTTAGCCCTGTCATTTCTAAGATAAAGCGAGTACAAATTTTTTAAATATTTTAACATAGCCTATATTGAACTTCTTTGGTAAATATTCTTAAAACACACCCAAACATTCAAATTTTATAAATCCCTCTATTATTTGAAGTCTGGGATTGACATGCTTTTCTCATAGGAGTCTAACAGAAAGAAGATGTGTTTACCGAGAATGGTATATATAACTTGAATTTACAAAGATTGTCAACAACCAAAATAAAATCTAGTCTGAGAAGAGCTGAAAGTGAAAGTGAGACCCTCAGTCTTATCTGATTCTTTGTGACCCATTGTACTATAGCTCGCCGGGCCGCTCTGTCCATAGGATTCTCCAGGCAAGAATACTGGAGTAGGTAGCCATTTCTTTCTCCTGGGGATCTTCCCAACCCAGGAAGTGAACCTGGGTCTCCTGCATTTCAGGCAGATTTTTTTACTGTCTAAACCACCAGGGAATCCCCTGAGAAGAGTTAGAGAATTATTATTATCCCAACACTGTTGATCTGTTCAGTTTTGATTAAAATACGAAATAGGATGAGAAATCAAGAGGTTGTATATTTTCTTTTTGAAGGACCGTGAAATATTTTGAACAATTACATCCAGAGGGTTGTTCTGGTAAAGAAAGAAAAACACACAGTAAGAACACTATCATTTCCCTTAAAGGGACAAGAGAGGCCCCTGGTTTAGGTCTCCGTATTCATCAGACCCCAACTCTGGTTGCCCTTTGTCTACACTGCACTATGCCAAGCAGTCTGAGGGGCCATTAGAATGTGCCAGTCAGAAGCAGCATGTACCCCATGTACCACCACCATTAGACCAAGTTCTGCTTGGAAGTATTCTGAAATATGATGAGCAACAATTATAGGCCAGCTTCCTGCACTGGAGCAGACCTCTTGCCTAAGTCTGTGAATCCAAAGGCAAATTCCATCTCTGGGAAGTACTCCCCCAGACCTTAGAACTGGCCAAGGGTATATGAAGAGTGTAAACAGGACTTGGACATGCCTGAACACGCAGACTGTACTGTCCAGCAGTATGCCTCGGAGGCCTGGCATGGTGTGGGATGGAGCTGGGAATGAAAAAGTGGTGGTGGGCTGCAGATGAGGGGCAGCATGCTAGAGGCTAGGTCTTTGCATGTCCTCTGAGCAGCCTAAGAACTGAGAAGTTCATTCAAACAGAATGTTTCAGGTTATGATGAGGTATGTTTGTCAGAGTAGAAGTAAGGAACATATTTTACTTGAACTTGTTTAATAACATTTAAGTGTACATGTCATGTAGCTTCCGTCGTTACCCTTGCTTTGAGTCCAGAATACACTAGAGACAGCCTAGATCTGACCCACACTTTTTTCTGGTCCTTCCCCCAACTAGCATCTGCTTGAACACATAACTTAAAATCTTAGGGTCCCGTGTTTTATATTTGTAAAAGTAAGTGGCTGATTTAGTTTCAGCATTATTTCTATCACTTATTAACCATGTAACATGAACATATTGCACTAAACTCTGCCTCTCAGTCTTTTCAAATGTCAGATTTAAGGTTTGAGTCAGGCAACTATACGGTCTGTTTTAGTTCCACTCTAGGAAGACAATTTTTATTAGACATTTATTAGACATAAGGCAGTTTTTATGTAGACATTTTGTTAAAAGAAGGAAGCACATTAGAATAATAGCTAAAGTTGATAAAATTTACTCTGCATTGAGTCAGTTTCTTTCCTGCCTGCTCTGTCCTCTTTGCTGGTTCATAGTTACCTGAGAGCTCAGTTTTGTTTCAAGTTAAAACTGCAATTGAAAAATGCAGCTCAAGGTCAAAAATCAATTAAGTGGAAATTAGAGTTATTTGTTTTAAAAGTTCAGGTAATATTTTACATCATGAATCTGTTGGATGACAGTTGATAGGGATTAATCAGCAACTTGGTTTCTCTTTGATCATGATTCAAGTCTGCTCTGGACAGGAGTGATAATAAGGAACCAATTATGAACCATTTCCTTGGAGTAGTGCACTTGCAAAGCTTTGAATGAAAAGCCTCTCTAATGCAAAGTGGAGCCCTTGTTGTTATGTAGAAAAATCAGATTAATTGTCTCAGTTCATGTCCTACAGCACACAGGGCAGCTCCTGGTCAGTCACATCAATTGTTCTCTGCCCTTTATTATACATCGATTGCTCGTGAGGCCAAGTTGATATGTTGCCTTTTGTTTTACAAGGGGAGAGGAGAGCCGGTGATATTTTATGGGCTAGGCAGTAGACTGCAGACTCTGGAGCTGTGCACTCTACCTCTAGTCTTCTCTTGAACCATTAGAAAGCCTGAGAAAATCATAGAATTTAGTCTCAAAGGGTTAAGCAAATTGGGGCAGTAATTTCCTAGGGGAGAAACAGAAAGAGTATTCCCCCAGCAGCCACAGGGACCACAGAGAGGGATCAGGGTAAAATCTCATGTCCTCAGACTTTGTTTTTGAACTGTTGGCATCAACTTCAGTTTTTTTCTATAGTATTTATTTCACCTATAAAATTAGCTTGTATTTTCTATTTCACTGAAATATTATAATGCATAAGAATGATTAAGAACACTTAACCCAGCTCTTAAAAGGCTCTCATGCAGACTCACTTGCCCCAGCATATGTCAGAAGATGGGCAGTTTGAAGGGTGCCTGGACCAAGTGTGAATGAGATTCACTTGCTCTCCTAGAGCTTCCGTTTAAAAGAAGGGGTCAGCAGGAACTCTCTGTAGGAGTGGAGGCTCTGATGGGCACTATCTCTGAGTTCTCTCTCTGCCTTGCTTGTACTGACACTGACATGTGCCATTTTGGTCCTCTCCCTCCAACCTGCTCGTGGCAGTGGGGCTTCCCCACCTCCTTACATCATAGCCATGGTCCTGCTGTGGCAGACAGTCACACAGAGCTCACACAGGCATTGCATGATAAAAAAGAGGTCAATCCAAAAAGAGAAGACAACATTTGTAAATACTTATGCACACAACCCAGGAACACCTAAATATATAAAGCAGCTACTGACAGATCTACTAGTGATTGAAATTAATGGCAATACAATGACAAAAGAGGAGATCAATACCGTGAGTAGACAGACCATCCAAACAGAAAAGCAGTTAGGAAAAATCAGCCTTAAAGACACCTTAGACCAGATACATTTAATAGATATTTATAGAACATTCTATCTAAAAGCACTAGAATACATATTTTCCTCAACTGCATTTGGAACANGCGTGCTGCAATTCATGGGGTCGCAAAGAGTCGAACACGACTGAGCGACTGAACTGAACTGAACTGATTATGCTCCTGATAGTGTGCCTACTCTAAGGCACAGTGGCCAGGTGATTGGCCTCACAAAGCTCAGCCTCCCGTGGAGAAGAAAGTAATTACCTGTATGTAGTATGATGAGCTAAACATGGTCATTCATCAGATTCTCCCTGCAACCAATTCAAGATGGCCCGGCACGTGTTCACCAGTTTTAGCTGCAGAGCCACCCACAGTGTCAGTGGCTGTCTATTAGTATCCCAATCGGGGCTAGAATAGGGTTGTTTGGGATCCTCCTCTCGTTCCCTTTCCTCAACGGCTGGTTGCTGTAAACACTCCATGTTCATCAGGATGTAGTCTTGCCTCTCAGCAGATGGTTCAAGAACACTATCTCTAGACCTGGATTAATAAGGAAAATTGCAGCTGACACTCCCCATTGAGGGAACTTGAACGAATGCCTAGAGATCTCCAGTTCCTGAAGTGCCAGGTAATGCCATCCCTTACTGGGTCTTGCATCATTTGGGTTATAGTAGTTCAGTTTCTTTTTCACTTTTCTGCGTTTGTCATAAGTAACCCTCTCATACTGCTTTCAATAAGAAAAAACAAGAGAATTCCAGAAAAAATATCTACTTCTGCTTTACTGATTAGGCCAAAGCCTTTGACTGCTTAGATCACAAAAACTGTGGAAAATTCAAGAGATGGGAATACCAGACCATCTGACCTGCCTCCTGAGAAATCAGTATACAGGTCAAGAAGCAACAGTTTTAAAACCGAACATGGAACAACAAACTGGTTCCAAATTGGGAAAGGAGTATGTTAAGGTTGTATATTGTCGCCCTACTTATTTAACTTATATGCAGAGTACATCATGTGAAATACTGGGCTGGAAGAAGCACAAGCTGGAATCAAAATTGCCAGGAGAAATATCAATAACCTCAGATATGCAAATGACACCATACTTATGGCAGAAAGCAAAGAGAAACCGAAGAGCTTTTTGATGAAAGTGAAAGAGGAGCATGAAAAAGCTGGCTTAAAATTCAGCAGTCAGAAAACAAAGATCATGGCATCTGGTCCCATCACTTCATGGCAAATAGATGGGGAAACAATGAAAAGAGTGACTTTATTTTCTTGGGCTTCAAAATCACTGCAGACTGCACCCATGAAATTAAAAGACACTTGCTCTTTGGAAGAAAAGCTATGATCAACCTAGATAGCATATTAAAAAGCAGAGACATTACTTTACCACAAAGGCCCTTGTAGTCAAAGCTGTGGTTTTTCCAGTAGTCATGTAAGGATGTGAGAGCTCGACTACAGAGAAAACTGAACACTGA
Source organism: Neotragus pygmaeus (assembly GCA_006410875.1). Taxonomy (NCBI): domain Eukaryota; kingdom Metazoa; phylum Chordata; class Mammalia; order Artiodactyla; family Bovidae; genus Neotragus; species Neotragus pygmaeus. The sequence goes on from SJYV01019168.1 coordinate 79,213, forward strand.
AGAATTGATGCTTTTGAATTGTGGTGTTGGAGAAGACTCTTGAGAGTTCCTTGGACTGAAAGGACATCCAACCAGTCAATCCTAAAGGAAATTAATCCTGAATATTAATTGAAAGGACTTATGCTGAAGCTGAAGCTCCAATACTTTGGCCATGTAATGCGAAGAACTGACTCACTGGAAAAGACCCTGGTGCTGGGAGAGATTGAAGATAGGCGGGGAAGGGGATGACAGAGGATGAGATGGTTGAATGGCATCACCTACTGGATGGACATGAGTTTGAGCAAGCTCCAGGAGTTGATGATGGACAGGGAAGCCTGATGTGCTGCAGTCCACGGGGTCACAAAGAGTCGGTCGCGACTGAGGGACGGAACTGAACTGAACTGATTGCTTTTACAGCAGTTGTTTGAAGACCTGTTGAAGGTGTACTCAAAGCTGATACAGTTCAGGCCTTGCTGTTTATCTCTGAATCATAACAGATTCAGCCCAGAGAGACACTGACTTTCATTAAAAACAACAGCAATTGTCCGCTCCCCTCCAGTAATCACTAGCTTGTTCTTTGTGAGTCTGTTTCTGCTTTATTATATGTGTTTGTTTTATCATTTAAATTCCACATACAAATAAAAATGCTGTATTTTTCTTTGTCTGACTTATTTCAGTAAGCATAATACCCTCCAGGTCCATCTGTGTTGTTGCTAAGCAAGCTTTCATTCTTTTTATTTGAGTAATATTCCATTATATATATATGTGTGTGTGTGTGTGTGTGTGTATCACATCTCTTTAATTTTCAACTGTTGGTGGACACTTATGTTGCTTCTTCAATCTTGGCTATTGTAAATAATATTGTTATGAATGTTGGAGGGAATATATCTTTTTGGATATATGTGTGTGTTTGTTTTTAGTGATTTTGCTTTTAGGTTTTTGTTTTGTTCGGATAAATACCCAGGAGTGGACCTGATGCATTGAATGGTAGTTCTATTTTTAAGTTTTTGGAGAACCTCCGTACTGGTTTCCATACTGGTTGTGCCAATTTACATTGCTACCAACAGTGTATATGGGTTCCATTTTCTTCACATCCTTGCCAGCGTTTGTTATTTATCCTTTTGATGATAGCCATTCTGACAGATATGGAGGAAGAACAAAATCAACGAAGGAAACTAAGAAGTTCAAGCCACTAGGCATGAGGCAAAGACGTTACAGGGAACTAGTGTGCAGCATACACCAATATTTTACAACCGTCTTTGAATGGAGTATAATCTATAAAATTAACGAATTGCTAGGGTGCACATATGTTGGAGGTTGTTCAAACCAATATAATATTGCAAGTCAACTATACATCAATTTAAAAATGGGCAAAAACAAGAACAGCAGCAACAATAATAATGACATAACTATATACTCATCAGCAGGCTTAGAAAAAAAAATAAGGGTCTATTGCTGGAAAGTTGATGACTAGAAAAGTAAGAAATGAATTTGAAGAAGTTCTATCCTAGAGTTTAAGCTCTGAGAATTTTAAAATTCCTTGATTGAAGAAGTCAAATTTCAGGATTGTGACTTTAGAGGCACTATTTTAGACAACACTGATGATTTACCTGAAAGCATAAAATGTTCAAAGTTGTCTGGAAATGTAAGAGAATCAGGCCAACACAGTGACATTGCCAGCAAAAAAGAAAACAAAACAAAAACCGTGTTTCTAGCATGTTCCATGTCTCATCTGGTCTGTTTCCTTCCTTATTCCTGAACGAGATCCTTATCCAGATCAATTTATGTTATAGTCTTTTCTGACATGATCCATTTATCTCATTAGACTTGAAGCTCCTTCAGACTAAAATATATGTTATATCCTTCCTTACAAGCTCAAGTATTAGCACAGACTCGGGCAAGCAGCTGGAACTCAATAGTTTTCTATTGAATAAGTAAGACTTTGTATCCATTAACAAATAAAGAGTCTAGATTTAAACTTTTCTATGGGAATTGCTGAGATGTAGTCCAAGCTCCACAGGTTAAACATAAAACATGTAGTCTCAGAAAAGTTAAGTTTCTTATCTGAGAGAGACATTTAATAAAGTGTGATCATTTGTATGATATTTAGTTTATTATTTTCCCCGAAAACACTGCTTTTATACATATGGGATGTTTTATTACCGAGTTTTCACAATTTGTCAGAGTGTATTTCCAGGAATATTGATTAGGAGCATATTAAGACAAATGTCCTGGGGCTAAATAATTTGAAAAACATTAAGTGGTGTGCTGGAGCTGTCCTAGACTGCTTTGTGAGATCCAATCAGTAAACTTCTGCTGCAAATCAGTGATAAACACAGTTGTTAGTAAAACAAAAATGATATATGCTTACAAATAAAAACTTGCATGAAAAAAAAATAATAAATACTTAAAGCTTACTACTTCCTAATTATTTCATAGCATTTTACTATTATTATTCTATTCAGGGTGTATATGTCTATTGTACCTTTATGACAGAAATACTACTGCTCATTTCTTGCCAACCATGTTCACTCACATCACATTGGTAGCTTAAAATTGGCCTTTATGGGAATATTTACACAATAACAATCAGTAAACAGTGAAAATCAGCTTGACTTAGTGCCAGGAGGTCAAATAAAGTTTCAATTTATTGAATATGATTTCTAAAAGGGTGAGAAATAATTTAACAGAAAAATCACATATCAGACTTGATAAATTTATTGGCAAAACAGTTAATGGACTTATTTGCAACTACATATATCAACTCATAGTTGAATTGTGACTATACACTGTTTATGGCTACAAGAATTTGGCCAAAATCAACAAATTTTGTCATAATCACTTGCTAAAATAGTTAATGTGTATGATTATTAAATCACCATTTATCTTCTTTTTCTCCTTCCTTCCTTTACTGAAATATTCAGTCCTAAAGACGTTAGGTGGAGTCAAGCAAAGTTGGTGTCCATGATAGGTGACTGTGAGGCCTTAGTGGCCTAGAGTAGTCTGTTGAGGACCAAGGTAGATAAAGAGGGTGTCCCCTTGGGGGGGTTGGTCTGGCAGGTAGTGTTAGAGCTCAAGTAGGGTGTTGAGACTGCCCGCTTCCAGAGACGGCAAAGTGTAGGCTGTCAGAGTCTGAATAGATTAAGGATGTGGTCCATCAGGGTGAGGGAGTTCCCATGTAGGGGCAGCCAGCTTAAGCGACTGGGATTTTGTGGGTGAAGAGAGTATCCAACATAGGGACGGTGCTGGCTGCCCAGTGTGGACTGCTGGATCCTGAGTGGAGTCACATGGCCCACTATACAGGGGAGGTAGTGGTGACCGTGAAATATTGGTTACACACAGAAGAACTGATCAAATAAGTAAATATTACGGGTAATGGAAACCAGATTTATCACCGTGAGAGAAAGGACTTACAAATATTGAAATAAATCAACTTAGAATTGAGCCTGCAGGGTTAGAGTAGCATCATAGGTGTTGAAAACACATGACAAAATGTCTACAAGAAGCAAAATATATCAGTGTGAAGACGTGTGCATGTATCTGTGTGAACGTTCACATGTATTTGTCTATATCACTGATAGGCTCTGGGAGTAGGAAAGCACACCCAGGAACCAGATCTTAGCGTCTAAAAAAATGTGATCTACAGTATTTAAACCAAAAGGAACCAGGAAATCCTGGAAAAGCTGTTTGATTCTTGGGCCAGGGCAGTGAAAGTTCAAGATGAGACTGGAACGTCTTGTACTTGAAAGCAAGAAAATTCTCAAGAACGAGGGGGGCTTATCAAAAGGACACAGAAGCCAGCTGGAAGCATTTACGTTGTCCAGATTTGGGGAAATTTCAGCATCAAAATAATGAATGGATTGAATTATAACCCATTAAATAAAATAGGAACATATGACTCTATATTTTTATAAATATGCAAATNGGGGGGCTTATCAAAAGGACACAGAAGCCAGCTGGAAGCATTTACGTTGTCCAGATTTGGGGAAATTTCAGCATCAAAATAATGAATGGATTGAATTATAACCCATTAAATAAAATAGGAACATATGACTCTATATTTTTATAAATATGCAAATAATAAATTAAAAATTGAATGAGAAATAACATATTTATGCAGAGTCAAAATACCTCCCCATAAAATCCTTGTTAAATAGAAAAGGGATTAATGTTATGGTGGGAAGCCTGGCAGACACCACCTTAATCCAATGATCAAAGCAAGCATCATCACATATGGGACAAGTCAAAAACATGTGGACCGGATAGGAAGCGTTGCATCAGTGATATTCTTGCCAAAGATACATAGCCTGCATCTAATCAAATCTAAATTGGGCGATGTTCTACAAAATAACTGGCTTGTAATATAAAAATATCAAGATCATGGAAGTCAAGAAAGACTTTAACAAAGATCTCAGACAAAAGTTAGAATAAAGATACATATAAATGAAATGCCACACATAATTCTGGACATGATAATTTTTCTGTAAAATACCCTATTGGGATAATTGAAAAATATTTAATAGAATCTGAACTTTGGATGGTTGTGAAATATTGATATTATTTTCATTATTTAATGAACATTTAAAAGAATATTCTTGCACATGGAAACACCACTAAAGTATTTGCAGGTGGTAGATATCAAGTAAGTGATGGGCTAAAGGAAAATTTATTTCTACTATAACTGAAACTTTAATTTTGAGATAAAAACAATGCCACCATGTCATATGACTTAGCAAGATCATTCCTAACCATATAGCCAAGAGATATAAAAGAATATATTTACACAATATGTACAAAAATTGTTTCAAATTACCCAAAGTATGTTAGTCCTAATAGCTGGAAATTGGAAACAACCCAACTACCCATCAATAGTAGAGTAAATAAACACATAGAATATTCATGCAACAGAATACCAGTTAAAAAAAACACACCATTAATACATGCAGCAACATGGATGATTCTCAAAAATATGAGTGAAAAAAGAGAATGAAGATAGACACCTATAATACCTATTGAATGATACCATTTATAAAGTCCAAAAACAAGCAAAGCTAATCAATGATCTGGAAATCAGAAGAATGATTGCTTTTTAGGAAAATTGAATGAAAAAGTGCAGATAAGAACTTTTCCAAAACAATGTTCTATACCTTAACTAGGTGATCTGTACACTGGTGTACGCATTTGGCAAAATGCATTAAGTTGTACAATTATGATTATGCATCTTATTGCAAGTAAATTGTACTTAAATCACTGTAATCATTTAATAAATACTATGGAGAAAAATTCAGCCTTCTTAATATTCTAAGTTCAGCATTTATGAGTAAAATAGTCAACAATCTCAGCTTCTCTTTCTGTCCTGCATTCATTCTCCTTCATTTCTGGACTAGTACATTTACACTTCTCATGAAGAAAAAGAGCAAGTTGTTTGTAATGACTTGTAAGCAAATTCCTTCACAAACATAAAACTTGCAGGAAGTCTCTGAAATTATAAAAGTCTGAACAAGAGAGCATTTTGGTCTAATGTATGCAATCCAATGTTATATAGCGTCTTATGTCTAGGGAATATATTAGCAAAAATTACCTTTTATTACAAAGCACTAGGCCTTCAAGAAATTCTTTATGATTCACTAAAATGGTAGCAAAGTGTGGAATATTTTGTGGTTGTTGCAGCATTTTCCAGAAACCACACACCTTATATTGAATGAATCTATAATTGTTGGGCAATTTCTTTTTTGAGCTGAACAGCACTTTTGAGACTATGTTTTTCTGAGAGGTCGTGAAAAGAAAATTGGAAATATCACATATCTTGCTGACATGACATAGAAGGGGCCTTTCACTTTGCATTTTCTTTTTACTTCTGAATGAAGGCAAAATGCTCATTAAAGACAAAAAATGCTTCCTTTGGGTTCTCTCTCCTGAATGAAAACTGCTTATCCAATAATTGGGGGCCACATGTCTTACAAATAAAAACTAGGTTCAGAGGTAAGTTGCTTTGTTATTTTGTGAAGCTGGGGAGTCCAGTGAGTCTTTTATAAATCAAATGTCAGCCTCGAAAACACTAAAATGTCTTAGTTTTACATTCTCTTAATATGCTATCATTTTCAAAGAGAAATATCTGAAGATAATTGCTCCCCCCGTTTCTCCTCTTTCATTTCAAGTAGAAGTATTTACTCTGAAAACTTTCATTGAGTTGAATTTTTTGATCGATAGGCTATTGATATGTATGACCTTCCTTCAAGTCCACATGAGGTCTCTCTTCACCTCAAGCAGAATTGTGTCACATTGCCATCTTTGTGGGTTTGACATTACAGTTACTGTCAAAATGCCAAGCTGTGTTTATGACTTTGCAACGAAGAGGTACTTCTTATTCTGTCCCGGTGCCTGGGTTTTATTGGATCTAGTGAAATAAGTGAAGATTTATGAAATTCAGGATCTGAACAAAAAATTAAAAATTACAATTCTTCCATTTTAACTAGCTCCCAAGATGACTTCTCTATTTTAGAAACAGTTCCGTTCTCTTTAACACATAAGGTGGTTCCATAATGAACTAATTGGATACTCTCTTTGTGGAAGCACCAATTAGCTCACATGGTTGTGGGAATCTTGCCCCTTCTCTTTCCCATTTTGATATCAAAGCTTCATCACTCCTGACCAACTTCCTTGTGTGTCCCTTTTCTCATTGACCCTTCTTTTTCCTCAATATAGTTGTATGTGCACAACCAAGTGTAAAATAAATAGCTAATGGGAAGCTACTATGTAGTGCAGGAAGCTCAGCTTGGTGTCCTGTGATAACCTAGATGCATGGGGTGAAGGGGATGGGAGAGAGGTCCAAGAGGGAGGAGATACATGTATACATATAGCTTACTCACTTAGTTGTACAGCAGAAGCTAGCACAATCAGTTCAGTTCAGTTCAGTCATGTCCAACTCTTTGCGACCCCATGAAATGCAGCACGCCAGGCCTCCCTGTCCATCACCAACTCCTGAAGTCCACCCAAACTCATGTCAATTGAGTTGGTGATGCCATCCAACCATCTCATCCTCTGTCGTCCCCTTCTCCTCCTGCCCCCAATCCCTCCCAGCATCAGGGTCTTTTCCAATGAGTCAGCTCTTCACATCAGGTGCCTGAAGTATTGGAGTTTCAGCTTCAACATCAGTCCTTCCAATGAACACCCCAAACTGATCTCCTTTAGGATGAACTGGTTGGATCTCCTTGCATTCCAAGGGACTCCCAAGAGCCTTCTCCAACACCACAGTGCAAAAGCATCAATTCTTCGGTGCTTACCTTTTTTTTTATAGTCCAACTCTCACATCCATACATGACCACTGGAAAAATCATAGCCTTGATTAGATGGACATTTGTTGGCAAAATAATGCCTCTGCTTTTCAATATGCAGTCTAGGTTGGTCAAAACTTTCCTTCCAAAGGAGTAAGCATTTTTTAATTTCATAGCTGCAATCACCATCTGCAGTGATTTTGGAGCCCAGAAAAATAAAGTCAGACACTGTTTCCACTGTTTCCCCATCTATTTCCCATGAAGTGATGGGACCAGATGCCATGATCTTTGTTTTCTGAATGTTGAGCATTAAGCCAACTTTTTCACTCTCNAGCATGTTTTTAAACCACAAAGGTATAACCTAGAAGTCAATTACAGGAAGAAAATTGGAAAAAAAAAAACAACAACCTTACAAATATGTGGAGATTAAGCAACAGGCTACTGGAAAACCAAAATGTCAACATAGAAATCAAAAGAGAACTCAGAAATATCTTGAGAGAAATGAAAATGAAAATACAGCATATTGAAATCAATGGGATTCAGCAAAAGCAGTTTTAAGAAGGAAGTCTGTAGTAATAAATATCTAAATCAAGGAACAGAAAAGGTATAAAATAAATAATCTAACATTACGCCTAAATGAACTGGAAGAAGAAGGATAAGTCCAAAGTTAGTAGAAGGAAGAAAATAATAAAGACAGAGCAGATATAAATGAAGTAGAGACTGAAAAGACAAAAAAGATTAATGAAACTAAAAGATGGTTNAATAAATAATCTAACATTACGCCTAAATGAACTGGAAGAAGAAGGATAAGTCCAAAGTTAGTAGAAGGAAGAAAATAATAAAGACAGAGCAGATATAAATGAAGTAGAGACTGAAAAGACAAAAAAGATTAATGAAACTAAAAGATGGTTCTTTAAAAAGAAAGAAAATTGACAAATCGTTAGCCAGATTCACCAAAAAAAAAAAAAAAAAAGTGAGGAGGTTCAAAAATATCAAATCAGATTTGAAAGAGGACAATTACAAATGATCCAACAGAAATGCAAAAGATTAAAGAGATTACTATGACATAGGAGGCAAGAATATACAATGAGAAAAAGACAGTATCTTCAACAAATGATGTGGGGAAAACTGGACAGCTCCATGCAAAAGAAAGAAAATAGACCATTATCTTATACGCTATGCAAAAAATTAACTGAAAATGGATTAAAGAATTTTAGTTTAAAACCTGAAACTGTAAAACAGCTGGAAGAAAATATAAGTGGTAAGTTTCTTGACATTGATCTTCGTGTTGAATTTTTGGATCTGACTCCAAAAGGAAAATAATTCTACATCAAACTAAAGAAATACTGCACAGCAAAGGAACCATCAACAAAATGAAAAGGCAGTCTGCCAAAAGAGACAAAATATTTTCAACTTTTATATCCAATAAAGGGTTAATAACGTGTGTGTGTGTGTGTGTGTGTGTGTGTGTGTGTGTGTGCATGCATGCATGCATGCTAAGTCGCTTCAGTCATGTCCAACTCTGCAACCCCATGGGCTGCAGCCTGCCAGGCTCCTCTGTCCATGGGATACTCCAGGCAAGAATACTGGTTGCCATGCCCTCCTTCAGGGGATCTTCCTGACCCAGAGACTGAATATGTGTCTCTTACGTCTCCTTCATTGACAGGCAGAATCTTTACCACTAGCACCACCTGGGAAGCCCGTAATATATACACTCATAAAAGAAAGTGAAATTTGCTCAGTCTTGTCCAAATATTAGGCACCCCACAGACTGTATAGTCCATGGAATTCTCCAGACCAGAATACTGGAGTGGGTAGCTGTTCCCTTCTACAGGGGGTCTTCCCAACCCAGGGATCGAACCCAGGTCTCCTGCATTGCAGGCACATTCTTTACCAACTGAGGTACTAGGGAAACCCTATATATACACTCAACTCAATAACAAAATGCCCAATAGATCAAATTAAAAATGGGCAGAAGTTCAAAATAGACATTTTTCCCCCCAAGAAGACATGAAAATATGTTCATCATCACTTTTCGTCATGGAAATGCAAATCAAAACCAAAGGATATCACCTCACACCTATTAGAATGATTATTATCAAATACACAAGAAATAACAGATGTGGGAGAGGATGTGAACCCTCATACACTGTTGGTGAGAAAGCAAATTAGTGCAGCCACTATGGAAAACAGTATGAAAAATTTCCCCCAAAATTAAAGATAGAGCTATATATGATCCAGCTATACCAACTCTGGGTATTTAACCAAAGAAAAAAAATACAAATTCAACAATGTATATGCAACTCAATGTTCACTGCAGCATTAATTCTTATAGCCAAGATATGAAAACAACTGTCCATCAGTAGATGAATGCATAAAGAATATGTGGTGTATACATATACAGTAGAATCCTTCTCAGCCATTAAAAAAGGAAATCTTGCCATTTGTGACAACATGTACAAGGAAATAAGGCACACAGGGAAAGACAAATTCTGTTTGATTGTACTTTTATGTAGAATCCCCCAAAACAAGGCAAACAACAGAAGAACTCACAGATACAGAGAACTGATTGGTGGTTATCAGAGTTGGAGAATGAACAGAAGGGGTGAAGAGGGTTAATTTTATAATGATGGATAGTGACCAGATATTGTTGTGATTATTTTGTTGTATTCACAAAGATCAAATCATTCTATTGTATACAAGAAACTAATATAAGGTTACCAATTTTACCTCAACATAAAGTCAATCAATTAACTAAAAAACAAAGAGAATATTGTTCACCTTATTGCTTGTTTGGGAGTCGTGGGGGAAGGGTGGGGTGAATTCAATAGTGTTCATTTGAAGGTGAATAGAGGGATTCTGCAGCCTACTCAAGTTTAATTAAAAATAAATGTGGAAATTGTTTTAAAAGATTGTACACAGTGATTATCTCAAATTGCCATGGGAAATACAGAAATNCTTATTGCTTGTTTGGGAGTCGTGGAGGAAGGGTGGGGTGAATTCAATAGTGTTCATTTGAAGGTGAATAGAGGGATTCTGCAGCCTACTCAAGTTTAATTAAAAATAAATGTGGAAATTGTTTTAAAAGATTGTACACAGTGATTATCTCAAATTGCCATGGGAAATACAGAAATGCCTCATTAAAAACACATTTAGACTTTTTTATACATAAACTCCATCATCTACATTCTAGCTTAGAAAACCCTTCTCACTTAAAAAAATAAAAACTGAATTATGTCATCATCATTTTTATGTATCCCAATATCTTACATATGTATGTTCCGATGATTTCTATATCCATCATCATCACAAAAGCCATTTTAAGGGACAACAGCAAACCTTTGTGAAAATGAATCAGAACCACTGGACATTTAAAGAATTGCTGAATTATTCACTGAAGTGAAGTCTGCAATAAAATTGAGTCCATTCTAGGTAACCTCCAGAAATTAGGCTGGGTGGGTATCATGATACTGCTCCCTTGTGCAATTTCTTGGCATCAGGCAGAGATTTTTTACCTCTCCCCAATTCTATGGGGCTTCCCTGGTGGCTCAGAGGTTAAAGCATCTGCCTCCAATGCGGGAGACCCAGGTTCGATCCCTGGGTCAGGAAGATCCCCTGGAGAAGGAAATGGCAACCCACTCCAGTATTCTTGCCTGGAGAATCCCATGGACGGAGAAACCTAGTAGGTTACAGTCCACGGGGTCACAGAGTTGGACACGACTGAGCGACTTAACCTCACCTCACCCAATTCTATGCTGTGTTTTAATGCTACTTGAGTATCTTGATATTTTTAACTGGAAGATTTAGTTGAACAATAAGAAAAAGACAAATAATACTGATTTTGTCCTTGAGTTGAAGAATAATTTGGGGTTGTGTGATCATATCAGGAAGCTATGCAAAGTCAGGTTTTCTTCAAAGCCAAAAGAGAAATGCCTAGCTACTTTCTGTGTTTTCCTTTCTGATCCTGAAGAGACCAAACATTTCAAATGCACTGGAGGGGTTGAAGACGTGAACAGGAGGTATGGAGTGGACATGATGTGGAAAATCACTTACTCAGTCAAAACTTTTAAGCCTGCTAGAGTAATGTGTTCCACATTTTAAAGAAATTAAGTTTAATTTCTGTGGTTTCAGGGAAAAAATATTATCAGTATTATTAGTAGGCATTAATAGCTTTAGAGCCGAGCATGAATGACAGTGGAGAGAAAATTAAGGCACTGTGACAACTAAATTATTATTCCTAATAACATATTGCTTCTTTTTAATTTTGTTTTTGCGATGATGACTTTTTATGAGCCAGATTATTATTTCTTCCTTGAGACACCCCAGATTGTCAGAGTATATGATGAACATAATATGCATTCACAATGAAGTTAAAAAATATTAACTACTGAGAAAATTTCCTTCTTAGGTAGAATATGTATAGGCAATTTGATCACTGGCAGAGTGCCCTGGGAAGTAGAGTCTTCTAAGCAATTTCTATCTTTTATATCAACAACTGCTTTTTTATACACTAGATGGTTTAAAGAACTNTGAGAAAATTTCCTTCTTAGGTAGAATATGTATAGGCAATTTGATCACTGGCAGAGTGCCCTGGGAAGTAGAGTCTTCTAAGCAATTTCTATCTTTTATATCAACAACTGCTTTTTTATACACTAGATGGTTTAAAGAACTATAGAGAACAGTGTAGAACATTTCGGATATTATATTAGCAAAATACATTGTTTCTTTCTTTCACCCTCGGTATCTCTGTGATAGGGGTTATATTTGCCTGGGGACGTTATTTGCTTAGTCAACTCAGACTCCTCAGGCAAGTTGTCTGCTTCGTGCAGTGTTTCAGAGGCTAATTTTGCTTTCAAGTATTTACAGAACACCTGCCAGGGCAAATGAACTGCTTGGTTAACACCTTCCATTGCCTCTATAAATGCAGACTTTCTAAAGACTAAAGGTGGCTCAGACCAAAGAACCTGCCTGCAATGCAGGACACCCAGGTTTGATTCCTGGGTCTGAAAGATTCCCTGGAAAAGGAAATGACAACACACTCCAGTATTCTTGCCTGGAGAATTCCATGGACAGAGGAGCCTGGCGGGCTACAGACCATGGGGTCTCAGAAGAGTTGGACTCGACTGAGCAACTAACACATTCACTGTTTGTCACGAAACCTAAGTGGTAGAATTTGAAATTGAAGTACTTCCCCAGATTAGCTGTGGTGGAGGAAGTCTCAGTGGGAAAGTTACACTGTGCGTTGGTGGCTGTGTATGCTCGGTTGCATCAGACTCTTTGCGACCCCACCATCAGGCTTCTCTGTCCATAGAATTTTCCAGGCAAGAATACTGGAGCAGACTGCCACTTCCTACTCGAGAGGTTCTTCCCCATCCAAGATTCAAACCCTCATCTCTTAATGTCTCTTGCACTGGCAGGTGGGTTAGTCACCACTAGTGCCGCCTGGGAAGCCTGCTTGGGAGGCTGCTTTGGACCAATATCATACCTTCTTTGGGGGCCACAGCTAGAGGTCAGGCATAAAAGGGGAGGAATTGTGAATAACCAGAAACATGTCTGCCTCATCAAACTTTGGATTTTCTCCTTCAACCACTTCACCTGTAAAATATGCTTTCACTAAAAGGAATACAAGCAAGAAGAAAATATTTAAAGGTGGCTGCTAAGTCACTTCAGTTGTGTCCAACTCTGTGCGACCCCATAGACAGCAGCCCACCAGGCTCCCCCATCCCTGGGATTCTCCAGGCAGGAACACTGGAGTGGGCTGCCATTTCCTTCTCCAATATTTAAAGGTAGAGCCCACTCAAAACAAGGCATGACAAAACTATGCAAGAAAGATCTGAATAAACATCCCCTTAGCAAGAGGACTTTTTCAGAAAATAGTCAAACCATCAGCAGTGTAGAGACCTGTATGTGCTTTCCTGCTCATCTTGAATCTAAGTGTCATAGTATACTGTGTGACTATTTGATTGGCAATGGTAAAAAAAAAAAAAAAA
>SJYV01019172.1:0-18389 GCA_006410875.1 Neotragus pygmaeus
CAGACCTCTCCCTCTGCCTCTTTCCCTCCTGCGATCTCAGTCCTGGGGGGCGCTCGGCCGGGGGCGGGGCAGGACAGCAGGGCAGGCCTCTCTGTGCCACCCCTGCAGTTCCCAAGCCTGGGGGCCCACATGGGCCCTGCAGTCTGGAGCCTGGAAGGGAAGGCAGCCTGGTCTGCCTGGTCAGCAGGGTCCTGCTTTGTGGAGAAGAGGCCAGCACAACCCCTGAGCCATCCCGAGACTGTGGGGAGCCTGAGGCAGGCCCCCTGCCCACCCCAGGCAGCCCCAGAGCCAGCAGCCAGGGGGTGTGCGGGGTGCCTGCTGGGGTCCCCAGAGAGTGGCAGGTAGCAGCTGTGACACCTCTGGGCCCGAGTCCTCCCCCACCCTCTTGTCACCCACTCTGGGCCCCCTGCCCCAATCTCAGGGGCCTTCCTCAGCCCTGACTCTGCCCAGCCGCCGCCTACTCATCTCTGCTCCATCTCTCCTCCTCTATGCTCACCTCTGCCCTAGGCCCAAGTGGCCACCAGCACCTCCTCCCTTCACCTGTCCCTCCAGGCCCCGCCGCAGCCCCTGTGACCTCTCCTAGCAGTGTCTGAGCGAGGTTAGAGCAGAGGAAGCCTTCAGACGGCCCTCCCTGCTATGTACCCCAGGTACCCTACAGGGCCCCTCTGGGCCTCGGATTCGGCATCCTTAAGGAGGAGACAGGGATGCCAGCTCCGGGACCTTGGCCAGAATTACCTGGAGCCCTGTCTGCTGAGCACCTGGCCTGGCGCCCGGCACGTGGCGAGGTGGAAGCTCTCACTTCCCGCCCCATCTTGTGGGCACCGCTGTGGGTTCGTCTTCCCCGCCTGCTGCCAAGTACCAGACCAAGATTTAGTGCCATCTACTCAGGGCATCAGGAGTCTGGTGGGTGCAGTTCAGAGGGAAGGTGTCCAGGCTGACCCAGTGCAATCCCCCCACAGCACCCACCCCAGGCTCTACCACGTCCCAGACGATGGACGGTGCTGGAGGCACTGCAAGGGCGAGACGGCACTCCTGGCATCACAGAGCTGCCCCCGGTCAAAAATACACCATGTAATTACAGACCTGGATAATCACTGGGTAGGGACAGAGCAGGGTACTGTGACGGAAGGGAGCCAGGGGGGTCAGGGAAGACCTCCGTGGGAGGGGCATCCGAAAATAGTACTCAGAGTTGCTATTAATAGGCTTCGGGGCCGAGCTGTCCAGAGGAGAAAACCAAAAAAGGACCCTAGTGTCTCCATAGATGACTATCGTCAATTTTTTTCAATGGAAGTGTTTAGACAGATTGATAGCTATTTTAGTTCTATTTGAATTTCTAGAAAATTAGACTAGAACAGAAAGGTTGGAAAAATCAAGACCTCCAGGACCTCCCTCCTTCCTCCTAAGGGTATCTCTTGTTATTCCAGAAATACCGATCATTAGTATAAGGGGAGCAGCATCCCAAACATTGCTCGGCATGTTGTGTAGGGAAAAGGGTGGGTAGCTAAACAGATGGATGGATATGTCATTGGGGGGTGAAGAGGGAGCGGAGGGAGGGATAGATAGATGACAAATGAAGGGGTGGGCGGATGGATGAGTAGATGGATGAGGTGGGCAGGTGGATAAATAGACAGGTGGATGGGTGGATGTATGCTTGGGAGATCAATGGGTAGATGAATACACAGACACACACACTATCAGAAACTATCATGAAGGTGGTAATGCTACTTGTGATTTATTCATTTTTCTCAGCGAATAAAAGAGGGGAAGAAAGTGAAATGGAAAAATCACTGAATTAGGTAAACATCTCTTCACCAAAGGAGAAGTTCATTTCTAAATGTCACTTTCATGTCAAAGGAAAGCATATCAGACAGTGTGGGAAGCTGGGAGCCCCTGCGGGCTTTTGCGGGCCTCTCTCAGCTTCATGCAGTGTTGAACGCAGCTGCGGTCCTGCCCGCCCTGCTTCCTGCCTCCCGGTGTGTGTGTCCTGCTGTTGTCACGATGTCTGTCCGGGGATCTAGCATTCGTGTGCCATTCAATCTGCCGGGGTATCTTGGTTCTGCACTAAGGTGGAGCTGGGGTTCACCCTCTTCTTTCCAGCCAGTGCCCATTCCTCAGTTCTTTATTCTGATTGCAATTAATCTCCTGACTAGTTGGATTTCTTTCTTAAGTTACTGATTCAAGAAGGTCCTATAGTCCTTTCCTGCTTCACTGCTGCCCTTCTTCCCTTGTGCCGTCAGCCTCCAATATCTCCTCCAAGTGGTACCCCATCTCTCAGCTTCCCCCCACCCCATGTCCTGGTCGCATTCCCCCTGGAACCTCCCACCCACCTCTGCTCCAGCCTGGATTTTTTTTTCCCCCAAGGTCACCTGCGTAACTTCCTTCTGGAACTTACCTGTATGATTATCCTGGGCTGGATTTACTGCTCCCTAGATCTCATTCATTCTTTGCCATTTACTTCCTCAGTTTCTTGGGAAAATCTTCAGGGCCTTCCTAACAAGAAGTGCATGGAAGGTAAGCATTCTGAGTCCTCACACACATGAAAACATCTTCATTCAGCCATTAGGCCCTGAGGATAGTTTAACTGGGTATAGAATTTCCAGTTTTCCTTCAGGAAGCCATTTTCCTTCAGAATTTTGAAGACCTTGTCCTGCGCCGTTCAAACATTCAGATTTGCTCTTAGGAAGTTCATGCCTGCCTTTGTAAGTGTCCTTCTTCTTCTTTTTTTTTTTTTTTCCAAGAAGTTTTCAGTCTCTATACTCTAGCCTCAGGGTCTGAGTTCCAGGCAAGTTTCCTTTGTGGTTGATCTTGACCATTGATGGTGCTGGGTACATGATGAGCCCTTTGGAGACTGGAATCTGAGCTGCAGAAAGTTTTCTTTATTATTTCTGATCATTTCCTTCACACTAGTATCTCTGTGCCTCTTGTTATTGTTTAGACACTGTATCATGTCCTGCTTGCAACCCGAAAGACTGCAGCATGCCAGGCTTCTCTCTCCTCTACTATCTCCTGGAGCTTGCTCAAACTCATGTCCATTGAGTCAGTGATGCCATCTAAACATCTCATCCTCTATCACCCCCTTCTCCTTTTGCCTTCAATCTTTCCCTGTATCAAAGTCTTTTTCAATGAGTTGGCTCTTCACACCAGATAGCCAAAGAGCTTCAGCTTCAGAATCAGTCCTCCCAATGAATATTCAGGTTTGACTTCCTCTAGGATTAATTAGCTTGATCTCCTTGCAATCCAAGGGACTCTCAAGAGTCTTGTCCAGAACCACAATTTGAAAGCATCATTTCTTTGGCACTCAGCCTTCTTCATGGTCCAACTCTCACATCCTTACATGACTACTGGAAAAGCCATAGCTTTGACTATATGGACCTTTGTCAGAAAAGTGGTGTCTCTGCTTTTAAATACACTGGGTTTATCATAGCTTTCCTTCCAAAGGGCAAGTGTCTATTAATTTCATGGCTGCAGTCACTGTCCACAGGGATTTTGGAGCCCAAGAAAAATAAAACCTGTCACTGCTTCCACTATGTCTGTCGAATTTTGTTTAATCAGATTGAAGACATTTTTTAAGAAACTGTAGGCTCTCGTTTCTCTCTTTTCTATTTATAGGATTATGTCCTACACTTTACCTNTGGAGCCCAAGAAAAATAAAACCTGTCACTGCTTCCACTATGTCTGTCGAATTTTGTTTAATCAGATTGAAGACATTTTTTAAGAAACTGTAGGCTCTCGTTTCTCTCTTTTCTATTTATAGGATTATGTCCTACACTTTACCTCTTCCAAGTTTCATGACATCTTGTTTTTCTGGCCCACTTCTGAGCATCCTCTGGCATTTTCTTGTCCTGTAACATATGTCATGGTGTCCTGGACTTCCTTGATGGGTATAACTGTTCCTAGAATCTTTCTGGAAATTCCAGATACATCCTTATATCTTAAGACCTGCTTTGTTCCTTATCTGCAGGATGGGGATAGGCTGGTTCAGAATCTCTGCCTGACAGGTCAGCATGGGAAGGGCCTAGCAGGTGAGCACACAGCTCTCGGGGCTGAGGGCTGCTGCTAGGGGCTCAAACAGCCCTTCAAAGCCCTCCCTGCTCAGCACCCAGTTGTGACTCAAGCCTCGTGCCTGGCAAACCGGCTCCAGGGCCTCTTCCTCAACAGCTCCTGGCCCACCTCATGCTCCCTCCCGCCCTTGCACTGCCTTTCCTGTCCCTGTAAGGCATTCCTTCCTGGGGAAGCCCCCTCAGGCAGCCACGCCCCTGTAACCCCACCTTTGCCCAATGTACAAAAAAACCCAGAAACCTGATCCTGGCCTTGATTTTCCATTTCAAAGAATAGAAACTCTCCTCAAACTTGCCTGAGCAAAGAAGGAAATGTATTTACTCATTTTTAAAAAATCAATTAAAAAAAAATCACAGTAACGACTTCAGGTATGGCTTGATCCAGAGGAGGAAGCTGCAGTAGCGGCACTTTCAGCCTGCTTCTCTGGTTCAGTTGCTCTCCATCAGGTGGCAGGTGGGTCTCAATAGAGACTTACATCCCCAAAGCTCACAGTCTCGTGCATCCTGACACTTGCTGCCAGAGTCCCACTCCGCTGCCTAACTCACATGGACCAGCGTGGGTTGTAGGCCTTTCCAGGTGGGCTATTTTCTGATCCGGCTTTTGCATAATNGGTCTCAATAGAGACTTACATCCCCAAAGCTCACAGTCTCGTGCATCCTGACACTTGCTACCAGAGTCCCACTCCGCTGCCTAACTCACATGGACCAGCGTGGGTTGTAGGCCTTTCCAGGTGGGCTATTTTCTGATCCGGCTTTTGCATAATTTTCATGATTGGATGCAGAAGGGAATGACAGAGTATGAACTGGCCCCACCTGCAGCAACCGCCACAGCATAAGCTACAGAGCAGGCACCCTGAGGGCTGCCCTTGATGAGAAAGTCTGAAGGCTGGAGGGTTCCCACAAGCAGGCAGATGGACCTTCTATCCCAAGGACAAGTTGGGGCTCCCAAGTCTGAAAGCCCCTCCCAAGCTGTGGGGTCTCTGGAAGCTGGCAAGATTTTGCAAATAAAAATGCAGGACACCTAAAATGTATGATGTTTTAGGATGACATGCACCCCAAATATTTCTCGGTGGCTCAGATGGTGAAGTGTCTGCCTGCAATGCAGGGGACCCAGGTTCGATCCTTGGGTCAGGAAGATCCCCTGGAGAAGGGAATGGCTACCCACTCCAATATTCTTGCCTGGAGAAGTCCATGGACAGAGAAGCCTGGTGGGCTATAGCCCATGGGGTCGCAAAGAGTGTGACAAGACTGAGTGACTAACAGTTCACTTNGATCCTTGGGTCAGGAAGATCCCCTGGAGAAGGGAATGGCTACCCACTCCAATATTCTTGCCTGGAGAAGTCCATGGACAGAGAAGCCTGGTGGGCTATAGCCCATGGGGTCGCAAAGAGTGTGACAAGACTGAGTGACTAACAGTTCACTTCACTTCACACCCCAAATATTTCATGTGCCATACTTATACTGTAAGAAGTCATTGTTGATGTGTAGTTCAGATTTAGCAGGGCATCTGTAGTCCTTCCAGCAGCCTCACTCTGGAGGGTCTCAGATCCCTCTGTGCCTTGGCCCCCCTGCCTCCTGGCACTAAAGCAGAGAGGACTGGATGAAGTGCTCCCAGGACCCAGCATGGGCCTGGATGAAAGTGAATCTGTCCTTCCCCCTCCCTCCGTCTCTCTCCTCCTCCTTCCTTCCCTCCTTATTTCTCTCCCTCTGTTCTCCCCTCCTTTTCTTCCTCCCTCCTGCTGACCTGGGGCAAGGAGGAGGCTCCTCCTCCAACCATACCCTGCTTGCTGCCCACCACCTGGGCACCATACCACCCCACATGCCATGCCCTAGCTGCTGGAGTGGGCCCTGCTCACTCAAGGGCTCTTGCCCATCAGAGCTGAGACCTCATGCACACTCAGAGGGGTCCTGAGCCCCTGTCCACAGCAGACAGGGTGCTGGGGTGGGGGTGGCTGTGTTCTGGGCCACAGTGATGGACTCGCCACTCGTCTATGTCACAGGGAGCTACCCTCGGCATCTGGCCTTCAGCTCGGCTTGGCAGCACAGCAGGAGCCATGGCCGAGTGCCCCCACTCAGGGAGCTCCTTGCCCAGTGGGCGAGCTGGCCATACAGCTGAGGGACTGCGTGTGCCCTGTGTCCCAGGAGGCAGAAGCCATGGGCACTCAGGGAGGCCTGCTGGAGGAGGTGGCTCCTAGGCCAGCAGTGATGCCAGGCCGTGCAGTGGGTACAGCTGAGGCCACTTGCAGCTGAAGGAATTGAGGGCTGGAGAGAAAGGAGCAGAGCACCCAGGCACACAGGTCACAGAGACGGGTCTGAGTCCCAGCCGCCGTCCTCTGCAGCCTTTGCCCGGAGCAGAAGGGCATTTCCAGCAGATGGAACAGCATGTCCAAGTGCAGCCTTGCTTCCCAAAGCAGAGAACCCATATTGTCCCAAGGGGCGCCCCACAATCACTCTCCCTTCACATTCCTATCTCCACACAGTGGCCAGAGGGACGAGTCAAACAGAAACCAGACCCCCCCACCCCCACCCCTACNAACATCCCTAGAGTGCCCCACGGCCCACAGCCCCCTCCCATCCAACTTCACCTCCGCGGGACCCCCTGCTCAGCACCCCCTGCCCGTGTGCAGGGTGCCCCGGGGCCGGCCTCCCCCCACCCCAGGATGTGACCTGCATGTGCACTTTCCTGCCTGCATGCCTTCCCCTCTCTGCTTGTGGGTCTCGGCCCCCAGCAACCTGGACCCTCATCACCCCCCTGACCCTAAAGCTGGGCTGGGTGTCTTGGTGGCCAGACACTTGGGTGGCCCCTGCGATGGGAATGGAAGCTGCACCGAGGCCAGGCAGGGCTGGTCTGGCGCTGTCCCCTGTGTCGGAACAGAGCCAGGCACAAAATAAGTGACTGGCAAACTCTATGCAGTGGACTTGCTGCCCGTGGCTTAGCCGGGAGCGCAGGCCCGGCCGGGCCAGCCCCAGTCCTGTGCCACAGCAAGGGGGCACGCAGGGTCCCAGGGCATTCGTCTCTGCTCCCAAAGTCATAAACGCCTTCCGACTGCCTTGCTGTTGCTGACGCTGCGGCTTGATGGGGACCCTGACGGCCCTGCCAACGCCCTGGGCCCACTTCATGACCGCGTGGTCCCAGGAACCTGACCCCCACCCAGCCCGCACCCACGTGTCCCTGTGTGCCAACACACGGGGGACCCAGGCTCTCCACATAACAGGGGCCGTGCCCGGGTGCCACCTCCTCATCCCCCGAGCCCACCCCCCTTGGGTGTTTGCTCTCTCCACCAGTGGCGCCCATCCACAACGTCCACCAAAACCCTCAGAGTCAAACAGACTCACCTCATCTCTCAAACTTGCGACTGATCACCCAGTCCTGACAGCACCCTCCCATGCCCGCCCCCTGTATCCCCTTTGATCTGGGACCTTTCAGCCACATGGATTGTGTCCCCTGTCGAGAGAGGCAGGGACCCGGGAGATGAGAGAGGGGACACAGAGAGGCCGGCATCTTGATCCCAGGCTATTTTTAGCTGGTGGCAGGCTGTCACTCCAGAGGCCAGTGGCTGCGTCATAAATGCCTTTTGATCTTCTTGTTGTTGCTGTTGCTGCAAGATACACAGGAGGCAGCTGCTAACTGCTTGTGGAAAGAATGAAGGCAGACACACAGGGACAGGGAGTGGGGGCAGGGGGAGTGGGCACAGAAGGACGTAGGTGGAGGGTAAATGGGTAGATCGGTGGTTGGGGAGATGGGGGAGAGAGGGAGAGCTAGAGGCACTGGATGAGTGGGCGGAAAGAAGGGAGGTTGAATGGTGGACGGTGGGTGAATAGAATGGTGGCTGCGTGGATGGATGAAGGGATGGGTGGGTGGATGGATGGGTGGATGGATGGATAATGGGCGGATGGTTGACTGGTAGATGGATAAGTGACTGTTTGGATGGAGTGATGAAGGGATGGATGGTTAGATGGATGGATGGTTAGATGGATGGATGGATAGATGAATGGATGGATGGATGGTTAGATGGATGGATGGACGGATGAATGGATGGATGGATGATGGGCAGATGGGTGGATGAATAACAGGTAGACGGATGGATGGATGGGGAGAGGGATGGATGGATGGTTAGATGGATGGATGGATGGATGACAGATGACTGTTTGGATGGATGGATGATGGGCAGATGGATGGACGAGTGACAGGTAGATGGATGGATGGATGGGGAGAGGCATGGATGGATGGGGAAAGAAATAGATAGCTGGCTGGCTGGCTGGCTGGATAACAGGTAGATGGATAGATGGCTGTTTGGATGGATGGATGGATGGGTGGAAGGGGCAGGAAACAAGCAAACTTGGATGAGTAGATAAAGGACCTCGAGCAAGGACTTGTCAGTTAGGAGCATGTGGGCCCTGAGCCTTCGAGACTAGCAGCCCTTCCTGTGTCTCATCTGCCTCTGGCTGCTGAGCAGATGCCTCGGCCATCCTGCTAAGGCTTAGGTCTCCAGCTGTTTCCATTTGGGACTCTCTGTCTCTGCTTCCTGGACCCATTGCCTCTGGGGCTGGCCTTAAACTGGTGAGACCCACGCATACCCACATGGGCCTTGTGGACACCAGGCAGGGGCTCGCTGCACCCTGGGCTCAGGGAGGGGGCTCTGGGCTCTTGGGCTTCTGGAGAGACACGCGAGTCTCTTGGGTGGTGCTGGCTCGAGGGCTGAGAGCCCCCCTGCTCTCTGTGGGTCCAAACACATGGTACCAGCTCAGGGTCCCCAGGCAGGGCCCCAGCCAGAGCCTTTGGGAATGGGGGCTAGAACCCTAAGAACATGCACTCCAGACACCCTGAAAGTAGAGTCGCAGCCCCAGCACCCCCAGTCTCAGGCTGGCACCAGCAAGTAGGAGGAGACCCTCCTGCAGGGCTCACTGTCCCCGTGCTAGCAGTGGGGGAGCTGGGAGGGGCTGGAGCCCTTCCTCAGGCAAGGGTGGGGAAGAGGAGGCCCAGAGGCACTGGGCTGAGCTGCCCCCTTTCCTGCCAGAACTCCTGGCTCTGAATCCCCACCCTCAGCCTGGGGCGGGCTCAGGGGTCTCAGCCATCTCCAACAGCTGCCCATGCCGAAAAATTAACCGCCGCTGAGTCACCACACACCTGTCGGAGCAGGAGGGTGGGGAGGGGTGCAGGGGGCCGGACCAGCTGGACACGGGGCTGAGGGGCCCCGTGTGTGCCTGCCTGAGATGAATGCGGACAGCTGGCAGGCTGGGCCTGGGAAGCAGAAGGCCACTGCAGGGGCAGGCCTTCAGCTTGTCTGCTCTCTGCACGGCCCCCATTCCTGCTTCCGTGAACAGGCTGAAGGCCCTGTCCTGGGGAAAGTGGCCGTCATCCGTGTGGCAGTGGAAGGGTTAGCAGCCCCGGGCCCAGCAAGCACCAGCTCCGAGCAACGAAGCCCCACCACCGACAGCGGTCGGGAGACTAGGACTTGGGCAGAGGGAGGAAGGCTCTGCGTAGCAGGCTATGCAGATGAAAAAGGGGAGTAACACTCAGTACTGGTGACGCAGTGTGGGAAGGGTGTGGGGGCTGTGGGGAGTGGGCTTCCAGCCTTCTGGGGAGACTTCTACAGCCTCCAGTGGAGAGGGCTGGCCCCAGCCTGAGATGACGCTTGCCTTCGGCCACGCCTGTCCTCTGGGGAATCTGTCGGGGAGCTCTGGCTGTTGGGCTGGGCCTCCCGGCGGTGTGCCGCAGTGGTTCCTGTGGCCGTGGAAAGCCAGACCCGCCGCCCTGCCGTCGTAGAGGGGGTGGGCTGCCTCCCACCCAGGTGGGGTCCCTGGCATATGCCTCCCCATGTACCCTGCCCCTCAGTTTTATTTCTCTGCTCGTTTCTCTACGCAACTCCAAGATTCCAGCTGGGTACTAGAGGGATCTGCTTCATAGGTGCCGCCAACCCCTGATCACAGCGCAGCCCACTAAGGGTCCCCCGAATGAACGAGCACCTGTCTGTGAGCCACAGCCCTACCCCTGCAGCAGGCTGCCCCTCAGCCTCCAGAGGTCCCCCCCCGACACCTTGATGCCCCCAGCCTCTGAGGACATCCAGGCCCAGGGCTGCTGGACCCCAGCAGCACCCTTGGCGCCCCGGGCCTGGCCTCCCGCAGGCCATGCAGTGGGCTGAGACTGTGGCTGGAGGCCAAGCCGGCTGCGGGCGCACTGCCTTCCAAGGGTTAACACACAGCTTCCTCGCCCGCACCAGCGCGCTTGCATTTCACATGAAAATGTTTTTGCTGCAGGCCCGAGGCCAGCATTTTTGTGGTCGCAGTCAGATGTTTTTAACTACATTGGACAGAACCCACGACGGCTCTTTCCGAGGCTTCAGCCAGTTTCTGAGCGCTCCCTCGAACCCCTGTCGTCCAGGAGTGAGGGCCGTACTGGAGCCCCTGGCTGGAGCCCCCGGGTGGAGCCGCCCCACGAGCCAGCCGGCTCAGCAGACAGGGCCGGCAAGGGCCACTCAGCCCTGAGTCGAGCCTGGTCGCCCCACTCCCCGGCCACCCGGCCCGTGGAAGGACAGGCTCCCATTTCCAGGTCTCCTGGCCTTCAGAGGGCTCGCTCAGCAGAGGGTCCATAGCCAGGAGGGCTGGAAGGGTGGGTACGGTCAGAGCCTGGGGGACGGGGGGCAAATGAAGCAGACTCGACCAGCCCTTCCTTCTCCCCAGGGGCAAAGTCGGAACGCGGGACTTATGGCAACCTTAATCAATCCTTAGAGTGCTGCTCAGAATTCCAGCCATGGGTCCTGGGTCCAGAGCCAGAGACATTTCAGAGAGCTCGCACAGACCCTCCCCAGGCTTTGTGCAGGACTGTGCCCATTTGCATTTTAAAGGCCCTGAGAAGGCCTCCAAGTCAAAGAACCTAATTTTGTTTAACCCAGCAGTTCCCAAACTACTGTCCACAAAACCGTTTTTCTTTCCTTCTGGCAGAATATGTATTAACATCTAAACCCACTCTCTTGGCAGAGAAGCCACAGGACCATCTAAAGAAACACAGTCGCCCCCCCACCCCCTACCCCGGGTGCCACGNCTCTCAGCTGCCAGCGCGGGCCCCCGTGACACCCTCCCCAACAGGTGCTCCCACAGCTGCCAGGGGACAGCCCTGCCTGGCCGCTCGTCCACCCGCCCGGCAGAATGCGGGGGTGGGGGCGGCGAACCACACAGGGAGGCAGGCGGCCTGCGAGGGCTGGCCCAGGGTCCAGTAGGGTGGCCAGTCCCTGCCCAGCCCCACAGCACTCCCAGCCCGCATGCTCCCCGTTCCAGCCTGGAAGGGGCCGGGGCAGGCCCACCCCTTTGAAGAGTCCACCCAGCCTCTCCCCAGGGCGCCTTCCCTGGCGGTGTCCCCGCCCGGCCCTCACTGGCTCATTCATTCATTCAACAAGCTCTCACTGTGCGCCGTGTGACAGGGGTGGGCTAGGTGGCAGAGGTCCCGGTTCCCAAGGGGTGTCATCTGTTGGGGAGGACAGATAGTAATCAAGCAACCAAACAAATTTTTAAAAAAGATGACTTTAAGGCGCGAAGTTCCATGAGAGAAAGAACACAGGGGCCATGATGAGGCCTCTATAAGGGGCCGGGAGGGTGTCTGTGTGGAGCTGAGACCAGCGACGAGAAGGAGCCAGCCTTGCCAAGAGCAGGCAGAGCGCAGGGCAGGTGCAAAGCCAGGGGTGGGAATGAGGCCGCAGAGCCCAACCTCAGGGCTCCAGNGCCTCTATAAGGGGCCGGGAGGGTGTCTGTGTGGAGCTGAGACCAGCGACGAGAAGGAGCCAGCCTTGCCAAGAGCAGGCAGAGCGCAGGGCAGGTGCAAAGCCAGGGGTGGGAATGAGGCCGCAGAGCCCAACCTCAGGGCTCCAGCCTGACTCTGCTGTCTCTCCTGAGACCTGGCCAGACGGCCCCGTGGTGCTGCTGCTGTGGAGGGCGGGGTGCTCGGGAGAGCCGGGGCACAGTGTGGGTCCCGCTGGGCCGGCACAGGCTTGGGACACAGTGCGTAGCAAAGGCATTGGGCAGGGCTCCCAGTGACGCATTCCGGCCTTCTCTTGCCTGAACCCTGGGTCTCTGTCCCCTGAAAGGCCCACAGGCTCGTGCGAATGCCAGTTCAGCTAGGGGACACCCGTACCGTGTGCCTCCTGGGGCTCCCTGGTGCCCGTCAGCCTGAACGTTCCGGCTGCCTCGCCTTCCTCCACACACACTCTGTAGGCTGGTCTGTCCGTCCCTGCCCAGCCTTCCATCCCAGGGCCACTTCCTATTGTGGAAGAAGCATGGAGGCTTTCTGGTGACACTGATTCACTTATCTGGCTGAGCTGGGTCCTCCTGTGGCCTCAGGACCTTGGATCTTTGTTGCGGCACATGGGATCAAGTTCCCTGATCAGGGATCGAACCTGGGCCCCCTGCGTTGGGAGCCCAGAATCGTAGTGACTAGAGCCCCAGGGAAGACCTCTGGCCTAGAATTTTCTTGTATTTCTTCACCCGGTTTTGGTGCCTGGTTTTATTTTGTAACTTGGGCAGTGTTCCATCTTTGCCTATGACTGGAACCCTTCGTGTGGGATGGATATTATCNATCGTAGTGACTAGAGCCCCAGGGAAGACCTCTGGCCTAGAATTTTCTTGTATTTCTTCACCCGGTTTTGGTGCCTGGTTTTATTTTGTAACTTGGGCAGTGTTCCATCTTTGCCTATGACTGGAACCCTTCGTGTGGGATGGATATTATCCGCTTCTTGAAAACATTGTAAAAACAGGCCAAAACACTGGGCCTAGAACCTCGAGGAGGGGAGGCGACTATCGTTTCAATTTTCCCAATGGGTTTCTGTGTATTGGGATTTTCTATTTCATAAGCCACTTAGTCTTGTTATACTGTTCATGGGGTTCTCATGGCAAGAATGCTGCAGAGGTTAGCCATTTCTTCCTCCAGCGGCCCATGTTTTCTCAGAACTCTCCACCACTACCAGTCCGTCCTTGATGGCCCTGCATGGCACAGCTCACAGCTTCACTGAGATATTACAAGCCCTTTCACCACAACAAGGCTGTGTCCATGAAGGGAAGCTATGACAGACCTAGACAGCGTATTAAACAAAGGCATCACTTTCCCAGCAAAGGTCCGTATACTCAAAGCTATGGCTTTTCCAGTTGTCATGTACAGATGTGAGAGTTGGACCATAAAGAAGGCTGAGCGCCAAAAAACGGATGCTTTCAAACTGTGGTGTTGGAGAAGACTCTTGAGAGTCTCTTGTACTGCAAGGAAATGGCACCAGTCTAGCCTGAATACTCATTGGAAGGACTGATGTTAAAGCTAAAGCTCCCATAATTTGGCCACCTGATGCAAAGAGGTGACTCTTTGGAAAAGACCCTGATGCTGGGGAAGGTTGAAGGCAAAAAAAGAAGAGGATGATAGAGGGTGAGATGGTTGGATGGCATCACCAACTCGACGGTCATGAATTTGAGCAAACTCCAGGAGATAGTGAAGGACAGGAAAGTCTGCCGTGCTGCTGGCCATGGGGTTGCAAAGAATCAGACACAACTTAGTGACTGAACAACAGCAAAGACACTTTGGATAATTTTCTTCTTAAAAATTATTCATCATGTTGAGTTTGTAGTTTTAGGGACATAAAATAATGTGCCATCATAACATGGTTACTCAGCTCACTCTCTGCGTGTGGTTATTACTCCCTTTCATTCCTGACGCTTTGTTATTTTCTTGCTCAAAGTTTCTGTACCCTGTGACTCTTCAAAACGCCAGTAGTTGGTTTTATTGATCAATTTTAATTTTTTATTTTCAAAAAAATTTGTTAATATCCTCCTTTATCTTTTCTTATTCTTTCCTTGTATTTATTTTGATGTTCTTTTTCTAGCCTCTCGACTTGAAAGCTTATCCTATTTATTTTCCTATTTATCCTAAAGTTCCTGATTTTTAAAAACAGCTGTAAATATTCCTCTGAATATCCTTTTGGCAGCATCCCACATGTTTTGTTATGTTATACATTCACTACAAATCTATTCTAAATGAATTTAACTTCTGTTTTATTTTCTCTTTAACCAAAGAATTATTTAGAAGTATATTTTTTAACATCCAGATGTATCATTCTTGTTGCTCTCTTTCGGTTACTAATTTCCAATTTCGTATTAAGGTATGGACTTTTTTGGCCTTACCGACCTTTCCTTCAGGGCCCAGCAAGGTCATTTTTGTGAGCTTTCCCTGAGTGCGTGGAGGCAGCAGGGCCCTGCTGTTAGCTGAGTCGCTCACTTCCTCTTCATCCTTATTTCCTTTGTTCACTTTTCCCGCTGTGATATGTCAGCTTCTGAGAGAAGGATGCATAATTGCCAAGGCATCGTGGATTTCTTTGTTTCTCGGTCTTGCTTGATTTTTTCCTGTCTGCACTCTGGGCCTTCGAGTTGGACCCGTCTCCTTCCCTGGGGTGAGCAGTGGCCTCTGCCCACCCCAGTCCCCTTCCTCTCCGCTGCGGCTTGCCTCTCCATCAGTTCTGAGGTCTCCCAGCCCTGGATCCCCTGGCCTTCCCCAAGTCCCTCATTTCTCTCTTTCTGATGGCACTGAGCCACGAGGGCACCCCCTGACTCAGCTTCCTCACCTGCTCCCCGCCGCTGGCCCTGGTCATCGTCCCATCCCTGGAGGCTTCTTCTTGCCGTGACAGCAGTCGATCCCGAGGCCCATTCCTCCTGCAGACATCCCTTTGTATTTCTCCAAGGACCACGCATCTATGCAGAGCCCCCAAGGCTGCTTCCTCGGCTTTGAGCTCACCTGCGTTGAGGCTCTGGGTCCCGCGCGGCTGGGGTCAGACCCCACGAGCATCTGATGACCCTTGTCTCGGGGGTGAGGCCCTGAAGGTCGGGGGAGCTTTGGAGCCTGGGCCTCCTCCACCTCCCAGCTGTGTGGTACCAGGGGCAGAGGGCACAGCACGGGCAGGGCAGCAGTGTGGTGTGTGAGGACAGAAAGTGGACCAAGGGCCTGGCCAGGTGAAGCAAGGGGGGCTGGGTGAGGACTCCGCCCCTTGGGTCTTCAAGCCAGCCCAGGAGCAGCTCTGGCCAGCTTTCAGGCGAGGCTGCTGTGTGATGTGAGTTGTGGCTCTGACTGTGGGAGCCGGGAACCTGGAGGCTGGCCGGGTGGGTTCAGGTGGGATGGGCATGCACCAGGCCTGAGCCAGAGCAGAGGAGGGCAGGGGATGCCAAAGAGGAGTGCCTGAGGAAGAGCCCGTCCAGCCCCGGGCACCACAGTGACCTCCGCCCTTGCTGACATTCTAGACTTCTCATGGCAGCTCCTGGCGCTTGGACAGGGGTCCTGGTGTGGTCCCCTCGAAGTCCCCGGGGCTGCTCAGAGGCTCCGCCCACTTGCTCTCCTTCATATCTTTGCCAGGTCACCTTCCCCTTACCTGCCTGGTCCTGGAGGTGTCTGTCCCTTTAAGCCCCCCACCACGAGACCAGCTGTCCAGCTCTGGAACAGTGTCCCTGCTTAGCAAGCATATAAACACACTGAGGCCTCACAACAGCCCCCGAAGATGCCCCTGTCCTGGTGCCCATGCCTGTGAACCTGTGACCTCATGCAGCAAAAGGGATTTTGAAGATGCAGCTAAGTGAAGGTTCTTGAGGGGGGGGATGACCCTGGATTATCCAGATGGGTCCAATGTCATGGCAAGGGTCCTTATGAGAGGGAGGGCAGAGGGTCAGAGTCAGAGAAGGGGCCAGGACAACAGAAGCACAGAAGATGCCACGTGCTGCTTTGGATGTAGACGCATGGGCCACGAGCCGAGGAAGCAGGCACCTCTAGAAGCGGCAAAAGGCCAGGAGCCGTTCCCTTCTGGATCCTCCGCAGGGAATGCAGGCCTCACGACACCTTGACTTTCACCCAGTGAGGCTCCTGACCTCAGAGCTGTAAGCGGATAACGGCATGTGCCGCCAGGCTTGCGGAGACGCAAGGGCTGCGCCCGGGGAAGCAGCAGAGGAGGCGACGGACCAGACCCTGCCCTCGTGCAGGTTGGCTGTAGGAGGCAGGGCAGGGGCTGGCACTACAGAGGGTGAGAAGGGGGGATGGCATCGCCAGCTCAGTGACGTGAGTCTGAGCAAGCTCCGAGAGACAGCGGAGGACAGGGAAGCCTGGCATGCTGCCGTCCACGGGGCCGCAGAGTCGGACCCAACTAAGCGGCTGAACTGCAACAGGTCAGTTATATCTCAGTAAAACCAGGAAACAGGAGAGATCATGCTGACTGCTACAAGCGGAGCTAAAGACACGAGGAACAGGGGTTGTGGTGCTGCCCAGGGAGTGACTGAAGTCATCTGAGGAAGCATGAGTGGAGATTGGCTCGGCTAAGCAGAAGGGTGCAGAGAGCCTTCCAGACAAGGAGCCACACGTGCAAAGGCCCCAAGGCAGTGAGGAGCAGGCCTGCGTGTGCATCTGCAAGGATGCAGAGGGCTGAGCACAGAGGCGGGGTGAGGGAGGCTGGAGAAGCAGGCAGGAGCAGACCAAGGAGGGGACACTCAGGGTGAGCGCAGTGGGGTGCCCCGAGGACATCAGGCAATGGGGTTCTATGAAAAATGTTGCATCTGTAAGGTCACTCTGAAATTCAAGAGGATAATGTAATCATTAAGCCAGAACAGGATGCTGTGAAACAGCAACAATTAGAGAACCAGAAAGAGCCCTTGGAAATGTAAAATATGCTGCTGAATTTAAAAAAAAAAAAGAAAAGAAAAGGCACAGAGTAAAAGATTGAAGTAAATCTCCCAGAAAGTGGAATAAAGACAGAGAGATGGAAAATAGGAGGGACAGCCGAGAAGCTCGGAGACTGAGTCCAAGGAGACTCAGCCTCCAACGCCTGGAAGTTCCAGAAAGGGGGGCGAGAGGCGGCTGAGGAGAGGGAGCAGCGATGGAAGGGGGAGCCCACGGAGAACCTGGACTGAAAGGGCGGCCGCCGTGTCCTGTCCTCCAGAATCTTCCCAAAGAAGTAACTAGGGACCTGCCCCATCAAGGGCTTCAGAACAGGGGTGTTTCAGTAGAGAAGGCTTACAAAGATGCCTCCAGCCTTCCAAAGGAAAACACAGTTCTATACCCAGCCGAAGTATCTATCAGGCGTGGGGAGTCCATGACAGCATGTCTGAAAACACACAGGAGTTCGCGAAGTTTACTTTCTGTACATTTTCCTAGAAAGTTATGGGGAAGGTGGTCCAGCAAAGTGTGGGAGCAAATGAGGACAGAGAAAGACAAGGAGGGGAGGGTGGGTTCAAAATCAAACCTGGTACCAAGGGCTTCTGAAACTGCCAGCGGTCACCCCAAGGAAAGTGTTGCTAGGAAACAGGGTTAGAATTATGGCCCCAAGGGGACTGAACACTGGGCACAGATGGCATTGTGGACCGAGTCATGACGATGGTGAAGCAAGCCTGGGGAAGGAGAGGGAGGGGACATGTGGCCAGTGCCCTGCTGCTGCTGCTGCTGCTGCTGCCAAGTCACTTCAGTTGCGTCCGACTCTGTGTGACCCCGTAGACGGCAGCCCAACAGGCTCCTCTGTCCCTGGGATTCTCCAGGCAAGAACACTGGAGTAGGTTGCCATTTCATTCTCCAATGCATGAAAGGGAAAAGGGAAAGTGAAGTTGCTCAGTCGTGCCCAACTTTTCACGACCCCATGGACTGCAGCCCACCAGGCTCCTCCGTCCATGGGATTCTCCAGGCAAGAGGGCTGGAGTGGGGTGTCATTGCCTTCTCCCTTGAGAAGGCTCAATTCTCACCCTCCAGAGAAGGAGCTATACAAAAAATTTCTGAAGTGGGCAGATCAAGTAACAATACGGCAATAATCTTCCATGAAATAATATGGCAACGGTGATGTGTGTCCCTCAAGGCTGATAAGGGAATCACCGAAGGGAAGCCTTAAAAGTAGCTGCCCCATGGATGGGACAGGAGTGCAAACGGATCTGAACAGTCCCTTTCCTTTTTTTAATATCCATTTATTTATTTGGCCACGCCAGGTCTTGGTGGTGGTATGCAGGGTCTTTGACCTTTGCAGCGGCGTGTGGGGTCTTCAGTTACAGCTTGTGAAGTCTTAGTTGCAGCAAACGGGATCTAGATCCCTGGCCAGGGATCAAGCCTCGGGGTCCTGCACAAAGAGCGCAGGGTCTTAGCCACTGGACCACCACTTCAAGGGAAGTCCCTGAACGGTTCATTTTCATTATAAGCTATACAGTCGGATGGTTGGATGGCATCACTGACTCAATGGACATGAGTTTGAGCAAGCTCTGGGAGTTGGTGATGGACAGGGAGGCCTGGCGTGCTGTGGTCCATGGGTCACAAAGAGTCGGACACGATGAGCGACAGAACTGAACTGAACTGAA
>SJYV01019177.1:0-17663 GCA_006410875.1 Neotragus pygmaeus
TCATCCTGTTTGGCCCACTCTTCTCTCTTTTTTATTATTTCCCGGGGGGTCAGACTGTTCCTTTCTCACGGCAGTTGTTTAGGTCACGAAACGGTCACTGGTTTCAGGGGTACAATTTTTGGGGGCAGCCACTCTAACATTCCCTACTAGTCTCACGTTGGAATCAAACCCTTGATTCTCTGTCTTCCAAGGGGGTTCTTTCTTTACAATGGGACCGCAAGAACAGGAGGCGAATATCTTGGGTTCCGGCAGTGACCATGCGGCGCAGAGCAGAGATAACGCAAGGGAGAAGGGTCAACCCAAGCAAGATCAATAGTATTGGCCCAACTATTGTGCTGATAAGGGTGGTTAACCATGGGGACCATTGAAACAGGGACTCATACCAATTCCCTTGACCCTTCAGTGAGTCCTCTCTATCCTTTAATCTTTTCCGTAGCTGACTTAGACTGTCTCTAATTACTCCAGAGTGATTAACATAAAAACAGCAACTCTCACCCAGGGCTAGGCATAGCCCTCCTTGCTTAAGGAACAACAGATCTAAGCCTCTTCTATTCTGCAGGACCACCTCTGCTAAAGAGGCCAGGGAAGACTCTAATTGAGTGACTGTGGATTCTAGGGTACGAAGATCTTCAGTTACCTGTAAACTCAGTCCTTTGAAATCTAAATCTCCTTTTGTAAGTGCTATGGCTCCCACCACTGCAGACCCTGCCACTCCTAAGCCCACAAACAGGGGAACTAGAACAGGTGTCGCACGCTTAGGGCGCAAGAGCCCCAGGTGCTCTCTTCCCCCTTCACCAGAGTAGTAATAGACTTGGGGCAAGATGTGGACCAGAATGCAGAGGCCCTCGGTTACTACAGCCGAGTGCACGCAAGGAGTAATTCCAGTTGTACAAGCCCACCAAGTGCCTTCTGGGGCAGCTAAAACATAGTAAGCAATGTCCGGGGGCGGCAGGGTCAGGATATTATTACAAATGTCACCATAATAAGCCAAAGGGTTCAGCTTTTCAGTATGTCCCAATACACAGATGCCCTGGCCCTGTATATCGCCCAAGGTCAGTTTAGGTTCATGTCCCCAACCACACTCAGGCATAGCATCTAGTTGATCCTCCTGTCCGGTCAAATTCGTTGGAGTTAGTCCACCGGGCTGGTTCAGAGGCCGTGTTGTGGTGACTCCTATGTAGAAGGGGGGCTCTGGGCTCAAGCAGAGCTAGCAATCTTGAGTAAGTTCCGGGGCCGTTTGGTTTAAGTAGGCAAAGGTTAAATTTACAGTCTGAAGGAGGCTATGCATCCTAGAGTCCCCTACCGGGGGAGGGAGTGTCGGCAAGGTATCCCAGGGCGGCAAGCTGTGACCATCGTCATTTGAAAGCATAGAATGCGGGAGAGCCTTGGTCGGGATTGGCACTCGGGGACCCATCGGCCTCACTGGCACACTCACTTGTCGTCATTGAATAGTGAACAGTGTTCCCGGGTCATATCCTGAAATATAAAATCTCAGACCCCATGTATTTCCCCCTTTCCAATAACTTTCATACCATGTCTTAATCCTCAATTCTATGGGGTTACATTCCCCCTTCAGACATGTACTGTGGGGAGTCTGCTTCATAGAAATGAGCGGGTCCACATTTTTCCAGGGGGCGATCATTTCACAACCCCAGCTAGCACAGTGGAACTTATCTATCCCGATACACTCAAGTGGACCCTCTTGGGGGCAAACATAAAATTCAGTGTCTTTTAGGGCTTCCTCCTGGTACTGCTGTCCACATCCCAGTCCCCCCGCCCTCCAGCCAGGATTTCTTCCTGGCACTGAAGGCGGGGGACTGTTCCTCCATGTAAAGCCCATTAGTCCACATAAGTTGAACCTCAATGTTGGAGGCCCTGTAGTTGTCTGATTAGCCACCACACGACCATCTAACATACTTACTAATTCCAATCTACTTGGGGCAAGCACGTGGGCATTGCCCCCTAATGGTACCATTTCCCACAACAAGGAGAGAAACACCCATTTTATGGGGAAAGCCTGAGTTTTAACCGTAGGGGGTCGCCAGTTGGGACCACTGTCCATCTTTCTTCTTTCTCGTCCGCTTTCGGAGGGTTTTTCTTCACTCGTGAGTGATGAATCCAAGAACTCTTTCCTGCCACCTTTACAGCGGTTGGTGTGCTCAAAATCACCGTGAAGGGTCCTTCCCAATGGGGTGTCAACGTCTCTGGGTTCAGCTTTTTGACCAGGACCAGTTCACCAGGTTCACAAAGTGGTTCACGAGCAGGGGTGGTGGTTTCAGGGCGGGAGTCCCGAATTGCTGCCTGGGCTTGGGTCCGTGCCAGCTGGAGACCCTGCAGTGACTTAAGAACATTCTCATTGGTTATTTCTGCAAGAACCTCTTCCCCTAAACGGGGGATGAGTGGGGCCGGACGGCCATAAATAATCTCAAAGGGAGTCAGTCCCCGAAGTGTTGGGGTTGCTCACCCGGAGGAGAGCAAAGGGTAGAAGTGAAACCCAGTCTCCGCCAGTCTCTATCTTATATTTGGTCAATATTTCTTTTAGGCTCCTATTCATCCTCTCTACCTGTCCAGAGCTTTGAGGCCTGTAGGCACAATGCAACTTCCATTTGATCTTTAATGCGTCAGCCAATTGATGAGACAATTGGGCGATAAACGCCGGGCCATTATCCGACCCCAGACTTCTCGGTAACCCAAATCGGGGAATGATTTCGTTAACCAATTGCTTCACCACTACAAGGGAAGTCTCTCTCTTTGTTGGAAAGGCTTCTGCCCAGCCTGAAAATGTATCGACAAGGACAAGCATGTAGCGATACCCTCCTTTTGCCGGTGGCATTTCAGTGAAGTCTAACTCCCAACCTTCCCCTGGTTCTCCCCCTCGGTGATGTTCTCCCTCCTTGTTGACCTTAATTGGGTTTGCATTCACTTTAGCACAAATCAGGCAACGGGTTGCTACTTGGTGGGCCATTTTATAGATATCACAGATCATGTACTTACTGCACAGAAGCTCAGCCAGCTTGTTTCCACCCATGTGTGTGATTTGATGTGCTTCAGTGAGGAGGGCTCAACCCAGGGCTCTTGGAACCATCACCCGGCTGTCGGGGAGAACTATCCAGCCCTTCTTTGTTGATTTCCCTCCTAACCTCTGGCTTATTTTCTCTTCCTTGTCACTGTACACAGGGGAAACCTCTGCTGGGTGTTCAGGAGCCATAAGGAGTAGGGCGGAAGCAGTTGGCCCTACTAGTCTCAGGGCCGCATGTCACGCAGTCTCATCGGCGAACCAATTGCCTCTCGCCTGGTGGTCGTTTCCCTTCTGGTGCCCTTTACAGTGGATGATAGCCACCTCCTTTGGGTCCCAAATAGCCGATAGGAGGTCCACAATCTTGGAAGCATTCTTTATCATCTTTCCTCCAGAAGTTAGAAGACCTCTCTCCTTGTACAGGGCTCCGTGTACGTGTACAGTAGCAAAGGCGTACCTACTGTCAGTGTAGATGTTTAAGCTTTTTCCTTTTCCCCATTTCAGGGCCTCGGTTAGGGCAATTAATTCCGCCTTTTGTCCCGAAGTTCCTGGTGGCAACGGGGAGGACCAAACAACAGAATCCTCAGTGACTACCGGAGCCCCAGCATACCTAGTCCCATTTGGGACAAAACTGTTCCCATCAGTGTATAGGGTGACTTCCGCATGTGGCAGCGGCACATCAGTCAAGTCCGCTCGCCCTCCAGACAATGCGTCCAGAAGCTCAAAACAGTCGTGGGTAGGCGCTTGGGGATCGGGAGTCGGTAGTAAAGTTGCTGAGTTTAGGGCCGTAGTGCGGGAGAAGGTGACGCGGGGTGGGTCGAGGAGCTGCACTTGGTAGTGAGTGACTCTAGCATTAGATAGCCATCTTTCTGGGGGCATCCTGAGGAGGCCTTCAAGATTATGGTGGGAAGTCACTTCTAGAGCCTGTCCAAAGGTCAATTAAGTGGCTTCCTTCACTAGCAGGGCCGCCGCAGTGACGGTGCGGAGACAGCCTGGCCAGCCTGATGCCACAGGGTCTAGTTTCTTGGACAGGTAGGCAACGGGTTTCTTCCAAGGGCCCAAGTCCTGTGTTAGTACTCCCTTGGCCACCCCGTTTGCCTAGGCTACAAATAGCCGGAAAGGTTTGTCCAGGTTGGGCAGGCTCAGGGCCGGGGCACTCACCAATGCAGTTTTCAGATCCCGGAAGGCGTTTTCCATCGCCTCAGTCCATTCCAAAGTTGGTCCCTTTCCCCCGGTTGCCGTGTACAGGGGCTTTGCCATCTCCGCAAATCCTGGAATCCAGAGCCTGCAATACCCAACAGCCCCCAGGAATTCCCGCACTTGCCTCTTGGTCTCTGGTCGAGGTATCTGGAGGATGGCCTGGATCCTGCTGCGAGACAGAGTCCTCTGTCCTCGGCTGATCTGGTACCCTAAGTAAGTCACTTCCTGTTTGCAGAGTTGGGCCTTCTTGGAGGACACGTGGTACCCAAGTCGGAACAACGTGCGGAGCAAGTCCTCAGTGGCCTGTTCGCATTGCGAATACTTGGAGGTTGCCACGAGGAGGTCATCAACATACTGGAGAAGGGTAGTTTCTGGGTGTTCTGCCCTATATTCTCGTAAGTCTTGGTTTAATGCCTCATCAAAAAGCATAGGAGAGTTTTTAAATCCCTGGGGTAGCCACGTCCACGTAAGTTGGCCCGATATTCCTTTATCAGAGTCGGCCCACTCAAAAGCAAAAAGCGGCTGGCTAATGGGTGCCAGGGGCAAGCTGAAGAAGGCATCCTTTAGGTCCAGTACGCTATACCATTCTTTATCTGGGGGCAAGAGGCTGAGGAGAGTATAGGGGTTGGGAACAGTTGGATGTATAGTCTCTACTCATTTGTTAATTTCCCTTAGATCCTGAATTGGTCGGTAGTCCTGGGAGCCTGGCTTCTTTACCGGGAGGAGTGGGGTGTTCCAAGCGGACTGGCAGGGCACCAGGATCCTGACTTTCATCAATCTGTCTATATGCACTTTTATCCCCCTCTTTGCCTCCAAGCTGATGGGATATTGCCTTATGCAGACAGGGGAGGCTGTGGCAGTCAACTGAACAATGATGGGAGCATGGTTGAGCCACAAGCCCCGGGGGGTTTCCTTCAGCCCATACCCCTGGGATACTCTCCATCCAGTGGCCCAAGAGGCCGTCATTCAAATTCTGCCTTGCGGTCTCATACAGCCTGTACTCTTCTTGTATAGGTAAAGAGACAAGAATTCCCCCTCCAGTCATGACCTCTGCATCTCGGTCCGGGGCAAAGGAAATCGTGGCCCCTATTTTTTGTAACAAGTCCCTTCCAAGGAGGGATTCTGGGCACTCGCGGATCACCAAGAAAGAATGAGTAACAGTCCCATGTCCCAAATTCGATATCCGACCCGTTGACTCTAGGATAACGCTTTGGTTTTCCAGTGACCCCCACTATCTGAACAGTATCTTGGGAAAGGGGTCCCACTGGTTGTTGCACAACTGAGTGGGTGGCTCCTGTATCTACTAGAAAATCAATCGTCCGGCCCCCAACTGAAAGTGTTACCCTGGGTTCCCGAGGGCCTGAGGAACCCCGACCCCCCTAGTCGGTCTCTTCCACTAGTACAGGGGGTGGTGGTGGAAGTTCCTTCCTGGGGCGTTTGGGGCACTCACGTTTCCAATGTCCTTCCTCCTTGCAGTAGGCGCACTGGTTACGGCCTAGGCCCTCGCGGCGCTTCCCTTTCTTTCCTTCTTTCTGGCCGGGATCCGCAGCTTCTTTTGCCAAAAGCACTTTGGCCATCTTCCGGGTCAATTCCTGAGTGACCCACGTTGGGTCTTCGCGGTTCTCAAATACCTTCTGGGCTACTGCCAGGAGTTCAGAGATCGACTTCCCTTCAAACCCCTCTAACTTTTGGAGCTTTCTTCTAATGTCTGGGGCCGCCTGTGCTGCAAAAGAAAGCATCACCGCTGCCCGGTTTTCTGGAGCCCCAGGGTCAATCAGGCTCCAGGTCTTATAGGCCTGATTCAGGCGCTCCAGGTAGGCGGTGGGACTTTCCTCTGGGCCCTGTCTTACCTCAGTGATCTTTGCCATATTAGTGGGTCTCCAAGCAGCAGCTCGTAGCCCTGCCAATAGAGTCTGGCGGTACCGGGTTAGGGCTCCCATCCCGCCCGTCGTATTGTGATCCCAGTTCGGGTGGGTGGAGGAAAAATTTTCCTCCATCACGCAAGGGTCGGTGGTCAATTCCCCCGTGTGATCCCTCACTTGCTTTTTACCTTCAGCTTTTATCCTTTCTCTTTCCTCAGTCGTGAATAGAGTGCTGAGGAGCTGTTGACAATCATCCCAAGTAGGCTGATGAGTATAGAACACGGACTCTAGCAGGGTTATCATAGCCTGGGGATCCTCAGAAAAAGGGGGGTTCTGAGCCTTCCAATTATACAGGTCTGAAGTGGTGAAAGGCACATAGGTACGGAGGGGTGCTCCTGTGGGCCCGAGTTCTCCCAACTCCCTAAGGGGATACAATCCGACCACCGTCGGGCCGAATGTGGTCCCCTGTCTGGTATGTGGGGGTGACAGGAGTGGTTCCGATTCAGTGGAGTCAGGGGAAGGGGGTCCACAGGGGACCACTTCGGGGAATGGCTCCCTGTATGGTGGGGGCCTCCTTCAGGGAGGGGACTCTGCGGGAGATGGGAGAACATCGGGCCGACTGGAAGTGCTGGGTCGTCAGGGTGCCGCCTGCCTCATTACCATAATGCGGGAAGTGCGACCGCCCCTCGGCCTCTTTTTGGGTTCTTCACCACTACACTTTTTGATATACGGCGGTCTATCCCAAATTATTTCCGCCCATACATCAATGTAAGGAATTTGGTCAAGGTGGCCAGGATTTCCATAGCAAATTTGTTGCACTCTTTTGGTGGTAGGGAGGTCCCATGTCCCTTCGCTGGGCCACCCGACGTCAAAAGTGGGCCAATCTAACTCACAGAATTTCCTCAGGGCAAAGGCATTCACTGCGATGCTGTAGCCCACAGCCCTCTTGGAAATCTCCAAAACTGTCAATTAAACATTCTAGAGTACTCAAGGAAATAGAAGAATTGCCCTGACCCATTTGAAGAGAGAGAGACTTTACCCAACCTGAAGAATGAACACGTTAGGCAAATGAAGTTAATATTTCAGAATTTAGAAACCTCAGAAATCGTGTTCTGAATGCAGTTCCAAATAACAAAAACAACCAGAATGTCATCACCGTCAATCCCAGAAAGTAAAAACCAGGACCTCTGAAGGTCGTCACCTTCATCGGTCAATACGGGGAGTGTCCACGGCGTCCCGCCACTCCCCATATATCAGAAAGTCAAAATTGGCCAATCAGAAAAACAGAAACAAACAAATTCCAAAGGGTCTAATGAAACTGATAATAGGACTTACCGACGTCGTGCCTGTTTTCTGAGTTGGATCCCCGCGAGGCCAGTAGCGAGGCAATCCCGGACGAGCCCCCAAATGTTAGGGTGCGTCACCACAGACCAGCACGGAGACACGAGTCAGGAAGCAATTGTTTTATTTACAAGCCGCGGCCTGGGCCCCACCACCAAAGAATTAGGTGAGAGCCCCGATCCCCTCATACTACTCCCTTTTATTGGGTTCAGGACAGCTGTTGGTGAGCGTGGGCTACCTTGATTGGCTGGGCGAAGCCTACCTAGTCTTCGGACCATAGCAACTGCCACCCTGAGAATCTTGAAAGTTTCCGTGCTTTGCGGTTTTAACATCCGGGTTCCTCATCCTGTTTGGCCCACTCTTCTCTCTTTTTTATTATTTCCCGGGGGGTCAGACTGTTCCTTTCTCACAGCAGTTGTTTAGGTCACGAAACGGTCACTGGCTTCAGGGGTACAATTTTGGGGGGCAACCACTCTAACAAAGATCGGGTTCTTAAAGGCACAAAGTTAATAACAAATACCAAAGTGAAGTCACTCAGTCATGTCAAACTCTTTGCGACCCCATGGACTGTAACCTATCAGGCTCCTTCGTCCATGGTATTTTCCAGGCAAGAGTGTTGGAGTGGGATTGCTGTTTCCTTCTCCAGGGGATCCTCCCAACACAGGAATAGAACCCAGGTCTCCCTCATTGCAAGCAGATGCTTTGCCATCTGGGCCACCAAATATTAAAAATCTAGAGGTTAGAGTCTCAAAAATACAATGTTAAAAAAAGTCACAAAAATTGTAAGAAAAAAAAATATATATGAAGTTTGCTTTAAAAATAGCGTCTTTTTTCTTATTATGTATTAAAAATAGGGCCTTTTTTTTTGAAAGGTAATAGTAGGTTATAAAGGAGAAGGCGATGGCACTCCACTTCAGAACTGTTGTGTGGAAAATCCCATGGGCAGAGGAGCCTGGGAGGCTGCAGTCCATGTGGTTGCTAAGAGTCAGACATGACTCATTGACTTCACTTTCACTTTTTACTTTCATGCACTGAAGGAGGAAATGGCAACACATTCCAGTGTTCCTGCTTGGAGAATCCCAGGGATGGGGGAGCCTGGTGGGTTGCCATATATGTGGTCGCACAGAATCAGACACGACTGAAGTAACTTAGCAGCAACAGTGGCAGTAGTAGGTTATAAAAATGAAAATTCAAGGAGTAATAGGGGACTTATAAATAAATGTTTTTTTTAATTAAAAAATGAGAATAGTAAAAATATATCTAGGACTTTCTGTGGAGCTGTTGTGGACAGTGTAGGCTCAGTTAACTTTCAGATATTTCCTTGGTCTGGCTTGTACTTTTCAAGGTCTATACGCCTTACCTATGTAGTCAGTGCTAACTACAGGGTTTTAATCTATTGCACCTGTCACTTCCAAAGTGGTTCCCTCCGTTTATTTTAGCTTCTTCTGTTTGCTGGTCTCTTGAGGGTCTAATTTCCTCCCTTACTCAAGGGGAGTTGTGGTTGTCACTTTTTTCAGACTCACTTGTTCACTTGTGCTGTGGGGAGGGAGGAACAGTACAAACAAATATCACTGGCATGTGCTCACAGTAATTTAGCCACACTGGGTTTGCCCCAACTCACAGCATGTGTGCTTTCCCAGTCTACACTGCTCAGGCTCTAGGTTGCTCTGCTGGGAACTCTTTGATGTGGGCCCTGGATTGCATGCACTCTCCAGGTCTAAGCCACTCAGGTTCAGGTTCTCAGGTACTCCACAAACGTGCAGACTTGGTTGGGCCTGCGTTTTGTGCCCTCCCCAGATCTAAGCAGCTCAGGTGACCAGGTCTTTGGCAAGCTGCGACTTATCACCTTCCCCACCCCAGCCGCTCGGTTTTCTAGATGCACAACTGGCATGCCTTCTCAAGTGTGCTATGTGTCTCTTCTGGGAGCTGATCTCTGGCTGTGACTGTCCCAGTGGATGTCGATAGTCCAGAATCCCGAGAAGTCTTGGTTATGAATGAAGTCAGCTTGCAGTTTGGTATAGGATGCCCCTCTGGGGCCACGATTGCCCACTTCTGGCTCTGGCTGCCCAAGTCTGCGTATGTCTGGCAGGGGATGGGCTAGTCCACTGTTGGCTAGCTCTGCTCAGTCCTTTGTTCTGTGAGTGGGCCTGGTGGTGTCTTAGATTAGGGCTTTTTGCAAGATAGCTATCCCACTGTCTGTGTTGCTATCTCAAGCTAGTTTCCTCAGGTTGCCCTTGGGGGCATTCAGGCCCAGTTCTTATCCTTAGCAATGCAGGCCACGCCTCCCTGTCCAGCCCCCGCTTGCTAGTAGGGGATGCAAGCTTCTGGGCTGCTGCTCCTCTGGAAGTTGCTGTTGGGCATGTAATCTGTGAGTTTTAATTATTTATTTACTTTTCCTTCTGGTTATTTTGCCATCTTAGATTCCAAGGCTTGTCACAGACCCACCAGAGAGAGTTTCCTGGTATTTGGAAATTTCTCTCTTTTTTAAAACTCTCTTCCCAGGGCTGATTTTCATCCCTACCTCTTTTATTTCTCTTTTTGTCTTTTATATTTTGGTCTACCTCCTCTAGAAGACAATGGGCTGCCTTTCTGGGTGCCTGATGTCCTATGCCAACATTCAGAAGTTGTTTTGTGGAATTTTTCAGTGTTCAAATGTTATTTTGATGAATTTGCATGGTAGAAAATGGTCTGCCCATCCTATTCCTCTGCCATCTTAGGACCACCTCTCCTATCAATCCAAAGTGTTTAAGAAAATCTTTTTTTGTGTGTGTAGACTTAAAGCTAAGAACTAATAAAATTTGAAAGACTCTTCATTGAAGCTAAATGTAAGAAAAATAGCATAAAATGTTGCAAAGTTGTTCTTTCATTCTGATGCCTGCTGTGAAACTGAGTAGCGTTAACAAGCAACAGAGGAGTTACTGAATCATCAGTTAACGTTTACTAACAAAGGAGATGCATTAGGGGGCTTAGGATGAAACTCCCCCCCCCCCAAGATGATACAATGCAGAAAACTTTAGTGAATATTCTCAGGGAATATTTATTTAATAGTAATCTCTATTATACAGGCAGTATACCTGATACTGTAACAAGATAGTAAATAAGTCCTCTTATTGACAAAGTTAGGGGATTTTACCCCCACTAGAATAGAATAGAGAAGAAAAATCAATGCCTGTTTATTTTAAAACAATGACTTTTCAGTACAGGAAACCATAATAAAGTATTAGATATAATACAGTAATTATAATTTCTCTTATAAGGCTGTATTTATATATTTATTAAATTCAGTTCATTTCAGTCACTCAGTCGTATCTGATTCTTTGTGATCCCATAGGCTGTAGCACACCAGGCTTCCCTGTTCGTTACCAGATCCCATAGCTTGCTCAAACTCATGTTCATCGAGTCAGTGATGCCATCCAACTACCTCATCCTCTGTCATCTGCTTCTCCTCCTGCCTTCAATCTTTCCTAGCATCATAGTAATTTCCAGGGAATCAGTTCTCTGCATCAGGTGGTCAAAGTATTGGAACTTCAAATTTACCATTAGTCTTTCCTGTAAGTATTCAGGACTGATTTCCTTTAGGATTGACTGGTTGGATCTCGTTGCAGTCGGAGGGACTCTCAAGAATCTTCTCCAACACCACTGCTCAAAAGCATCAGCGCTTCAGTGCTCAGTTTTCTTTATGGTGCAACTCTTAAATCCATACATGACTACTGGAAAAACCATAGCTTTGACTAGACAGACCTTTGTTGGAAAAGTAATGTCTCTGCTTTAAAAAAAATTAACTGAAGGCTAATAGCTTTCAAGAATTTTGTTGTCTCTGCTTTTTAATATGCTGTCTGGGTTGGTAATGACTTTTCTTCAAAAGAGCAAGTGTCTCTTAATTTCATGGCTGTTGTCACCATATGCAGTAATTTTGGAGTCCCCAAAAATAAATCTGTCACTGTTTCCATTGTTTCCCCATCCATTTGCCCTGAAGTGTTGGGACCAGGTGCCATGATGTTCATTTTTGAATGTTGATATTTAAGCCAACTTTTTCACACTCCTCTTTCACTTTCATCAAGAGGCTCTTTTGTTCCTCTTTGCTGCCTGCCATAGGGGTGATGTCATTTGCATATCTAAGTTTATTGATATTTCTCCCCACAGTTTTGATTTCAGCTTGTGCTTCATCCTGCTCAGCATTATGCATTGATGTACTCTGAATATAAGTTAAATAGGCAGGGAGACAATATACAGCCTTAACATACTCCTTTCCCAATTTGTAACCAGTATGTCGTTCCATGTCCAGTTCTAAAACTGTTGCTTCCAGATCTGCATACAGATTTCTCAGGAGGCAAGTCAGGTAGTCTGGTATTCCCATCTCTTTCAGAATTTTCCACAGTTTGTTTTGATCCACACAGTCAAAGGCTTTAGCATAGTTAATGAAACAGAAGTAGATGCTTTCCTGGAATTATCTTGCTTTTTCTATGATCCAACAGATGTTCATTCAGCTATTTCATCTCTGGTTCTTCTGCCTTTTATAAATCGACCTTGAACATCTGGAAGTTCTCATTTCACATACTGTTGAATCCTAGCTTGAAGAATTTTGAGCATTACTTTGCTAGCATGTGAGATGAGTGCAGTTGTGTGGTAGTTTGAACATTCTTTGGCATTGACTTTTTTGAGAACTAGAATGAAAACTGACCTTTTCCAGTCCTCTCACCAACTGCTGAGGTTGCCAAATTTACTGGTATGTTGAGTGTAGCACTTTAACAACATCATCTTTATAGTGTGAAATTGTTCAGCTGGAATTCCATCACCTTCCACTAGCATTGTTCATAGTGATGTTTCCTAAGGCCCCTTGACTTCACTCTCCAGGATGTCTGGCTCTAGGTGAGTGATTGTATCATCGTGATTATCTGGGTCATGAAGATCTTTTTTCTGTCATTCTTCTGTGTATTCTTGCCACCTTTTCTTAATATCTTCTGCTTGTTAAGTCCATACCATTTCTGTCCTATATTGTGCCCGTCTTTACATGAACTTTTCCCTTGGTATCTCTAATTTTCTTAAAGAGATCTCTAGTCTTTTCCATTCTATTGTTTTCCTCTATTTCTTTGCATTGATCATTTAAGAAGGATTTCTTAAAAAAATTATTACTAAAAGTAAAATAATTTATTATCTGTTAGATTATCTTATAATGATTATGGCAAACATGTAAACAACATTTAGAAGTAAAGAATATTTTGTTTTTCAATCTTTATTTCGAAAGGATAATATATTATAAATAATGAA
Organism: Neotragus pygmaeus; assembly: GCA_006410875.1. NCBI lineage: Eukaryota > Metazoa > Chordata > Mammalia > Artiodactyla > Bovidae > Neotragus > Neotragus pygmaeus. The sequence continues at coordinate 12,688 of SJYV01019177.1, forward strand.
ACATATTTATGTAATTTGAATTTCAGGTGATTAATAATAACCAGGTAACCATTTCACCCACACCACAGGGAATGGTGTGGGTGGTGGTATGCATGACTCTTGTATCTCTAAAGCAGTGTTCTTTCTGTCAAAGGCACAGAGAATTTTAATGCCCTCAAGTAGCCTTATAATTCTTAAGTACACAGTTCTTTAAAGGAGATTTTTCCATATTTTCAAAATGTGTGCTCTCTACTCAGCACTCCTCCTTGCTTTTTTAGTTTGTTTAGGCAAAATCATTGCTAAAGGGGAAATATTTTTTTTTTATTCTAAATACTATCAGCCTAATAAAATTAAGTGCCTTAACAGAGACAAAATATCTCACTTCTTGAAGTAAGCTGCTAAGTCACTTCAGTCATGTCCAACTCTATACAACCCCATAGACGGCAGCCCACCAGGTTCCCCCATCCCTGGGATTCTCCAGGCAAGAACACTGGAGTGGGTTGCCATTTCCTTCTCCAGTGCATGAAAGTGAAAATTGAAAGTGAAGTTGCTCAGTCGTGTCCGACCCTCAGCGACCTCATAGACTGCAGTCATCCAGGATCCTCCATCCATGGGATTTTCCAGGCAAGAGTACTGGAGTGCCAGTACTCAGCAGTGGCAAGGGGTTCCATTGCCTTCCCTGATAGACATAAGAATCCTACTTAAAAATAATGGCTATCATTTTCTAGCTTTCCTGATTAAGAATATTTTTTAGAATTCTGAATTTTGATAATCAAGCATTGAATGATATTGTAATATAAAGTGTAAAAAGATACTTAATAGGACTGGATGAAAATGTAAAAACAGCTAATGTCTTTAAATGAGTAATAACTGGCTGCCTACGCTGTTCACTGTGTCCTGACACGGGCTCTGGATGTGTCAAATAAAAACAAACAAACAAACAAACAAACAGAGACACTCCACCAAGATTTGGGGATGTTCCAGATGCTCTGGGCAGGTAAACAATTGCTACCTTAACTGGAATGAAATGATTGTCTTAGTAAAAGTAAAGTCAAAATAGTGTCTGGATATGTAATGTGATTAAATTAATTTGTAATATTTAACATAATTTGGATGAAATAATGTTTAATTCCCAAGAGAAACAGAACTTCTAACCTGGATAGTAAAGGGTTGTATAATTTTGAGAAATAATACAAAGTGAAGAGCATCTTAGTCTGAGGAAAATAATCTTGAATTTCTACATAGTCATGAATTTTAATAGAAAATGGAAAACTAAATGGTTTGTGGGGTGCCGGTGAATGTAACATAGACAACAAAAGAGACACAGACGTATAGAATGGACTTTTGGCCTCTGAGGGAGAGGGAGAGTGTAAGATGATTTGGGAGAATGGCATTGAAGCATGTATACTATCATGTAAGAAACGAGGCGCTGGTTGGTCTATGTTCGATGTAGGATGCAGGATGCTTGGTGCTGGTGCACAGGGATAATCCAGAGAGACAATGTGGGGTGGGAGGTGGGAGGGGGATTCAGGATTGGGAGCTCATATATACCTGTGCTGGATTCATGTCGATGTATGGCAAAACCAATACAGTATTGTAAAGTAGAATAAAGTAAAAATAAATAAATAAATAAAAGAAAAAAAAAAGAAGTGAGTTTGGATGGTAGATTGGAAGGTTCAAGTGAAATATTTTTACATAAATTATAGGTAATATAGTATAATAATGACATTTTTTCTCCACCAAAAAAGATTCAGCAATTTACCCTGTGCTTTAGAAGTTAATTATATATTTTGATGGAAAAGATGACTGGAAAAACAAGAACTGTGCACACAGAGAGGTCTATTAACAAACATGTTATGGTCGTCAGGCAAGAAAATAGGGCAGTTTGATCCTGTCTGCAACAGTGAGGCTGCAAAGGAGATGTGTTCAAATGACAGAGCACATTTAGAAATTTGAGGAAACAAATGAGTAAACTTGTTGTTTTGTTCACTTTGCTAAGTAATTGGGGAATACATGATGCCCTCAAAACAGCAACAACAATGAAAATAAATGGCAATAACGAACAGAGAGTCTATGAAAATGAAACAAATTCAACTTACTTTATATCGTTTGAACTGTATCATGTATGATGGTAGGTTCTGGATAACATTTTCTACTAATATATGAAAAAGCTTGATTGAGGTCTGCTATATACACAAAGGGAGGGGATTCACATTGCTATATGGCAGAAACCAATACAACATTGTAAAACAATTATCCTCTTAATTAAAAATAAACTAAAAAATAATAAAACATAAAAAATTTGTCTCATCATACTTACAACATAGTTAAAATTTTTTCTGCCTACCCTCTTCCTCAGTGAAAGTGTCAGTTGCTCAGTCATTTCCGACTCTTTGCAACTCCATAGACTGCTGGAGTGGGTTGTCATTCCTTCTGACTGGCTTCACAGCAGAGAAATCAGGACTTAGAAAAAAGTGTTACATCAGGTGTATATAACTTCAGTGAACTGTGGAAATATTTTTCAAGTATATTAAATATATCCCAGAAAATTAAGCATGTCAATTGGCGCATAAAGTCATTGCCCTCTCTGGTCTTATCTGTTTACTATAACAGACACTCTTTTGTTCTCTAAGTTTCACTGTGGTTCTTGTTATAAGAGTGATATGGTAAAAGCTTCTCCATCACAGTCATGATTCCCTAGATTGTGAATTGAGCAACTGGTTAAATAGCTGGTTCCACTTACCAAGTTATGATACAATTACACATGAGCTCGTATGAGGACAAAAATAAATACTTCTGTTTTGGTCATGTAAACAACACGTTTTATATATTCAAGTGGAAAGGATCAGTGAGAAATTTGACATATCAATCTTGTTCATTTTTTAATGTAGCAATTGTGTCCAACATATCTCATATGCCATATTCTCATGGTAACATACAGTAGTCCAGACAGATTTGATTTACATATATTAAAATATAACAAAAAGCATTAAAATAATCCCATGCCCTCCAAATAATAATGTTTTCAAAAAGTTTTATAACATACAATATAAATTTACTATGTGGAAATTTTGTTATTTTCTTATTGAAAGTCATGAATATTTCTTTATTAAATATTGGTTTACAGCTTCATAGAACTGAAATATATGTACTAATACATAGATTCAATAGTGTTTTTTAATAACTGGTTAAGCCATTTTGAAAAATTTCCATGAAAAAGTATTGTTATAACATCTAAGATCAGGATATATTTAGTTGTTTGGTTATACCTCCCTAGTATACCCTCTTTCACTCAATACAAAATACGGATTTGCAATGAAATTTAGTTACCTTAGACATGTATTTATTTTCTGACATGGCATTAGTTCAGAATGTTTACATTCCATACATGTTAGAAAGTGAATTTATTAAACAAATTCACATGCTTTTATTTTTTATCATGTAGTTACATGTACTGGCTTCCCTGGGAGCTCAGATGGTAAAGAATCTGCCTGCAGTGCCAGAGACCTCGGTTTGATCCCTGGGTTGGGAAGATCCCTGGAGGAAGGAATTGCAACGCAGTCCAGTATTCTTGCCTGTAGAATCCCCTTGGGCAGAAGTGCCTGGTGGGCTACAGTCCATGGGTTGGAAAAGAGTTAGACACTACTGAGTGACTAAGCACACAGCACAGTTACATATACATTGTACGTTTTCTGTGGAGAAGATCAGGGAGATTAAGTAAATAAGGGGAATTCCAAGTATTGCATTCTAATTTGCCTGCATTACCTCCTTTAAAAATTCCAACTCTAAGGCAACTACTTTCATATGTATATATCTGTGAAAAATTCACCTGAGTTAAAATGTTAACAAATTATCAATTTTACAAATTTTTAAGTGATATTTTAAAGTTTTATAATGGAGAAAAGACCACATTTAGATAGCTAGAACAGGGTATGACAAGTAGGAAGAATCAGAATCTGACTGCCATTCTAATAAACACTAAAAGTAATTGAAAGTGACACATATAATTTATATATAATTTTTGATAAGCCTTACTAGGGTTTTGTTATCCTATTTTCCATTAGCTAGTCTGAAAGTTTAGAAAATAAATATTTTAAGAAAAGCATATAGTTTTTAAACATCTCAAAAATCCAATATCTGTTTTTCATTCACACTTCTAAAGTTTCTCCCACACTAGTATAATAGCTTCCCATATGTATAATAAGTTTCTCTTCTAGCTGATTTCTTAACTCATCACTCATTTTATATCAGATATTATGATACAACTGTAAGTGGTCATATAAATTAGCTACTTATTATATTATACTTTTATATGTAATATATAAAGCATGTGTATTATACTTACATAATACATACAATAAAATACACATACATAAACTTCCTTAGTGCTAGCAAGGCCAACTGAAAGCATCAAGGAGGGATAAAAGCGGCAGCTGTCAGAAGTTAAACTATGTAAGAATCTTCTGAATTTCTTAAATTACAGATTGATGGAGCTTACATTTAGTTTTTGATTAGTTCATCTGATGTGCTTCCCAAGAAGTTGTATTTCTAAATACTTTTCAGGTGATTCTAGTGCTTTTGATCTATGGGCTACACTCAAAAAACCAATGCTCTTGAATATTTGTCAAAATTTATTTATTTTAAACCTCTTAAGCATTCAATTTTCCCATGGCTAGCTTTTTATTTCAGAGAAGTTAGTGAGAATCTGTTCTTGAATGTTATGCTATAATTTATAATGTTTTACTTGTTCATTTTAAAATAGAAACAACAGAATGATAAGATTACTTAAAAGCTGAAAATATTCAGTTTAATTTTTAACACTCTTCTACATGATGAAATGTGCTATTAATAGAATTTTTTTTTTCTTTGAACTTTACTGGGAGAAGTAAAGACTGAGATAACAATAATGCACACAATATGGTGACCAATTTACTTTTCCTTTTTAAAAGAATTTATTGCTGAAACAATTTGAATTTTTGATCAAGCATTTTGTTTCT
>SJYV01019178.1:2154-32179 GCA_006410875.1 Neotragus pygmaeus
GACTGAGTCTTAAACCTGTGCGACTGGACACTGTCTCCAGGAAGAGCGTGTCATAATTGAGTTACATTATAAGACACCCAGCTGGTGTTCCAGAGAATTACTTGGTGGAAAAACCCTGCACACATCTGGTGTCAGAGCACCGCGAGCGTGATGGTAAAGGAGAAACACGGGAGGAGCAATGTAGGATTTCCTTATACGGACTCAGACCCAGTTCCAAACCCTCCTCACCTTCTGTATCCAGCTGGTTCCCAGCCTGAACCAAAGGGGCAGGTCCCACCTTGTCTCTGCAGTTGCTGAAGGCATGAGCTTGGGGGAAGGAACAGCTGCTGCCGCTTCAGAGGATCTTCCTGCTTAGCCCAGATTGGGGGCCCTGGCTCAGTGACCCTGGTCAGCGGTGGGCAGTAGGGGACAATTGAGTCCTGCATTTTAAAACAGTCACTCATGCAATTAATACTTCTGACTAGTCAAGGCTACGGTTTTTCCAGAGGTCATGTATGGATGTGAGAGCTGGACTATAAAGAAAGCTGAACACCGAAGAACTGATGCTTTTGAACTGTGGTGTTGGAGAAGACTCTTGAGAGTCCCTTGGACTGCAAGGAGATCCAACCAGTCCATCCTAAAGAAGATCAGTCCTGGGTGTTCATTGGAAGGACTGATGTTGAAGCTGAAACTCCAATGCTTTGGCCCCCTGATGAGAAGAGCTGACTCATTTGAAAAGACCCTGATGCTGGGAAAGATTGAGGGCAGCAGGAGAAGGGGGCAACAGAGGATGAGGTGGTTGGATGGCATCATGGGTTTGGGTGGACTCCGGGAGTTGGTGATGGACAGAGGGGCCTGGAGTGCTCCGGTTCATGGGGTTACAACGAGTCGAGTACGATTGAACGACTGAACTGAACTGAAGCATGTACACTGTGCCAGGCCCTGATTCAGGCACTGTGAGTGCACCAAAGCACAGAACTAGCGATGGGGAGAGGAGGCCCTACCATCGTCTCCATTTTCCCTAACCTCCTAGAAGAGGAGGTTAAGGCTCAGAGAGGTTATGTAACTTCTCCAAGGTCACACAGCTGGCAAGCGGTGGGGTCAGGATTTGAAGCCAGGCAGTCTGGATCCAGTGTCTTACTCTTCCTGTCATGCTGACATGATCCCGTCTAACCCCCACAACAGATCTGTCCTAGGTTTTTTAATACAGAGACTACATCTGTACTATAGAGATGAGGGGTCGGCACAGAACGGGAAGCTGGAATGATGAACAACTCTGCCCCCTATTCACCTCTGAGCATGTGACCATGACTTGAGAGCAGACAGGCCTGACTCTCGCAGGAGTTGCCTGTGTTCTTCCCTTCTGTTCCTTCCTGCAGCCTCTGGGATGGTTCTCACACTCCAGTGTAGTGAAGATCCTTACTAGCAAGGGCAGCAAAATCAGAACTAGCTTCGGTAGACAGTTGAGCGGCTTTCAAGGATAATGTCACTACCGCTGATTTTTACATCACTGTTGCCCTGAGAACTCACTTGCCTAGAAGGTGTGTCCCCGCTAGGGTTGAGGTTAGGCTTTTTGAAATTTGGCATGGGAAGTCCAGAGTCTGGGGTGGCTATTTGGAGTACTGGATGAGACCAGGCCACTGGAGAGAAGAGAATCGGGCCAAAGAAACAAAAGTGAGGGCTCCAGAGACATTTCCCCTATGCCTGTCCTCAGTGGGAAGACAGAGGCTCCACACTGTATCAGCAGGAGGAGGAACGGGCCAATGGAGAAGCTTCTCTGGTGTGGGTCAGGGCATTTCCTGCCTCCCGAACTATCTGTGTTCCCGCTGGAGCCTGACTGTCTCGGCTTCTGCCTTCTGCGCACACGCGTTTGTGCACGTTCAGTCCCTTCAGTTGTGTTCGACTCTTTGCAACCCTGTGGACTATAGTCTGCCAGGCTCCTCTTCTCCCAACAAGAATACTGGAGTGGGTTGCCATTTCCTCCTTCAGGGGATCTTCCTGACACAGGGAGCAAACCCACGATGCGTTGCCATTTCCTCCTTCAGGGGATCTTCCTGACACGGGATCAAACCCATGATGCTTACATATCCTGCATTGGCCTCTAGCACCACCTGGGAAGCCCTTCTGCCTTCTACATTCCTGTATGTTACTCCAAGACACCCACAAGGCACCTCACATCCTCCCAACCTTCCCACCCATTCAATTCCAGTGCCAGGGTCCTTTTCTATAAGCCTTGAAAATGCCACATTTATTCCCACCTCAGGGCCTTTGCACATGCTGTCCTGGCCACCTGGCATTTTCAGTGCTCAGAATGATACACAGCAGCTCCATCTTCCTCTGGGTCTCAGCTCAGAAGTCACCTCCTCAGAGAGACCCTCCCAGCCCACCTCATCTGAAACAGGGGCTCCCTCCCCATCACTCTCCATCACCCTTCCTGATTTTATTTCCTTCCATCAAGCCTCACCATCTTAATTATCTTGTTCACATATGCCCATTTCTGGACTATCGTCTCATTCCTCCTGTGACCCCCAAACTCACCAGTAGCTTCCCCAGAGCAGGGCTTCTTGTCCCCTGTCCATTTCTCCATTCCCACCTCCCATAACAGCACCAGGTATACCACAGGCGCTCATGGGCTGACTCATTCAATGGATCCTAGCTGCCGTGACACGTGAGTCTTGGATTTTGCATTTACAAAATGTTGCTAACAACACCTACCCCATAGAGCAACCACAAGGATTCAGGAAGATGCTGTAAGCACAAGCCAGCACATGGCGAGTTCTTCCCTGATCATAATTACTACCCTAAGATCATGCCCTCCAGAGGGAAGGCTTGAGAAAAAGATACAACAAATTCTCTGCCCAGCCCTGCAAGGCTGGCCTTGAAAATGACTCAATGCCACAGGCTGTGCCGCTTTCTCGAGATGGCCAGAGAACAACAGCGCCTGGCGGGGAGGCAGGCATGAGCTCCTTTCTGCGACCAACCAGCTCTGGCCCCCTTGAAGAAGCCCAGGCAGGCGCTGGTGGTGCCCACTAACTGGCTACCCCGCTGCCTCTCTGCCGGCAAAAACCCCCGCCACCTCTGCTGGATCCAGCATACTGATATTTGAGCAAAGAACACAAAACACATTAAACAAATGTTATGGTCTTATCGACAGGAAAGGAGAGCTAAGAAAGAGTCTCCAGAGGGAAGGCGCTTGGCTCAGAGCCCCAAGCTGTGTCACGGTCTTAAAACATCAGAGAGCTGCTTACAGGAAGAACTTCCTTGGTCCCAGGGGCAACGAAGGGTGCAATGCAAACAGCACCCTGAATTAACCTTAAAAATCAGGGGGGACCATCTCTCAGTCCTTTCTCAGTTTTATTAAAGGAACAATCATGGTCTTGGGGAAGGAAGGTTCTGTAGGGGGCATTGAGGCCCCTGTCCTCTTCTTCGGGTTACAGCATCCCATGGTGCTTTGGGCTACAACCCATCCCCCACCAGCCACAGTACTGGTGTTTCTGTCAATCAAAGGCACCTCCCTGCCAGCCAATCAGGTGCTCCCTCCCCGATACAGAATCTTGAGCGAAAGGATGCAGAGAACGGAAACCGTGGGGACCCTTTCTTCCTGGGGGCTGTATCCTGAGATCCTCAGCTTCAGTTCTGGGCCTGCCCACACACTGCCAGCCAATTCTGACTTTGTGGAGGGTGACCAGGACCAGTTTCCATTCCTTACACCCCGAAACCCACGCTGCAAAAGGTGCCCCATGGGGCTTGGAGTCATGGCAGCTGCATGTGGCCACGCGCCTGGATCTGGGGCATTGAGGAGTTAAACCATCGCTAGTGTAAATCATCTGAGCGTCCTCTCTTCCACTTCCAGCGTCCTCTTCTGTCCACTCTCGGGGCTACATGAAGACTAGGCTTCAAACATAGGGGGCAATGTCACAGCAGACGGCAGAGGGAGAACGGAGCGGCCCCCCAAGCCTAGAGGGTCCCCTCTACTCTGCCATGGAGAAATGATGCTTTCCAACTGTGGAGCGGGACTCTTGAGAGTCCCTTGGACTGCAAGGAGATCCAACCAGTCAACCCTAAAGGAAATCAACCCTGAATATACATTGGAAGGACTGATGCTGAAACTCCAAGACTTTGGCCACTTGATGCAAAGAGCTGACTCATTAGAAAAGACCCTGATGCTGGGAAAGATTGAAGGAAGGAGGAGAAGGGGACAACAGAGGATGAGATGGTGGGATGGCATCACTGACTCAATGGACATGAATTTGAGCAAACTCCGGAAGATGATGAAGGACAGGGGAAACCTGGCGTGATGCAGTCCATGGAGTCACAGAGTTGGACACGACTGAGCAACTGAACAGTAACAGCAAGGGAACTGAGGGAGATGAAGACCAGAGCCCTTACAAAACCAAGGCCTTTCTTCCAGGCTCTAAGAAGTTTCCCTGTTCTGGGTTTGGCAAGGAGAATGGCATCTCAGTGGCCAGCTCCCCCACCCTGATTCCCACCAGCCCTCCATCTCCAGGAGGCCCTGTGAGACCAAGGCCAGGAGGCTCACCTTTTTCTCATCCCCGGCTTGCAGGAGGCGCAGGGTGCTCCTCCGGTCACCCTCATGCTGCCGCAGGGCGCTGCCGTGGGGCTGGGGCAGGCCTGAAGGTGGGGAGATGCTGCGGCCCTGGGGGTCCACCCAGGTGTAGATGTGGTTGGTGACGTAGCCACCAGGGATGCGCCCCGCTGAGTACACCGACAGCACCAGCTTCTTGGAGCCCTTGAGAGCCTAGAGAGAGAGAGACACATGTTAGCAGGAGAGGGGAAGGTGAGAGATTGTCCAGAACTTGCTTCCTCTGAGGACCCTGCACACGGAGGAGGCAGCCAGCCCCTATGTCTCTTCCCTTTCCCAGCCCTCAGTTTTGTCCTATGGAAATGAGGATATCTGTCCCACCATACCCCACCCCTCACCTTGAAGTGGTCCAAACACAAGAAATAGAACCTCTCAGCAAATCTTTGCTGAAGAGTTAATGGAGCAGGCCTGCAACTGCACCCTTACGAAGGCCTGCTGGGCTGGCCTCTGGGAACATGGACTCTGAGTGTTCCCACCATTCCTTACTTGGTATGGGAGGCTCACAGTGCCGGGACTGTTTGTGCAAACAACGGAGTGGTCTGGACTGTGGGAACAGGCAGAGGTGCCTACATGACCAGCCCCCACATCAAAGCCCCCTGGGGTGAGTCTCTAAAGAGCGTCCCTGGAAGACATTTCACACGTGTTGTTGCGACTCAGTGCTGGCAGAATCAAGCCCACCCTGTGTGACTGCACAGGGAGAGGGCGCGGGAGCGCGTGCCTGGCTTCCTGCCGTTCAGCCCCGTGTGCTGTGCTCCATGCTCGCTGCGATGCGTACCCTTTTGCTGTTACAAATCTTAGCCATTAGCACAACCATATGCTGAACCCGCGAGCCCTTACGGAAACCGGGGAAGACCTTGATGACCCCAATAGTGAGTTATGAGATAAAAGTACCGATAATAATGGCCATCACTTTATGGCAAATAAAAGGGGGAAAAATGGAAACAGTGGCAGATTTTATTTTCTTGGCCTCCTAAATCACTGTGGATGGTAATTGCAACCATGAAATTAAAAGACACTTGCTCCTTGGAAGAAAAGCTATTACAAACCTAGACAGATGTTCAGAAGCAGAGACATCACTTTGCTAACAAAGGTGCATATAGTCAGAGTTATGGTTTTTCCTGTAGTCATGTATGGATGTAAGAGTTTGACCATAAAGAAGGCTTAGCACCGAAGAACTGATGCTTTCAAACTGTTGTGTTGAAGAAGACTCTTGAGAGTCCCCTGGACAGCAAGGAGATCCAACCAGTCAACCCTAAAGGAAATCAACCCTGAATGTTCATTACGACTGATGCTGAAGCTGAAGCTCCAATACTTTGACCATCTGATGTGAAGAGTTGACTCATTGGAAAAGACCCTGATGCTAGGGAAAGATTGAGGGCAAGAGGAGAAGGGGAAATAGAGGATGAGATGGTTGGATGGCACCATTGACACAACGGACATAAGTTTGAGCAAGCTTCGGGAGATAGTGAAGGACAGGGAAGCCTGGCATGCTACAGTCCATGGAGCTGCAAAGAGTCACACATGACTTAGTGATTGACCAACAGCAGTAATGGTAGCTTAACAATGATAAAAAGCCTGTATGTATGACACAGTCTGCTGTGTACCTGACGTGCTTTCTCTCCTGAAGTGAAAGTGAAAGTGAAGTTGCTCAATCATGTCCGACTCTTTGCAACCCCATGGACTGCAGCCTACCAGGCTCTTCTGTCCATGGGATTCTCCAGGCAATAGTACTGGAGTGGATTGCCATTTACTTCTCCAGAAATCCTTATGGAATCCAGTCTTGATGAGGAGGGATTCCATGACTCAGTTGAAGTAAAGGAGGAGAAATGACTTGCCCACACAGCTAGTAAGGGATTCCTTTCCCACAGCAACTGATGTTGAGTATACATACCACCTTGACTTGACACTTTCTAGGCAGGGGATGGAAGGACCACAGGGAGAGGTGAACCCAAACTCTACCCCCTGGGAGCAGCCATACTGCTTTCCCAGGATGCACCTGTACTGACATGAAGCCCTTTATTCTGGGAGATGGTCATTCAGCACTGGGATTAACAAGCTAACACACCCCAGAACCTGGGATTTTGTATCAATGATAGAACCTACACATGGGTAAGTTCATGCTGCCATTAAAATCACATTTACAATCATTATAACGCATTTTAATGTGATAGATTTTACAATCATTACAAAGCATTTTAATGTGATAGATTTTAATGTTAATTGGGGTCAGAGGATATAAATCCTGTCTCACAGTGTGATCTCAGTTATGTTAAGAGAAAAATTACACAGGGGAAAAAAATTGAAACCGAGGGGTAATAATGTGCCAGGATGCCAGCAGTCCTTCTCTCTGGGGGGCAGGATTATGGGTGGTTATTATTTTGTTCTTCCTGTTTTTCTATATTTTCCAAATGTTCCAGAAGGAAGGCGTAGTGCTTTCAATACCAGAAAATAGCAATACGCATAAAAGGGGAGGGCGGCACTGAACTCTGAAACTTCAGATCACTGTGTAGTGCTGACCCTCAGTTCTCTCCACAGACTAAAGGGGTCAAGGGCGGGGCTTTCAGAGGCAGTGGAGAGCCCTGCTTGGGTAGAGTTTCCGGACAAGGACACTGGACCACAGGCCTGGACACTCTGACACCTGAACCTCTTCCAGAGGAGGAAGGTCGGGCTGGGAGGGCCCCTCGATCCCACAGTTAAATGCTAGTCCCCGGGCAGAGGGAGAACGAGCAGATGGCAGCTCTCCAAAATTCTGCTTGTAAAAAAGATTTCTGGGAAGATGAGCAAAGAAAGATCTACAGTGTTCTTTTCCCACTGCCCGGGACTCCCCTGACAGAACAATTGGGAACATAAAATCTCTGTGAAGTTTAAGATGCAGGGTGGAGGAAGCCTGAGACCAAGCAAGCTTTTGCTGGAATTTAGCGCACAGCATCCGCGGAAGCCACTGTGGCCTTGAGGGGTCTTCCTGACCTTCCTTCCCCTCTGCCCCGCCCCCGGCTCCCTCCTCCATGAAGGCGCTGCTGCAGCTCTGATGCTGCCTCGAAGGGCTTGTCTCTTCTCTGCTTCATCTCTGGGACAGACGGTGAGTCTGAGCCCTCACTCTTCCCACAAGGGCCGGCCAAGAGCCTACTGTGTGCCAGGCCTGGAGAGAGCAGTGTGAGCGTATTTTCAGGGCACCTGGGCACCTGTGGCCTGAAGAGAGACAAGACTTCGCAGGGCCCAGGGTGCGTGCCTGCCCGTGAAGCCGCTTCAGCGTGTCTGACTCTTTGTGACTCTGTGAAGCCCCCCAGGCTCCCCTGTCCATGGGATTCTCCAGGCAAGAATACTGGAGTGGGTTGCCATGTCCTCCTCAAGGGATCTTCCTGATCCAGGGATTGAACTCACATCTCCTGCAACACCCGTGTTGCAGGTGGATTCTTTATCCACGGAGCCACTAGCGAAGCCCAGGCCCAGAGTAGGTCCTCAGAAAAACCTGCTTGCCCTGACTGGGTGAGAAAGCAGATTTTTGGCCTCCAAAGGAACCATAGCATGCACAGGCAACACCGTGCAGCCACCTTCCTCATTGGATCCGAAAGGCTGAGCTGGAATTTGGGACAGGGGAAGGCAAGTGGAAAGAACGCGACCTTGTGGATTTGGGCAGAACTGGATTTAAGTCGCCTCTGTCACTTGAGTCCAGGGTCACCGAGGCCGGCTGCTTCTGCTCTCAAAGCAGCACACGTTGGTGGGCGGGGCGGTGGGGGGCGCCGCGGACAATGCCCACCTCTCAGAATCCTGCGGGTAAAATGGAACACATAGAGGGTGGGCTTCTGCACACAGTGGGGGGGTCAGCATGTGGCGGAGCCCACTCCCCTCTCCTAGTAGTGACTCCACATTGAGAAGGCAAACCAGGTGTAGAAAAGCGTTATCCAAGGAGTTGGAAAAAAAAAGAGAAGGTGTCTGAAAATCAACGCATAGTGCACAATTTGTATTCTGTATCACTGGCAATAGTGGCATTCTCTTGGTCAGTTCTATAAATAGGCGAGCAGCAACCTTGAGAATGGAGAGGAGGTTAATGCCTTTGATGACAACAAGAGGGAAGGCTGGCGCCGGAGAGGGCCTGGCAGGTCACGGAGTTTCCCATGCACTGCCAGGCCCCAGCGCACTGCAGAAGGGGACCCTGGCAACCCGAGATGGGGAGGGACACAGAAGGTACAGCCCAGACACAGGAAACCAGCCCTGGGCAAGCGGCTTCCCCTGTGCACCTCGGTCTCCCCATCACCAGCCTGTGGGACCAGAAAATCTGAAGGCCACTCCAGCCTGGACCATTCCAGAACCTCTGATATTGGCTCTTTAGGGGCAGGGGGTAAATGTGGGCTTTCAGTGGGTCTTGAAGAGCTTGAATATCATCATCCACTGCTGACTTATTTTTCTGGCAAAACTGCAGAAAAACAGGATTTCTGAGACAGCACTTTCCACACCTAAACAGGCTCTGGGAACACGGTCTCGGTGCCGGGGCCATTAGAATGCAGTGAGGAGGACTCCATCCATGGCGCTTGGACTAAACTGTGTGTCATGCAGGGAAGGTGAGGAGGGGAAGGTCTACAAGTGCAGTTTCTGCTTCTTCCTAGCTGTCTTATCTCTCTCTCTCTCTTTTAAAAAAAAACAAAAAACAACCATTTGCTTATTTTTAAAAGGTGTTCCTGGCAGGAGGCGAAGGGGACAACAGAGGATGAGATGGTTGGATGGCATCACTGATTTGATGGACATGAGTCTGAGCAAACTCCGGGAGCTGGTGAAGGACAGGGAAGCCTGGCGACACAGCTGAGCAAATGAACTGACTGAATGGAAGGATTACTTCCTAAAGAGAGCTGGCTGGCGCTTTCTCGCGCTGAAAGCCCTTCCACCTGCCTGTCTCACTCACTCACCATTGCCACCTTGATCCCTGAGGCTCAGGCCATCTGGAGGATAATGTGGTTCTCGTTCCCGGTTAGGTGCCCAGGCCATTCATTTCACAGAACTGGTGGCTTCTCTCACAGGCAAGCCTCAGCAGCAAGCAGCCTTATACAGCAAGGCAAACTAGAAGGACTCTGGTTGTGAAACAGACACTCAGGCATATCTCCATTGTGTTCTGCTGGGCGGTCAAGGGCTATGCCCTCCTCTTGCTGGCCTCGGTTTTGCCAACTGGCAATGAACAGGTTCCTAGGTGGTGCTAGTGGTAAAGAAAGCACCTGCCAATGCAGGAGACATAAGAGACGTGGGTTCCACCCCTGGGTCAGGAAGATCCCCTGGAGGAGGGCATGGCAACCCACTCCAGTATTCTTACCTGGAGAATCCCATGGACAGAGGAGCCGGGCGAGCTACAGTCCATGCCGTCGCAAAGAATCAGCTACAACCGAAGTGACTTAGCAGCAGCAGTGAGCAGAAGGGAATCCTGGATTGCTAAGGCCCCAGGTTAAATCTGAATGTCCTCTGGTTCATTGCTATATTTAGGAGAAATGAGGTTGCTACCAGGTCCTTGAACCAGATCTTGAACCTCGGGGCTCTGAGGTTCCATATCAGTTGGGAGGGACCAAAAGGGTTTAGAAAACACCAGAAGGGCAGATGGAGCATCTCAGGTGTGGCAGGATATGCACCCCAACTCGGCACTATCACAGCAGCAGAGGGGCCTTCAAAGGGACCCGACGGCTGGGGAGACAGCCTCCAATGGGACTGCGACCGTGTGTCTTCTTCCCGGGCAGCTGCCTGTGTGGTAGACAACATCCAAAAGCTGCCTAAAAGCAGTGTGCCAGTGCCTGCTGGCGACTGGCGACCACACCCCTTGTGCTGCAGCAGCCTGCAGAATGAGCCAGTCTCCTGAATCAAATGCTTATAAGCTGTGCCGCTTCATGCAAGTGACCAACCCTCTCTGTTCATTTGCTTCCCTCCTGGAAAATGAAGATCTCCTTTCCCCACTCTCTAGGTACCTCGTACCTAAGAATTCAGTGAGCTAAGGCTAAACAAGTCCCATGAGATCTGGGGAGAGTCCCCTGCAAGCAAGGGCCGTCATCAGAGCCCCCTGCTCCCCTGCTTGCTATCACATGTTTACTGGTGAAACTCCACCAGGNGCAAGTGACCAACCCTCTCTGTTCATTTGCTTCCCTCCTGGAAAATGAAGATCTCCTTTCCCCACTCTCTGGGTAGAAGAAGCCTATTAGCACAGTGCCTCGTACCTAAGAATTCAGTGAGCTAAGGCTAAACAAATCCCATGAGATCTGGGGAGAGTCCCCTGCAAGCAAGAGCCGTCATCAGAGCCCCCTGCTCCCCTGCTTGCTATCACATGTTTACTGGTGAAACTCCACCAGGGGGTTTGCCAGCATGCCACCAGGTCACATCAGAGAGGAATCTTGATCTGCCCAGGCAGATGGCACAGCTGAGGTATTACCCATCACCAGATGATGACGCAGGCAGCGTGCTATGATTGCGGGGATGTAAATTATATGTGGATGTCTTCAAACTTAATAACTGGCTAGTTGGATTAATGCTCTCAGGAGGCAAATCTGCCTCACTCAGCTCCTCAAAGCTGACTCTAACACCCCAAAATCACAGACCAGGCGACAGAATTCTCTGCTCAGCAGAAGACTGAGAAATAGACTGGAGATAGTTACAGTATGAAGGGACTGGGGGCTGGGGAGGGGTTGTGTTAGCACAGCAGGTGCACACATGTTCCCGTGTTTAAAACCATGCACCAAAGTGCAAGCACAAGGTCACGAGACCATTAGGCCACTGTCTGGAGAGGCAGGTATGAAAGAAGCGTTCCGGAAAAGTCTTACGTGAGGACACATAACGGTGAGTCACGCAGCTTATTTCAGAGCAAGGTCTTCTCTTCTGGGGAACAGATCACTCAGAACAGAAACTCAGGAGGGAGGGCTGGTCTAAGACCCAGGTTAGTGACGGGAAGAGTGGGAAGGACCGCGCTGGCCTGCTCTTCCTGATCCCACCTTGCCTAGCTGGGTTTTGGGTTCAGAGTCTCTGGGCTCCCATCCTGGCTCTGCTGTTGACTTACTATGTGTCACAGAGCAAATGACTTAACCTCTCTGTACCTGTGCCTGCATTCAAAATGCCACTGTTTTAAGGATTATCAAGATAGTATAAACTATCTATACAATACATATAGCAGCACGGCAGTGAAGAATCCACCTGGCAATTCAGGAGACAAGAGTTCGATCCCTGGGATGGGAAGATCCCCTGGAGGAGGAAATAGCAACCCACTCCATTATTTTTGCCTGAGAAATCCCCTGGACAGAGGAGCCTGGCAGGCTCTAGTCCACTGCGTTGCAAAGAGTGAGACAGGACTGAGCGACTGAGGAAAACAATCTAGTATGTGGCACAGAGTAGGTACTAAAGGCATGTGAATTCCTTTCCTGGGCCTGCCAGCTCCTTCTCTAAACAGAAGCCCTAGAAACCTCTAAAACTCTCATCTGCGTGGACACAAACACCTGAGCAGCTCTAGCCTCTCCCTCCCAACTCTCCTCCTCTTCAGAAATGTCCTCTCTTCTGATCGCTACTTCCTCATATCAGCCCTGACTTTGACACTCAGCCCCTTTCTCACCACCTCCAGGAAGTCTTCTTAGATGGAGACTGACTTCCCTTTTCCGAGAGCACACTTGTACGTTTTTGTTGCCATCTATACTATAGCTTCTGTATCACCGTCATACATTCTGTCTCTAAGACTGCAAGAGAAGCTCCTCGAGGCACACTGACTATTCTGTTTTCTTTATCCCCTCTCCCTGCTCCTTCTCCTCCACTCACTACCCATTCATTCATTTCATTCATTTGCTCATTCATTCAAGATATCCACTGGGCTTTCGAGATGCTAGGCAGCCCCAGGAATTTGTTAAAAGAGGCCACAGAAAGAGCAGTGCATTGGCCTGGGGCCCAGGTGCCCTGGATCGCCATCCCATGCTTGTTCACACGCATGTGGGCGTACATGTCTCAGACACGCGTGGAATTCAGAGAAGCAGAAAGGGCAGTGGTTGAGAGCCACAGCTCTGCAGCAAGACTTCAGGGATTCCGTTCCTGGCTCTGTTATTCACCAACGGCAGCCCCAGGCAAGTTATTTAGCCAGCCTGTGTCCCAGTTTCCCAGGCATGGGATGGGATAATAGTAGTATTATCTCACAGGGCAGTGGTGAGGATTAAATTCGTTAACATGCATAAAGTGTTTAGTGTCTGGAAGATAGGTAAGAGGTGCAGAAGGGCTAGGTGTTGTTATCACTATGGAGAACCCAGAGTAGAAGGCGCAACCCGCCATCCATGGCAACCACGGCTACATTCTGGTGTCTGTCCTTCTTGGTTTGTTCTGTATATTTTACAAAGACATGGACGTTCACATACAAAACTATTGTTGTCCGAGGTCTGCATAGGTTGACTCATGCTTAACATTTCATTGACATCTTTTTTTTCAGCTAAAAAAACGTATTTTGAGGATCTTTCCTTAAAAAGATCATCTCTTCCCATAATACACAGCATTCCCTGGCTGAGATGCACCACCACTGAATTCCAGCTCCCCTATTGCTGGAAATTTATGTTGCTTCTCAGTGTTTGCCTGCACGAACAATGCTGCAGTAACATATTTATACTTGTATCCAATTTTCTACACTAAAGAAAAGTGGAATCCCAGAGACTGTTTTTTCATATTCAAACCTGTCCCTCTCTGTGTAGTTCCTCTAACTACCTGCAGGGGACAGCACTATGACACCTGAGTCTGTAAAAGGCATGCATTCCCCCCATCTACGGGCACCGTGGATGGGACTGAGTGAGGGCTTTCCAGTGATTTTTTCCGGAAACAGAGTTCACTCTGGTGCAGGGATCCAGCCTCCTACATGCCTTCTTCCACAGGATCCAGAAATCTCCTAGTGTATGCAAATCTTTGCTCTATCTTCCAATTTCTTCTAGAGATGAAGTATTGTATCGCAAAACACCAAAATTAAAAGGTGGCTTGGGGGAAGACCCCTCAAGAGTTTTAAAGTAATAGGTGTACCACTAGAGAACTATTCCCAGACAGAGGGCCACGTCATCCTGGCTACGGGACTCCAGGCAAGCTCCTTAAAGCCCTCCAGGCTGCACTGTTCTCACCTGTTTCGCTGTGGCACTTGCATAAGACACTTGACCACCCAGTCTTTCTGGGTGGTGACTTAGTCACTAAGTTGTGTCCAGCTCTTTTGTGACCCCACGTACTGTAGCTGAGCTCCTCTGTCCATGAGATTTTCCAGACAAGAATTCTACAGTGGGTTGCCATTTCCTTCTCCAGGGCAGCTTTCTGATCCAGGGTTCAAACACACATCTCCTGCACGCATCTCTGGCATTGCAGGCAAATTCTTTTCACTGCTGAGCCACCAGGGAAGGCCTCTCATTTGTTAAGTGGGGTTATTCATGCCTATCATCACGGCGTTGAGTGGACAAAAGGAGGACAGACAAGATAATGGACACAAGGCTTCTTGCACTGGGCATGGTACATAGCAAGTGTCCAGTAAACGACGGTTAACATTATTGATCACAGCAAAATTACAGTGATGACTATGCGTTTTATTCTTTCCACTGCACCTATGAAGAAAGACTGTCTGGGTGGTCAAGTGTCTTATGCAAGGTCAGAAAGAGGAAGAGAGGCAAGGCTTGAACTTGAATCTTGGATTCTTCAAACTCATGTATCTTTTACCAGTAGTTCAAGAGGGTTCAGATAGGGATTTCCCTGTTGGTCAAGTGGTTAAGACTACTGGCTCCCAGTGCAGGGGACCCAGGTTCGATCCCTGATCAGGGAAGTAGGTCCCACATTCCACAACTAAAAGATTCTGCTTGCTGCAATTAAGACCCTGCACAGCCAGATAAATAACTTAAAAAAAAAAAAAACTAAGTTCAGATAACACAAGGCAAACCGTATGTCAAAGCCACACAAGATGGACAAGCAGAGGGCCTGAAAAGGGGGCTTGGACTTACAGGCTGCAAGTGAATGAGACATCTTGGCCTCTTGAACCCTGAGCTGGTCCCAGTTGCAGCCACAGACACTGAAAAGACCCTCCCCGTTCAGCCCCACTTGGAGGGAGGGCGGAAACTGGCGTGTGGACTCTCTCTCTGTGCGGCATATTTTAATGTCATGAGAAAGTAAAGCCCTAATTAACACTCTGTCTTCAGAACTCCTTCCTCTGCACCACGTTTTATCTGTGTTAATTATCACCTCTTACAGAGACCACTAACTGCAACAGCTTTCCAGCCTCCTCTCCCAGCCTCCAAAATTAGTCTCTGCGGGGCAATCCGGATGTCCTTTTAAAATGAAGTGGGCCCCGTCCCTGCCCTGCCCCAAACCTTCGCAGTGCCTCTCCAGCCTGCACAGTCAACCCTGCTGCCCAGCCGGCCCCCGCCCCTGCCCTGCCACCTGGCCTTTTTATAGTATCAAGAGCTCCAAGCTACTTACATGTGCTGCCCCCTGTCCCTGAATGTTCATATCTCAACGTGCATGCATGCTCCGTCACTTCAGTCATGTCTGACTCTTTGAGACCCTATGGACTATAGCCCACCTGACTCTTCTGTCCATGGGATTCTCCAGGCAAGAATACTGGAGTGGGTCGCCATGCCCTCCTCCAGGGGATCTTCCTGACCCAGGGACTGAACCTGAGTCTCCTGCATCTCCTGTACTGCAAGCAGATTCTTCATGCTGAGCCACTGGGGAAAGCCTACCTCAACATACTCAACTTACATATAAGGGATTATTTTATCAACATCTTTCACAACAGAGAAGACAGGAGATTCTGGTTTGGTCATAGATGTGACCAAATGTATCAGTGACCAGATGTATCAGTAAATATGTAAAGATAGGAGACTGTGGGTGATCCCACGTAAAATGAGAGACACTGAAAAATGCAACTAAAATTGCTTTTGTCCTGAAATTGACCTCTTGAAATTGAGTGCCAATGAGGAGTTTTTACCTCTGCCGAGGTACCAGTGAGTTTTCTATAGAATCTCAAAGAATGTATTAATTTCTCTTTTTGCCTTGGTTACCAGGAAGTTCAGAATTCTATTTGAATATGTAATATCAATCCTATAAAGGCAACACCTTGTACATGCCTATGTGTGTTAACATACACACACATAACACTCTTTCCAATATTGTTTCTGATCTCTCTGCCTCTTTCACGATATGCTTTTTAGGTTAATTCACTCAGTTATTTTTGAAATAGGACGTAATATTAATTACAAATATATTAACAGATAAGTAAATGGGATACATGGCTTCCCACGTGGCTCAGCAGTAAGGAACCCTCCTGCCAATGTAGGAGAGGCAGTTTCGATCCCTGAGTCAGGAAGATCCCCTGGAGAAGGGAATGGAACCCACTCCAGTATTCTTGCCTGGACAGAGGAGCCTGGCGGGCTACAGTCCACGGAATCTCAAAGAGTCAGACATGGCTGAGTGCACACACACACACAAATGGGATACAAACAGTTAAAAGAAAGTGTTAACCATTTCTTTGCTCACTTCTACTTCTTGCACCCCCAACCTCAATCCTGGAAATTCATCTTCTATTATTCCTTCATGAAGATAATAGATTCTCTTGATTTTTAAAAATAAACAAACAGGGAGTTTGGAGGAGAATGGATACATGTATGTGTATGGCTGAGTCCCTTCGCTGTTCACTTGAAACTATCACAACGTTGTTACCTGGCTATAACCCAATACAAAATACAAAGTTTAAAATAAATAAAGAGGATGTTCAATCACACCAATCACATAGGAGTTGCTCAATAAAACAACTGCCAAGTGGATGAATGAATGCTAAAGGCTATTTCGACGATTAGATCTCCTCCACATGCAGTTGGAAGCAGAGATACTTTTCACAGACGCTTGGGCAGTGACTGGACTTCCTCATTCTACCTCTCTATCTCCCTCCACTTCTCAGAAATCCTTTGCTGATGTTGACTTTGGTCTAAGAATGCACATCTTACAGACAGAAGTCCAAACATCGTCAGTCTAAATTCTTGCTGAATGTCGACATCAATCGGGTGGCAGTGTGGTAAGAATTCACTGTCTCCAAGACGGGCAGCTTCACTGTCACGTACCTGACATCTGCATGCCCACTGGGGGCTAGATCGAGACCAAGACGAGCCCTGACATGGCGCATCTGTTCTGGCTCTTTGAAGCCACTTCACCACCTCGAGCTGCTGCGCCCAGGGAAAATCAACTGAACTGCAGAGCAGCTGTGTGAGCCCAACCGAACGACCTCCCAGAAACGCAGCTCCACATAAAGGTCAGGAGGCACCATGACAACACACGCAGGAAGCAAACACGAAAGGAGGAAGGGAGTCAGACCATCGGGAAAATGTGACTGCGTGGAGACTCAGGCCAGGGGAGGCGATAGAGGAGCGATCACCAGCTGACGTCTTTCCCCCTTTGCAGTTTTCTTAATGATGTTTAGATCTGCCTTGGAACCTAAGTAGATTTTCCAAAATCAACTGTGCATCCCCCTCCTTCTCTTTTCTTTGTAAGTTTGACCTTCTCCAAAGGCTCCAGTGTGAAGATACAGAAGCAAATCTTTGCTCCAGTGCTGAGAATACCAGGATCCCAAAGGCTGGAACGGGCACCTGACATTTCAAAGCCCTTGCACTCCAGAGTCTTTGCTCCTAAATGTCTGCGTGAGCTAAGGCTGGGCAAAAAGGAAAAACACGGAGGATCAAAGAGAGGGGAAAAAAAGTGCTATCTTTGAGGATAATGCCACGAGAAATTTACAAGAAGATAGTGACAGAATGACCCTCCCTTTGCAAAACATCTCATAAGATGAGGACAGAGCTGATTCCAGAAAGATATTGATTCCTTTTTAATGCAATTCTTCAATTATCCACTAAGCCTGGCTTTTAGTCTCTTATAATTTAAGTAAATTGCTTTACAAATGTTCTCTTAAATTTTGTCTCTTTATTCTTTTCTTTTTTTCCTTTAAGGAAGAACTAACAAGATTCTAGGAGTCATAGGTATAATCATGAGATGCACCTCTATGGGTTTGCAATGGACTGTTTGTTGTCCAGAATCAATGTCTATAGCACATCCATCCATCAGGAAAATCAGTTTCTGTCAATATCATTTTCTCAGTGTACAAGTGGATACACAGATGGGGACTGGTAAAGAATCCTCCTGCCAGTGCAGGAGATGCAGGTTCAATCCCTGGGTCTGAAATACTCCCCTGGAGGAGGAAATGGCAAAATCCCATGGACAGAGGAGCCTGGTGGACTACAGTCCATGGGGTCACAAAAAGTTCAACAAGACTTAGCAACTAAACAAACAGCAATTATCTATGTATATATGTATTTAATTATGATATATTCTATACACCACTTATACGTACGTGTGTGCGTGTTCAGTGGCTCAACCGTGTTTGACTCTTTGCGACTCCACAGACTGTAGCCCACCAGGCTTCTCTGTCCACAAAATTTTTCAGGCAAGAATACTGGAGTGGGTTGCTGTTTCCTTCTCAAGGGGATCTTCCCGACCCAAGGATGGAACCCACATCTCCTGCATTGGCAGGCAGATTCTTTACCACTGAACCACTCTGGAAACCCCTATATATGTATATACAGCTATTCAAACACTAAATATGCAAAGGGGTTCAACTTCACTATTTAAATTATATAAATTAGAGTAGGATACATTTTGTCTATCAGATTGGCAAAAATGGAAAAGGAATATGATATCCAGTGTTGGCAAGGCTGGGAAAAACGAGGCATCTCATACACTGCTAATGTTGGAGCAGGACTGTAAAAAAACAAACTCTTCCCCAAGAGCACTTTGGCAACAGTTACCAAGCCTGAAAAATCGCCTATTCCTGGAGCCAAGGCCACCTCTAGAAAGACAGTCCAGAGAATTATTAGAGATGTGCTTCAATATTAACGTACAAGGATGTTTAAGCAGAAATAAAGATAATGGTTTTTTTTAAAAAACAGTCCAACAAGAAGAAATAGGTTAAATAAATCATGTATCTCTTTGTTGTGATATACTATACAAGCATTAAAAATCATTTTGAAGAAATATTTATCAAGGTGGGGGAAAAAAAACAGTTGTGATACATTGTCTGGTTAAAGAGGCAGGCTTCATGACTATGTTCAGAATGGCAGTTTTCTAGGAGGTTCCCAGGGCAAATTTACAGGCACAGACACACAGGGGACTGCAGAGACAGAAATCAATTGTCCACAATGGTAGTTTAAAGGGAGGATTATCAAGATTTGGGGTTTCTTCCTTTGTGTTTTTCTGGGTTTCTGAGTTTTCTAAATGGAACCTATCTCTCTTAGGTCATTAAAACACACACACTTGTGCACACACATACACGCTGGTATTTTAAATGCTCAAACAGACTCCTCTGCTCCTCATGTTTCCTATGAGCTAAAGAAAATGGCCTTGGATGTGCCCAGTCTGCGATGGGGCTGACAGCCACCAGTCTTCAACGCAAGGCCCGGCAGACTCTGTCCTCATCCTGCCCAGAGGGCAGACAGCAAGACAGACTCAAGCCTCCACCAGTCAGTGAGATGATTTCATAAGTTACGGGTTTATCCTAATGGGGGTGGAGTTGAGGTCACAGTTATCTATTTAAGGAATTTCCACAGACAACGCACAACATAAAATCCTGACAAAGGCCACGGTATAGTGAGAGGGAAAAGAGAGGGGACAAGGAGAAGAAGCAGCGTGGATGTGCCACCTCCGTACCTGCTGTCTAGAAAATGATGCGCATAGAGACTTCCCGGGAAGGGGTGGGGCGGCCATGGCCTGGGTTGTCTGGCTCCTGGCGGCTTTTCTCGCTAAGTGGAAAAAACTGGGGGAAAGACATAACTTTACTGACCCAGCTCTGACCAGCACCATGGCCCATGCACCCTGCTTCTCAGCTATGAATAGCAGCTGTCAAGGGCAGTGGCTGTGCNAAAAAAAATTCTTAAATTCTTAGACAAATTTACTCAATTTCTTTCCTTGTAATGTCTATCTCTCTTGGCCACGGAACACAGATTGAAAATTTAAAAAGTTAATTCCTAGTTATTCTCTATGCATATTGAGCATTATTCCTACAGAAACTGAGCTGGATCCTGTGGGGCTTCTAGGCACAAAAGCCTTTCTGTGTCCCCATCTCTGAGTTCCAAAGGGCAGGTTCAGTTCAGTTCAGTTCAGTCCCTCAGTCGTTTCCAACTCTGCAACCCCATAAATTGTAGCACGCCAGGCCTCCCTGTCCATCACCAACTCCCGGAATTTACTCAAACTCATATCCATTGAGTTGCTGATGCCATCCAACCATCTCATCCTCTGTCATTCCCCTCTCCTCCTGCCTCCTTCTTTATCCTGCCTCCTGCTCCTTCTTTTCCCCTCCCAGCATCCGGGTCTTTTCCAGTGAGTCAACTCTTCGAATGAGGTGGGCAAAGTACTGGAGTTTCAGCCTCAGCATCAGTCCTTCCAATGAACATCCAGAACTGGGCTTAGAATGGACTGGTTGGATCTCCTTGAAGTCAAAGGGACTCTCAAGAGTCTTCTCCAACACCACAATTCAAAAACATCAATTCTTCGGCACTCAGCTTTCTTCACAGTCCAAATCTCACATCCATACATGACCACTGGAAAAACCATAGCCTTGACTAGATGGACCTTTGTTGGCAAAGTCATGTCTCCGATTTTAAATATGCTATCTAGGTTGGTCATAACTTTCCTTCCAAGGAGTAAGCGTCTTTTAATTTCATGGCTGCAATCACCACCTGCAGTGATTTTGAAGCCCCCCCAAAATAAAGTCTGACACTGTTTCCACTGTTTCCCCATCTATTTCCCATGAAGTGATGGGACCAGATGCCATGATCTTCGTTTCCTGAATGTTGAGCTTNGATGATGCTGGGTCCAGACACACCAAAGGACCCCACACCCTCTATCTGGGGCCGGGAGGACTGGAATGGAAGAAGGAATGCCCATCCCCAGGGACTTCCGAGCAAAGTTTCTTACAGCTGGATTCTCTTATTAATCAGAAACCTCTTAGTGAAGCCTAGAACATCATTTTAGAAGTGGTTCAAATAAACTGCAGAGGGTTTTTGATTGTCTGTTTCTTTTAAGAGTGGATGCCCATGTTGTCAAATTACCACTTTCATCTGTATTAACTGCTTAAATGGGTTCTGCAAACAGCTCTATCTTCTCCACCTCCTCATCAGGGCCCCTGGGGAGCCCATCAGGGAAGGGTGCTGGGGAACAAGGTTGGGGACACAGCTGACCAGGGGGGCTGTCGCACACTGGCCTCTGGGCCACGTGTCCATCTTGCTTCCCCACATTTTTAAGGGAAGTCGAGACATACAATTCCACTCACCCCCTGGGCCTGATGATTGCTGCAAAATGAAAACGCAGATGCTGACATCCAGATAGAAGCAATTACATTTTTAAAGAAACTCTGTCTACGTGGGAACATTGATTACTTTTAGTAAATGATCCTGCAATTCAAACAGTTACGATGGAACATGAGAGCCTCAAGTTCCAATATTTTCTGCCAAATATATTTTTGCCTTTTTTATATTTATATTTATACTTAAATATAAAAGCAAATATTTATATTTGCTTTATTTTAAAAAAGAAAAAACAGGCACAACAAAAAACTGTCAAAGCCAAGCAAATTCAGTCGATAACATTTTCCATTTCACTTCTTGCAGTGGGACCTCCATGGCCTTATTTCTCAAACTTTTGATGTGCAACAGCATCAGTAACCTGTTCATGAGGACAGTGAGCAGAGCTCACTGGTGGGGGAGTCTGAGTCACAGAGAGGCAAAGGGAGTTAGCTGCCAAGGTCACAGCCAAGTACACTCTCAGATGAACCCAGGTCCATCTCCAAAAGCTGCCTCTTGGGTACAGACCTCCCTTCCCTTGATTTTCCAATTTATCAGCTGACCTTGTGCATCTGGGATTGTGCATTGAAATAGTTAAAGATGGGGACAGAGTGGGTCCGAGTCTTTGATCAAATCTTTATGTGGCTAAGTGGGGGTGGGGAGGGGAGGAGGGATGGAATCCAAAAGAAGATAGGCTTTCCAAACTTCAGAGTGGTTAAGAATTGCCTAGGGGGCTTGCTGGGCTTCCCTGCTGGCTCAGAGGTAAAGAATCTGTCCGCCAGTGCAGATGTGGGTTCGATCCCTAGCCCGGGAAGCTCCCCTGGAGAAGGAAATGGCAACTCACTCCAGTATACTTGCTTGGAGAATTCCATGGACAGAGGAGCCTGGTGGGGCTACAGTCTATAGGGTCACAAAAAAGTCAGACACAAATTAGCAACTAAACAATGGGGGGTTGTTAATTTGTGAATCACCTCTTCTAAGGCCCCAACTCCTGGGTGTTTGAAAATACCCTTTGATGTCACTGTACTCTCTTCTTCCCTGTAGCCTGCATCTTTAAAGTCCTATAAAGAGGACATCTTGGGATCTGTTTATGGGAGGCTGATATATTTGCTTTGCATTCAAAGTTGAGAGGATGCTGATATTATGAAAACTCAGGTAGAGAGAAAAAATAACTATGAAACTGGCTGCCAGCTGAAGCAAAGCCACAGCCAATTTAGCAGCAGGAACACAAATTCTCAAAGGGGAAAGGAGGCAAAGGGGCTGGGACTGGAAAAGAAGAAGAAGGGGAAAAAAAAAGAAACTATGCATTCTCGGATAAAGCAGCTTTGAAACATACATGTGATTAAGAGAAACTTGCCCTTCACCTAAAATGCTGAGGTTTCTTGAAACCTGCCAGAACGGTGTTTTTCTTCTTCTTTTTTTTTTTAACAACAAAAAACCAGAAGATACAGAAGATATATCTCACCCGAAATTGGTTCATTGATTGCTTCAGAATGCATAAATGGTTCTATTTTGGAAGCTCACACCATCAGGCTGGGGAAATAACCCACTTTTGGGAATGTAATTTTAAAATTAAGAGCAAAGTGACACATGAAATAACCAAAGGGGTCTCATAGACCCCTTGGTGGGGGGTAGACTTGGTGGGGGGTAGAGGATGGGAAAAGCTATTGCCCACCAAGTCAGACTACAATTTTTTAAAGACTTTTCATTGAAACAGTTTCCTACTTACCAATGTTTTCACACTTGATCGGTCCTTTGATCCCTACAGCCCCGGGAAGGAGGCAGGTGGGAGACTGCTGTTGTTGTTTAGTGGCTAAGGTGTGTCCAACTCTTCTGTGGTGGCTATGCCCATTTCACAGTTGCAAAGCTGAGGTTCAGAGAGTCACATGGCCTGCCCGCAGCCACACAGCCGACTTCCTAGCACAAGACACACTAGAGCCGACGGCTTTCCTTGAGTTTTCTATTCAGCACCCACTCCACTGCGACCCCTAGACTTTCTTAAGCTATGACACTCAAGAACCAAGGCGTCCTGAACTCTCCAGCATGGCATTAGTAGGAAGAGCATTCCATTCATTCGGTGAATATTTATTTATGTATTAAGACACCTACTGTGCACCAGTCACCATGGCGGTATTGGGGTATGTGAGTGAGCGATGCAGATCAAATTTCTCACAGAGCTTACTCACAGTGGGGAAGGCAGATGAGAAACAGTTAAAATGTCCTAGTAGTGACACGTGTGCTGAAGGAAATTAAAGCAGGTTATGAGGATGGATGCGGGGGAGTGTGGGAGCGGGAGACGCCTTTGGAGAGGGTGGCAGGGAGGCAGAGGCAGGCCAGTATCACAGCTCTTAAAACACTTGGTGTCCTGTGTCCAAGAGTAGTTCCAAGTCTCCCTCGTGACTCCCTGGGGGCACGGGCTGCACACATTCATCTCTGATTTCCAAGTACCAGCCAGTGGCCTGGGGGCAGTAGGCACTGTTCAGAGCACCTGTGGACAAATGACTGTGCCTGAAGCCAGGACTAAAACAGGCCGCTTTCTCTGGATGTGTGAGCGTCAGGTTCCCCACTTGGTCGAATGAAGCCTTTGAAAGATCCCTGAACGTCAGGCCCAAAATGTGCCTTTTGCCTGCCTTCCAGCAGGGGGCTGGCACTGCCTTCTATGCGGATGGCTGTTTAACCCTAGGACTGAGTTCCGGGGTAGGGAGGTAAGGCCAAAGGACCACCGAAGTCCTGATCCCATTGGTGACTCCGGGCTAGTCAATTTTACCTCCTTGAGCACCAGCCTCCTGACTTCCCTGCCTCCCCTGGGAGGGAGAGAGCGTGAAGCAAACAGTATAGGCGCACACTAAGCCTCTTCTCTTCCCAACAGTGTTCCGGTGATGCAAGGTTGAAATACAAGTGCATCGGCCCCATGGGGGTGCCTCCTGCAGCGACGCCAGGAGTGCACGGGAGCGGAATGCAGAGTCTGTTTCCTGCTCCTTGCACCCTTTCCATCCGCCCTGCTGGAAAAGTAAAATGGCAACGTCTGTCTGCAGCCCAGGAATCTTCAAAAGGTGACCCCCACCCTGGGGGTCGCATAGAAGTCCTCTGAGCTCTCCATTAACATCAGATTCTTGCTTGGGGTTTTTTAAAGAAACAGAACGAAAAAGAATTGGCTTTGAAAGATCTGTATTGCAGCCTCCAGCTACCTCTAGCCATGAAATGCCATTCTTCCCAGCAGAGCCTCTGGTCTGGAGTGCCTAAACGGTGGAGACCAGACGCTGTCCTTCCAGGTCATCAAAGAACCTTGCAGGAAAGCCAGTTGGAGCCTAATCTCCATGGATGACTGCTTCAGTGCAAAGCCCTCTGAAGGACGGCGCGGGGATTACGACTCGGAGAAGCGTGTGTGCGGTGAGCGCGAGCAGGCAGGCAGGCAAGGGGCTGCGTGCGCTTGACAGGTGCATACAGGCTGTGTGCCGTGAGGCTGGAGGCAGGTGGAGGTGGGAGGCAACAACACGGACAGAATCCAGTTGGTTGAGGGTTAAAGGATCATACTTATCTTTGCAGCTCCATCCACATGATGAATCTGTGGCAGGTAATAAACATTGCCGTTGGTCGGAAGCGGGTGGGGTGAAAGAGAAACAAGAAGCTAGCACTGGAGTGATTCCTATATCTCTTTCCTGTCCAGCTTAAGTCAGGAGGCAGGAATCATCTACTATAAAAATAACAATTCTGAAAAAAAAAATAAAGGTGTTCTCTTCTACCTTGCAAAATGTTTTTTTGATTTGAACAGTAAATAACTGGTTGAAAGGCACCATCATTTTCTAACACCTTCAGGATCTACTTGAGCCAAATAAATACACAAGGTTAAATTAAAGAAATGGACTCTCTCAAGGTACTGCATCACACTCTGGATCCAGCAAGCAAACATCTATTCAATAAAGGTTTTATTAATAGTGAGCTTTCAACATGTCATGGTTGGCAGGACTCAGAGGACCCAAGAATGAATACAGGGCCAAAGAAAAGTCTGCGTGTCCCCACGAACACATTAGCCAGGGTTTTTCAAACTGAAAGACAGGAATGAAATAGGGAAGGAGGAGCTGCGTTTCAGACACCAAGTTGGAAGCGGTAATAATTTGTCATGGCTTCAGCTAACCGTGTACGATGTGAAAATGACAAATGTGTCGTTTAGAATGTGCTGGACCAAATACAATAACATATTATTATGGGCAGATTCTCCCTGGGTTATTATGCAAAGGAAGGGAGGGTGTGATAACTCTAATTAAATGAAAGGGCCAGCCCCTGCTTTAAACTTCTGGAATATTTCAAATTCTAATATGCTCCTTGAATGTACCCAGCGGTGGTGGGGGGGTGGAAATTCAGAGACTGTAATGAAGCTGTTTAATTTTTATCAAGATGAAACACAGGCATTCATACACACATACCGTTAACACATAGATAGCCCCCCCTTTCTACTACCCAATGAATCAGGGACTCAGAAAGCAAGCCAAGCAGGTGAGTGAACTTGATTTTGAATACTCCCAGGGTGGTGCTGTGCATGCCGCAATC
The DNA here is from genome assembly GCA_006410875.1 of Neotragus pygmaeus. Classification (NCBI taxonomy): domain Eukaryota; kingdom Metazoa; phylum Chordata; class Mammalia; order Artiodactyla; family Bovidae; genus Neotragus; species Neotragus pygmaeus. The sequence goes on from SJYV01019178.1 coordinate 27,607, forward strand.
CTATTGTCGCTTTCTCATGTACCCTGGAATGTCACAAGGGCTAGCGTTCCTGGGCTGAGGGGAGCGGTCAAGTTTCTATCAGCACAGTGTGTGATCCACCAATTTTTTTATTTCGTAGCAAGCTACCCAAGAGTGCCAAGATTCTTGTCTCCCAATCCTTAGCCAACTTCCTTTACTCTGCCTTAAACAAAAGCAATTCCAAAAGAACACAGAAACCCCCACCAAATTAGACATATAAATGTCTTCTGGGTAGTACATATGAAGCAAATCACAGATTGTCTGAGCTGGAAGGGACCTTGGGCAGTCCCTGGCTCTGGGTCCACCTAGGACCCAGAGAGGGTCCGTGACTGGCCCAAGGTCACACAGCAAATGTGCAGCAGAGTCCAATACAGCATCCTTGGTCTGGGGACTTTTTGGCCAATTTATCAAGCATTTTTGGCTGAAAATCTTTGAAAGGTCTTCTTTTTTGTTAGTATTGGCTTGGCTCCTATTCGTTCAAGACAGACTTTTCAAAAATCCAACATTTCAACATAATTGCAAATAGTAAATGGCTTGCCTTATCTGCGCCTGTCACTGCTGATTTAGCAAATAGGCTTCAAGAGAGGGCTGGGAGCTTCAGCAGACAGAGGATAAAGTCCTCCTTAAATTTGCTGTAACGATAGATACTTGATTTGTCAGACAGAGAAGTGGAAGAACCTTTGTATAGTCAATCTCCTCTGTTCACTGAGAGGAGGTGACCCTCTCTGATTCATAAACTATTAAGTAACCTGATTTCTAAAATTTAATTTTCTTTTGACACACACACACACACACACACACACACATACAGGTGTGCGCACGCTTGTGCACGTGCAAACTCTCCTTTGAGAAGCTCAGAGGATCTTTTCCCCTTTCTACCTGCAGAAGAAAAATAAAGATTTAAAGACTGAAGCCATATTGCCTCAATAGCCAAGTGTCTATTGACAGTGAACAGAGAAGGTAAAGGTGGCATATATTTACATACAACGGAATATTATTCAGCCACTAAAAAAGGAAATCTTGCCATTTGTGACAACACAGATGAGTCTGGAGGACACTGTACTAAATGAAACAAGCCAGACACAGAAAAATATTGTATGATTTCAATTATAAATGGAATATAAAAACACTGAGCTCCCGAAAGCAGAGAGGACGGTGGTTACCAGGGTCTAGGGTTGGTGGAAAAGGGGAGATATTGGTAGAAACTTCCAGTTATGAGTAGCTTCTGGGGATCAAATGCACAGCAAGGTGACCATATTTATTAATAATCATTCTAAATTGTATTCTTAAAATTTTCTACGTGTTTACATCTTAAGTGTTCTTACCACAGAAATAAAATAACAAGTAAAGTGATGGATATGTGAATGAGCTTAATTGTGGTCATCATTTTGCGATATAAAGGTGATCAAATATCCCATATTCCATTGTATACCTTAAATAACCCACTTCAGTATTCTTGCCTGGAGAAGCCCATGAATAGAGGAGCCAGGCAGGCTACAGTCCATAGGGTCGCAAAGAGTCGGACGTGACAGAAGCAACTTAGCATGCAGCAACACACCTTACATATATACAGTTTTTACTTGCCAGTTAGTTACACTTCAATAAAACTGTGGAAGGAAGCAAAAAATAAATGAATACAATTGAAGAGGAAAAAGGAAAACATGTCTCCTACTAAAGGCAACGTGGTATCCTGGAACAGCGAAAGGACAGAAGCAGAAACACTGATGCCATTTGAATAAAACCCGAAATTAAAAATCCCTACACCGTGGCTTTTAAAGAGGGGCTGGCAGTGCAGAAATCCTAGTTAAGGGCAGTTTGTACCTAGTGGAGAAGCTGGGGCCTCTTTGGACTTTCAGCTAAGGGGACTCGGCACCCTGAATTTTGTAGAAATGTGTCAATAGCTGCACGTGTTCTAAACTGTCCCTGAAAACCCCGCCCATCCTGCATGCCTAGGGCTCCCGAGGCCTCAGAGATGAGGTTCCGCCTCCTCCGTTTTAAATTCCACCCATGGAAAGTCCGTCCCCCTCTCGTCCCTGGAGTTAAGGTGACACAGAGCTGCTCATTTGCCTCTTGCTTCTGAAGGGTCCAAAGGGGCGTGTTCCAGGCAGGTTACACGTCTGGCGTTGGCTGGGAGGAAGCGGGTCACCCGAGAGGTTGGTGTTCCCCCAGCCTGGGCAGGAAAAGGGACAGGGACAAGGAACTGCCTGGCTCCCACTGGCTCCCACCTGTCCAAGGGCTGTTCTGCTCCGATCGACCCCTCCCTCCGGCAAGGAGAGTTCTGGAGCTTCAAGAGCTATGCCCAGTGAGTTTAGGTCTGACTCCGGAGGCAACAAGAATAAACACACAAGCGAAGGCCTGCTGCCCGGGGGGCAGCAGCACCTTAGGTTCGGGGAGAAGATGCAGGGCGCCATCGACAGATGGGGAGGGCAGAACGGAAACTCTGGAGCGTCTCCAGCCTCAGAGGCATGGCCCAGTCTGGGGTGGGAACTGAAGGGGCGCTTGGTGTTTTTAATGCCCAGGTTTCCTGAGGCCTTTCCCAAGTCTATCACCTCCTGATGATTAAGCTACCTGAGTCCTTTTAAATTGCCACTAAAATTGAATCCACGTTTATAAATGACCATTTGGATCAAATATCTTTCAAATAAAAATCTGTCATCTGGGAACTCCAGACCTTTCAGGATCAAAGGCTAATGGGCTATTTCTTTTTTAAAAATACGTGGAATGTCAGATAATGGGAAGAGATGAACTGTTGAGGGGTGAGGAGGAGACAGGAGGATGTTTGCCTGGAAACCCAGAGGGAGCTTTATCCTCAGCACCCCCAAGCAGTGTGAACTCGTCAGCCTTTTTTTCTGGGACCAGCAGGGAAGTTTCTAAAATCCTCAGGGGCCTCCCTGAGGGGCAGACAGGTGAGGAAGCAGAGGGAAGTCGGGCCAGAGGATGGTTGTGGCCCAGGTGAACAGTCAGGAGACGAGCCTTAGAGGCACCTGGTCACAGGTCACCAACAGACACGGGAACCAGCCAGGAGCTCTGCTACCTGAGTGCTTCCCAGCAGCCTGCGGTCCCTCCGCTGGAGCCCAAACACCTGCATGGAGGCGACCAGAGGCTGGGGTGAGGGATGGGTGGGGAGAAGCTGGGTCAGAAGCCTGCCCAGTGCCCTGGGAAGCATTTTCCTTGCAGAAGCAAACCGTGTCACTGTTCCTTTCCCCCAAAACTCTTCACTTCTTGACACAGAGGTGACGTGTGTGTGTGTGTGTGTGTGCACGCGCGCAGAGCATGCACCTGCAAAGCATCTCTGAATCCACACATAAACCAAACACTGTCCCATCTCTTACTGATTTTCAATAGCCCTGGGCATGAGATTAGCAAACGCATACATTCCTTTAAAGAGCGTGTTAAATTCCTAAGAGTTAGTTGTCATGAGGTTATTTTTCTCAATTAGCAGACACAAAAAGCACAACTACTCTCCAGGGGGTGGGAGATTTATTCTTGACATTCAGGCAAACACCCCCTTCCCATCCAGGTTAGGGAGACTTATGGTCCAAATGGAGAACCAGAGGTTCTGAGGGACCGGTCCCAGGATACACAGCCTGGTCCATAAATAGCAAGGTCAAGCCAGACCTCTGTGGGTCACCAGCACAGCCTCCTTGGACCACTCTAGAGTTAACAAAACTTTCAGGAGCAAAAGCCTCCAGAATAATGACGATAACAACAGCAGAAGGGGAGCTCGCCCACTGATTACTAACCATATGCCAAGCAGACACAGTCCCTCTTCTAATGCTCCTAAGAAGCCTTTTCCCACTTTGTGGGAATCATACCTTCGCAGGAGCGTTTGATAATGCCTGTCTCCCACACACTAGCCTTTATGCCCCATGAAGGCAGGGTCCATGTCTTTTTGCCCATCACTATGTCGCAAGTGCCTGGTATCTATTTGTTTTAAGGAAATACTTTTAAGAAAAACGGGGCCCAGAAAGGTCAAGAGATTTGGCTAAGGACACACAGCATGGAGTTACTACTAACATGAGGTGCTTCGCCACTCTGCCCCGAAGTCAACCCCAAATCACAGCCCTACCTTGACGGCTTCAGCGTGGGTCACTCGGGCCAGGGATTTGTCGTTGACACGCAGAATCTGGTCCCCGACTCTCAGCCCCTCCTTCTCGGCCAGAGAGCCCGGCTCCACCAGCGACACATAGATGCCCACGCCATGCTCCGAGCCCCCGCGGATGCTGAAGCCCAAGCCCTCGTGGGCCTTGGCGCGCCGCAGGCTCACCAGGCGCACCTCCCCGGGCCCCGCGCCGTCGGGGCCGCCCCAGACGGGCTGCCTGTAGGGGGCGGTGGCGGGCAGGTAGAGGCCCTCCGCCGTGTACTGGTCGAAGAGCAGCTGGTCGGAGCGCGGGATGACCAGCCGCAGCATCGGCAGCAGGCGCCGCTTGCCGGGGCTGTCCAGCAGCACGCGCAGGGTGCGCACCAGGTCGAAGACGTTGCGGCGCGCGTGGTAGGCGTTCAGGCAGTGCGTGAACTGCTCCCGCTCCGCCTCGCTCAGCAGCGCGGTCAGCGC
>SJYV01019179.1:0-21605 GCA_006410875.1 Neotragus pygmaeus
CGACTGAGTGACTGAACTGAACTGAACTGAACACTTATAATTAACTGCAGAAATGATCATTGGACCAACTATAATTCTCACTTGGGCCAAGACTTCATACTTGGGATAAGACTTCCACATGCTATGCCTTAACAGAGAACTATGGTTGGACCTCTTCATCTCTGTATATTCATTGAGTGGGGGGAAGGGACATATACCTTAATTTCTATTTTTATATCTAGATTTCTACATAACACTCACACTCCAGTGTTCTTGCCTGGGAAATCCCATGGACAGAGGAGCCTGGAGGGCTACGGTCCTTAGGGTCACAAAGAGTCAGATACGACTGAAGCAACTTAGCACAGCACAGCACACTCAAATTTACTTTTCTTTAGACCATAGGAGCCAGATCAGAATCTGACGAGAAGCCTGTGCATTGCCTGAACCTTGAACTAGATGGAGTAGCTGGATGGGATTTGGAATTTTGTCTGCCTTAAAGAAGGAGTGTGCTTTGTCGGGGAAGGAATGAGATACAATACACTCTGATGGGAGAGGGAGATTCTGCAGTCTGGTCCTAGTGCAGAGAGCCTTCAAATCCATTTGGTCTTCCTGGACACACAGGAAAATTATGCAAACCTTTGGATTAGGCTGGGGGCACCAGATCAGGTTCTAACCAATGAAACGTGATACCAAGGAAATACCATGGCCTAGTAATTTTATGCACCACATGATTCTACCCTCTCTCACCTTGCTCCTTAGCTGGTAGAATGCAGAATATTCAAGAAGGTTTCTGAGGAGGCTCTAGGCTATGACATGGAAGGAGTCAAAGTTCCTATCACAAGGCAAACAAGCATATGAACAATAAATAAACTTTTGTTTTGTTAAGCCACTGAAACTGGGGAAGGATATATATTGTAGCAGATAACCCTGATTATGTGAGTACAAACCCATTTGGCAGTATTTCTATTCATTACTTGGCTGGCTGAAGTCCTCTAATACTTTATTCAAGGATGCTTAATTAAAAATATATTGTTTGCTTTCTGTCATATTTTAAAATGCTTGTCTGTGACTTTTATGCTTAATTGTTTTATTGGGCATAAAATTCTTTGTTTATACTTTCTTTCCCTGAGAAATTCACAAGAAATACTAAATTCTCTTCTAGGATTTAATGTCAGTAGGAAAAAAAATCTGAGACCAGTTTGAATTTTATGCTTTTGGGGTGCATTGAATTTTTTTTTAATACTGTAAGCAAAGAAAAAAATCTTTTCTCCAGCAGCTTTATTGAGGTATAATTAACATATAAACATTGTAGATATTTAAGCTCTACAACTTGATGTTTTGATAAATGTACATTGTGAAATTATCACCACAATCTAGCTAATTAATATATATATCATCTCCACATAGCTACAGTATTTTATTTGTGTGTATGTATGATAAAAAAAACAATTTAAAACTTTCTTAGCAAATCTCAGCTATACTTACATTATTAACTATTGACATTATGCTGTATGTTAGATTTCAAGAACTTATTCATCTTGCATAACCGACACTTTGTACACTTAGACCAACATCTTCTCATTCTCCACTCCCACATAGTATCTGCCATGCTATTCACTGCTTCTATGGGGGTTATTGTTTTAGATTACACGTGTAAGTGAAGTTATTTAGTGTATTTCTTTCTCACTCTTTCTCTCAGTTAGCATCCTATCCTCGAGTTTTATCCATGTTGTCATGAAGGGCAAGATTTGCCCCTTTCATGAGGCTTCTCTGTCCATTCTCACCCCTCAGTGAGCGTTTAGCTCGTTTCCGTATCTTACTCACTGTGAACAGTGCTGCTCTCTCTTTTTGTAATATTTCTAGGATATGTGTTGATTTATAAATTTTGCATTTATTCATGTATTTACTTACTTACTGGGGTTCCCAGGTGGCTCAGTGATAAAAAAATCCATCTGCCAACGCAGGAGACTCAGGAGACAAGAGTTCGGTCCCTGGTTTGGGAAGATTCCCTGGAGGAGGAAATGGCAACCCACTCCAGTATTCTTGCCTGGAAAACCCCATGGACAGAAGAGCCTGGCAGACCACAGTCCGTAGGGTCACAAAGAGTTGGACATGCCTTAATAACAGAACAGGCATACACTTACTGGTAAGATTTTTTATGAGCAGTTTTATGTTCACAGCAAAATTGAGGGGAAGGTGCAGAGATTTTGCACCTAAACCTGCCCCCATACCTGCATAGCCTCCCCCATTATCAATAGCCCCACCAGAGCAGTACATTTTTAACAGCTGATGCACCTACATTGCCACATTATTATCATTCAAAGTCCTTAGTTTACATCATCATCATTCCCTTTTGGTGTACATTCTATGAATTTGGACAAATGTAGAGTGACATGAGTCCATCATTATGGCATCTGCATTTATTTTTAAGGACAACTTGCCCTTTGAAACTGTAAGTTTAATTCTCCCTTCATTTTGGAGGAATTTCCGTAGCTGCATTCAGTGTTAGGCAGTATTCTAAAAATCATCCTTAATATTCCCCATTCTAATCTTTGGAACCTGTGATTATGATGACTTATCTCCTCCATTATTATGTTACATTAAATGGCACATTTTATCTCACAATAAGGAGTTTATCTGAATGAATCAAATATAATCACATGAACCCTTTAAAAAGCAGAGAATTTTCTCAGTTTGATAGCAAAAGAAAAAGAAAGATTAGAAGCCTAGGAATAATCTGATGTGCTATTGCTGCTTGAAATAGATGGAGCAACCTAATGAGGAGGGCCGGCAGCAGTCTAAAAGGTGAGGGTGACCCACAGTTCACAGCCCAAATCCTTGAATTTTGGCATCAACCTGAATAAACTCGGAAGGTTCATCCCCAGATATTTCAGATAACAATATAATTGGTCAACGTGATTTCAGCTTCATGAAACCCTAAGCAGAGAATGCAGTCAAGCCATGCTGGATTTCTACTCTGCAAAAACTATAAGATAATAAATGGGCTATTAAGTTTTAAACTATTAAATTTGTAGAATGTGGTGTGTGTGTGTGTGTGTGTTGTGTGTGTGTGTGTGTGTGTGCTCAGTCATGTCTGAGTCTTTGTGACCCCATGGACTGTAGCCCACCAGGCTCCTCTGTCCAAGGAATTTCCAGGCAAGAATATTGGAGTGGGTTGCCATTTCCTCCCCCAGGGGAATCTTCCTAACCCAGGGATAGAACCCACGTCTCCTATGTCTCCTGCATTGACAAGCTGATTCTTTACCACTAGTGCCACCTGGGAGGCAGAATTTGGCATGCAGCAATAAAAAATGAAGAAAATTTCAAAGTACTTTTCCTGTTTGATTCTCTTTTTCTTTGTGCTCAGTAGCTATCCTTCTATTTTTAATCTTTTGTTCATTACCACTTTTACTGTCCTTACAGTTGGCCAAAATGTCCCTTCAATTTTTAAGTAAAAAAAAACCCTCATTTTTAATTTCACACAAGTACTTTAGCACTGTAATCGACTTCTGCCATTTTCAGGCAACTTAGTAATTCCATCTTCCCAGAACATTTTATCATTTTGAGCAAAGAACTGTTCCAGGTACCTTTTGCAGTCTTCCAGGGAATGGAATTTTTTTTTTTTCCCACTAGGAGAAATTTTGTAAAAACTGAAATAAATGAAATCCACAATGCAATGTCTGTTGAATACAGTGGATGAATCAGAACTTCCTAGCCAAGCTGTAGCAGTTTTTGTCTGGTCATCAAAGAAACACATAGACATATTATCCTCATGAAAGAGTATGCATTTTCTGTTAATTCAGAATGCTTTTCACTGAGTTCTGTTTTCAGTTGGTCTAATAGGGAGTGATACTTGTTGATAGGGAGTGATACTTGTTGGAATTAATCATTTGGTTTTCCAGAAGGATCTCATAAAAGAGGACCGCCTTCCAATCTCATCATATACATAACAAGACCTTCTGGATGGAAATTAGCATTTGGTGTGGTTGGTAGTAGTTCATTTTGCTTGGCCTGTGGTCTCTCCCATTCCATATTACTATACAGTATCCACATTTCATTGCCTATCAAAATTTGTTTAAAAATGGAACATTTTCATTACATGCAGAAATATGATCAAGAAGGTTTCTGTGTGTGTGTGTGTGTGTGTGTGTGTGTGTGTGTTTGCTTTACTTATGTGGAACCCAAACTTCAAAGCAATGAACATAACCAAGCTGATGCAAATGATCTTCCATGCTTGATTTGGATATTTTGAGTATATCAGTTATCTCCCATGTTGTATAACATTGATTGTTTTCCATTAATGTCTCCATTGGATCCCTATCTCTCTATATTTAGTGGGTCTACCTGACTGTTGAGCATCATCCAATCAGAAATCTCCAGTATGAAACCTCACAAACCACTTTTGACACATTCAATCAGTCACAGCACCTTCTCCATACTCTGCACAAATCTTTGTGTATGTGTATGTTTCGGTTGCATTTTTACCTTTCTTGAAATAATAAAGCATAACATCCCATAATATTTCTTTTCTTCCATTTTCAACATTAAAATAGCTACACAAAAATTCACCAATTTTGATAAGTTTTTTAATACATGCTGATACAACAGCTGTCACAATAAAATCTAACAAAATTATTCAGAATGAGGTTAAAGATAACAAAGTGCTACTAAAGTCATCTTACAGAATAAAACCCAGCGAACTTGTGGGCCAACTCAATACTTAACGTTTTCAATAGTGCTGAGTTTCCCTTGTGCTACCTGCAAAATGGTCTTTATAATGAGAATGTTATCTTTTTTTCCTTTTCTTTCTTTCTTGAAATATACCTGCTTATGTTTATCTTCTCTTATTTTCATCATATATCTCCTACACTCTGAAATTTCTACTTTCAATTCACACTTGCAAAATATATTTGTTTTATAAGTCACAGCAACATGGTTGGTGTCATTTTTTATATATTTTTTAGTAACATTTTTCTAGTGGATATTCTTCATCTATCATTTATTTTCTTTATTCTGTCTCCATTTTACTTAATATTTTTGTATTGATCCTGTGCTTTTGTATCAGTTATATTATCTTTGTATGATGATATTTCTCCCTGGACCAAGAATTTGAGAGAGATCTGTGTAGAGAGGGAGACTAGGTCAAAATACCAGGCCAACAGAAATTCTCTGTGGTATACCTTGTTATTGTTGTTCAATCACTAAGTTGTGTCTGTCTCTTTTTGACCCCATGGGCTGCAGCAAGCCATGCTCCTCTGTCCTCCACTATATCCCAGAGTTTGCTAAGATCCTTGTTCACTGAGTCGGTGATGCCATCCAACCATTTGATCATCTGTCATGCCCTTCTCCTCCTGCCTTCAATCTTTCCCAGCAATAAGGCCTTTTCCAAAGAGTTGTCTCTTTGCATCAGGTGGCCAAAATTTTGGAGCACTGGCTTTAGCATCAGTTCTTCCAGTGAATATTCAGGGTTAGTTTTCTTTAGGATTGACTGTTTTGTTCTCCTTGAAATCCAAGGGACTCCCCAGAGTCTTCTCCAGGACCACAATTTGAAGGCACCAGTTTTTCAGTGCTCAGTCTTCTTCATGGTCCAACTCTCACATCTGTATATGATTATCAAAAAAAAACTGTAGTTTTGACTATATACTCCTTTCTCATCAAAGGGCATCTCTGCTTTTTAATGCACTGTCTAGGTTTGTCATAGCTTTCCTTCCAAGGAGCAAGCATCCTTTAATTTCATGGCTGCAGTCACCGACCACAGTGATTTTCGAGCCCAAGAAAATAAAATCTGTCACTGATCCCATGAAGTGATGGACCTAGATGCCAAGATCTTAGTTTTTTTTTTAATGTTGCTTCAAGTCAGCTTTTTTTTACTCTCCTCTTTCACACTCACCAAGAGGCTTTTCATTTCCTATTCACTTTCTGCCATTAGAGTGGTATCATCTGCATGTTTGAGGTTGTTGTTATTTCTCCTGGGAGTCTTGATTCCAGCTTGTGATTCATCCAGCCCAGCATTTCACATGATGTACTCTGCATATAGGATTTTTTAAAATAAAGTATTGCGCATGTCAGTGAACTGTTTTAGTATTTACATTTCCCTCACAACTGGTAGTCAGTGTAGGGCTGCTATCACTCAAAGATATCCTCTCTCACTTTGTCTTTACTACTATTCCCTGCAAAGATGACACATCTGTTTTTTTCCTTACCATCCCCACTGCACCATCCCCATTTCCTCATTCCATCATTCCACCTAAATAGAATGGTAGTTTTGGCCATGCTCATGCATGCCCAGTCATGTCCGACTCTTTGCAACCCAATGGACTGTAGCCTGCCAAACTCCTCAGTATATGGAATTTTGCAGGCAAGAACACAAGAGTGGGCTGCCGTTTTCTCCTCCAGGGGAATTTTCCTGCCCTAGGGATTGAGCCAGTCTTCTGCATTGGCAGGCAATTCTTTACCACTGAGACACCTGGGAAACCCGGGTCACTCACCTATATACTCTGTTTTTAATTGTTTGAAATAGGGGATTCTTTCTTTCTTTCTTTTCTCTCCAACTGTGCTTCCTACTTTCTAGAGCTGTTCTCAACTAATTTTTTTCTGAGATTTATGTCTTTCAGCCTGCTTTCTAAGCATTTTTCTAAGCCCTCCTTGATCTTAACTCAATTAAGTATGTATTGTGGTTTGATCCAAGCTTATAAGTAGAGAACATGTGAGCAGAAAGAGATGTTGATCAGGTGAGACAAATTTCTAGCTATTAAAAGTTTCATTGGGTTCTACACGACTGAGTGACTTCACTTTCACTTTTCACTTTCATGCCTTGGAGAAGGAAATGGCAACCCATTCCAGTGTTCTTGCCTGGAGAACCCCAGGGATGGAGGAGCCTGGTGGGCTGCCATCTATGGGGTCACACAGAGTCAGACATGATGGAAGCAACTGAGCAGCAGCACCAGCAGCAGCAGAATTTGTTTTTCTTTTTTTGGGCAAAATATGGTCAAAGAAAACAGTATTTTTAAGAAGCTAAAGCAATAATGGATAAGGTATGTGGTAAGTGCATATTATCTATCGGATAAATGGAAAAAAAGGAATGATTAGTCTGTCTCCTTGATAGGTATAAAATTTTCTAGAAGACAATATCCAGATCATGAACATCAACATTTTCCACATACATAATGTGAAGTAGCTGTTAGTGGACATGTGAAACTATTCAATATAGGGAAAGACAGAATGTGAATGATACGAACAACAGCTCAAAATGTACATAAAACCATAGAATAATTCGAACAGAGTTTATTGGTAAAAATAGCAGGTGTATCCAAACTATTCTTATGACCCTTATAATTATTAGTCTTGAATGTCAAATTCAGATAAATGGACAAGCCAGTGGTGGTGACACTGCTTTCCTAGTTACTGGAATCACACTTATGTTATAACAAAGAACCAGATAGCTGGTTTCTTTCCTTTCCCTGCACAAAAGTAAATGAGTGGAAAAGAAAGGTACAGAAACATGCGGAGCTCTAAATAACCCCAAACTGCTGTCAAATGTGTCACTTGACTTCCAGAAAAATCCTGAACTAAACTTGTCAAAAGTAGAGTTCCTATAAAACCTGAAGTCTCTGTTTATCTTGTGAACTATTTATCAAGTAAGATCTCTTGGGAACTTTAGGGAAAAAATGCTTTAAAGCCTCAAGTATCTGTGTTAGTGACACAAAAACCATTTCTGCAGTTAACTCTAGCAGTCGCATTGATCCATTCATCAACAGCATGAAAGGCATTTGGAAAGTCAGTTTTTTATCCTTTTTCATTTTTGTGACTTTTTTATAGAGTTTAAATATTCACTGTAGACTACCCAGATGTTCTTTAGACTATCTATAAGCTCATTTATAATTGTGTCTTAAAATCTTCTTTTTGCTTTCATGTCTTTCTCTAACCAAACAATCTTCTCTTTTCTATGTTACTTTTTGTCTTGAATGAATATATCAGCAATAATCTCATTCTTAGTTGCATGAGCAGAAGAATTTATTAAATAATTCTTTGGGAGATTTTCAATGACTTCCCACAGGCTTAGAAATAGTATTCTTCCTGACACATCTGCTACAGTATGCTTTAATCACATTTTTTTTCTTCAAACCATGAGTGCAATGCAATGTATCTCATGAAGTCAGGAGTTAGTAATAAAACTAGAGTAAGGGGATACAATGATCTAGTTTAGCAATGTGAGGAAAATTTGGGAGAAAAGAGTAAAGAGCAGAGAGTAAGCGTGTTTGTTTCAAATATGCAAATGAACCAATCCTCTCCCTGTCCTTTAGAAAGAAGTCCCTTTCAATTACTTAAAAATTAGAATCAAAGAAGCCAGGAGAGCACAAATTCAGGCCTAAATGAAAAGACACCGAAAGCTCTAGAATAAGCCTATCTCTTATCTAATAAAGGGTTCACTGACTTCACTTCCCTCTTTGCAGCGTTTTTGTAATCAATGACAGAATAACCATAATAGAGAGACAGAAAGGCTCTGTCCAACGGAGTTCTTTTCCTAAATGGAAGTTGAACAAGATAATCTCTTTGGATGTCTTTGGGTTTTTGTCATCCCAGAAAATTTATTACGTTTCAGAAGTATGTAATTATTTAATTTCTAAGGCAGATGTAGCATGGATCAAGAAATCAAGGAAGTGACTTTTAAAAATGAATGTTCTCTTTATCAGTTGTTTGTAGCAAAAGCATGTTAAGAGAATTTGAAATGAGACTCACAGTGGTGAAATTATCGAGTATTTAAAAGATTTTTTTTTTTTTTGCTTATTTATTTTTATTTACTTTATTCTACTTTACAATACTGTATTGGTTTTACCATAAATGGAGGCAGGAACCTTCAAGATGGCAGAGTAAGACATGAAGATCACCTTCTTCCCCACAAATATATCAAAAATACATCTGCATGTGGAACAACTCCTCACTTCAGTTCAGCTCAGTTCAGTCGCTCAGTCGTGTCTGACTCTTTGTGACCCCATGAATCGCAGCATGCCAGGCCTCCCTGTNCCACGGGATGCACTTGCATAAAAGAGGCAGCCAGGGTCCCTAACGCTCAGGCAACGATTCACTTGTGAAGTAACATCTGAAATACTACAGCTCCAGCAGAAGCAAAGTTCATGGCTCCTCACTTATTTGCCAACAGTAGTTTTGTATTCAAAGTTCTCCAAATTAAGGTTCCCAAAAGCTATTTGCTAGAAGTTTCTTGATACAAAACCAATGGTTTCTGAAATTCTGACTACTTATCACTCCAGATATGAGGGCATTGGGCTTTTTTACCTCTGCTTTGCCCATATCCATTCTATCTGCCCCAAATACTCTTCCCCAGCCGCTAAGTTTCCCAATGGAAATCATACTCTTCCTTCAAGTTCAGCCCACATGTGGACCTTGCAAAGTGTGCTCGGTCACTGAAGCTGGAAGTGAAGTGGCCTCTGCTCTGTGTTCACAAAGCCCTTAACCGCACGCTGCCTCGTGTTACAGTTATTTTGTCTTACAACCTGCAGCAGGGGCCATCTGTCAGAGCCAGATCCTTCCAGGGCTGGAATATCCGTTCTAAGTTATACGTTAGAATCTCACACTCAGTGCCTGAATTCGCTACAAAACACTCCGATGCAGAGTTATCTGTCTCTAGAGGTGGGGCATCGCCAGGTCTGGAAGAGGCAATGCCATTTGTCTTGGGTCCTTGATAACATCTGGGAATGCTTTATGGATGGTGAGAGTGCTTACTACATAATTTCTTCTCAAGAAATGATCTATATATTAAATGTATACACATACAAAAAAACGAAACCTAGGTAGGCCATGATATTGCTAAAATCTTTCAGAGCTCGTTTCCTCCTCTATAAGACAGGAATAACTGTATTCTCCTCATGTCATTGCCCTAACAGTAATGAGATAACACATGTACAACTCCAAACACGTGTGCAGTAAGTGATATTTAAATACTCAGTGGTAAAAAGTCTGCCCGCAATGCAGGAGACCTGGGATTGATCCCTGGGTCAGGAAGATCCCCTGGATAAGGGAAAGGCAACCCACTCCAATCTTCTTGCCTGGAGAACCCCATGGAAAGAGGAGCCTGGAGGGCTACAGCCCATGGGGGTTGCAAAGAGTCAGACATGCCTGTTACTAATATACACATTGTATCAATTTAATACCTTTCTCAATAATCAGTAATCTTCCACTTTCCTCATTGGCTACTTAATTTAATCTGGCTTTCCCCTGGGTTTGGGTATAAGTTTTTTCTATGGCAAAACAATGCAATCCTCTACATGGTTTCTGGAAAGTTTCAGGAACCCCAGAAGGGAGGAGAGATAAACATGACTGCATTAAATTCCTTAAACCAGTTGTACCCAACATTTCTAAAGAAAGACCCTCCAGAATTTTCCAGAGAAAAATGGTGAGTATATTTAAATAAGCAACATGAAAGTCTGGGAAAGAGAGAAAGTAGTTTTGGGGCAAAGAACACAGGACTTCCAGAGTGGATCATGGGCTGACGCTGGTGCCAGAAGGTGGAAGACAAGATGCTCAAAAGGGGCTGCTTTTCCTTTCCCTCTCTCTTTCCCTCCCTCCCTTCTTTCCTGCCTCCTCCGCAGCCCTCACCTTTTCTTCCTTTTTCTGTTTTTTGGATGAAACAGTATATTATTAAAGGGGAAGAAAAGAAAGGTAATTTGAGGGGTGTGTGTTGAAGGGAACATTCTGCCAATTAAGTCTTAGATGAAAGATTACAGGTGACAAGAAGGGGAAGGGAACAACAGTGCTGAAAGGAGCGGGGGCCCCGGGGGGCCGCCAGGACGTGGCGTGAGCAGCAGGCTGGGCCGCATGTAACTGGACAGGCAGGCGCAGAGTCCTCGCTCAGGAAGAACTCGTTGAGGGAAAGCAGGGAAGACTAAGTAAGTTGGTAGGTGGGGGAAAGGTCCTGAGTTCTGGGATCCAATGCTGAAAAGAAATCTCAAGTGGAATACTGAGTACAAGGTAACCAAGGCCGGCCAAGGTGGCGCAGCTAAGGAGACCTCCTGTTCAGGCCTTGCTTGCGGGTCTCTGGCTTCATCACGATGTTCCTGCATTTGCTCTTGACTCTGGACCCCCAGCAGAAGTCCTTCTAGAGCATACGCAAAGCCTCAGAATTTCAGCGTCACCATGATACTGTGGTGTGTCTTTAACTCTTTCAGCTCCCCTAGAAAGAGCGCCTTCTCTGTGTAGAAGGTTTTGCTCTGGAACACAGATGCGAGGCTCACTATGCTGCCTCTTCTGACACACACAAGAGGCCACTGGGCCAGCCGCGCGGTGGGTGGCGTGTGCCCGGGCACGTGGCACCCGCTGGCACCCTGTCTGCCCATCACAGCCTCTCCCAGCAGAAAGCCGCCTCCTGCCCCTTTCCCTGTGTCTCAGCGTTTTCTCTTCGAGGAAATGACTCTGCTCTGTATCTTTAACAAAGGCCCCTGGCCCCAAACAGTTCTTTTCTGGCCAAAGATGCCCCAACTCTTGGCTCACTCCCTTCTGATCAGTATCTCTTTCTCCTGTAGATCCTAAATTTATATTATTCAAATTTTGCAACAATCACAAATATAGGATTAGACACAAAGCCACTTTTCCAAATAGGTTATCAGAATTACAGAACAAGGACTCAGGGCAATTCTCTCCAGGGAGATGCGGTGAAGGACAGAGGGGATACAGAGCCCTGAGACCCGAGAGCCGCTGCCTGACCTGCTCAGCTCTTCCCGGGCTCCATGACGCAAGCGAGTCGGAGGCTCAGGACAACAAGGTCCTCGGGGTAAAATGAGGCAGTGAGCACATCCTGCTGTGGGAACAATGCCTACGTCACAGTGCTGAGAGAAAGACCACGTGAACGCACGCGCCGGGGGTCCAGAGTCGGCAGAGCCGTGATGGGGGGCCTCCCCCCAAGCGAGAGCCTGTTCCGGAGCACAGACCACAGACGGACCTCTGCTCTCTGGGCTGCCTGCCTGTCTCTGAGCCCACAGCTCGAATGCCCCGCGGCTGGAGTGATTCTGCAGCAGCACGCAGCCTGGTTCTGACTGGTCCAGACGGGTCACTACCCTGCTCTGGGAATGAGCTTGCCCACTCTGGGCCCGCGTGCTGGGCTCCAGCTTAGCCGGAGGCTGCGCTGGGGGCTCAGGTGTGAAGCACCCGCCTGCATGCAGGAGACTCGGGTTCCATCCCTGGGTCGGGACGATCCCCTGGAGGAGGAGTGGCTGCCTACACCAGCGTTCTTCCCTGGGAAACGCCATGGAGAGAGGAGCCTGGTGGCTCAGAGTCCACGGGGTCTCAGAGAGTCAGACGTGACTGAGACTCTAACACTTCCACTTGTTCTTTCAATCAGATCTACGGACATTCATGCCTTCCAACTGAGACATCATCCCTGACACTGCTCATGCGTGAAACGAAATGGTAACAAAGTCTCAAAAGCAGGTTGGGTTTTCCCAGGTGGTGACGGCCCTCCTTCTCCTCCCCTATCCAAGCAAGCTGGAGAGTGGTGGAGGGTGAGCACTACCTACCGACCTCCCGTTGCACTCAGGCCTTTCCCCTTCATTCCCTGAGTCATCCGTGCAGCACTGAGACAGTGAAACGACGCAGAAAGGCTCCACTGAGAAGCGACCGCCCTCGTTCCTTCCCACTCACTCCCCAAGCAACTGCTCTAACCTCCCCGTTTTAGACCTGCTGGTGCTTCCCTTTCCCTTTTCACTTTCACCCATTGGAGAAGGAAATGGCAATCCACTCCAGTGCTCTTGCCTGGAGAATCCCAGGGACAGGGGAGCCTGTTGGGCTGCCGTCTATGGGGTCGCACAGAGTCAGACACGACTGAAGCAACTTAGCAGCAGCAGTGGGAGAGAGGGAATGATGCTAAAGCTGAAACTCCAGTACTTTGGCCACCTCATGCGAAGAGTTGACTCATTGGAAAAGACTCTGATGCTGGGAGGGATTGGGGCAGGAGGAGAAGGGGACGACCGAGGATGAGATGGCTGGATGGCATCACCGACTTGATGGATGTGACTCTGAATGAACTCTGGGAGATGGTTATGGACAGGGAGGCCTGGCGTGCTGCGATTCATGGGGTGGCAAAGAGTCGGACACGACTGAGAGACTTCAGTTCAGTTGNGGGAATGATGCTAAAGCTGAAACTCCAGTACTTTGGCCACCTCATGCGAAGAGTTGACTCATTGGAAAAGACTCTGATGCTGGGAGGGATTGGGGCAGGAGGAGAAGGGGACGACCGAGGATGAGATGGCTGGATGGCATCACCGACTTGATGGATGTGACTTTGAGTGAACTCCGGGAGTTGGTGATGGACAGGGAGGCCTGGTGTGCTGCAATTCATGGGGTTGCAAAGAGTCGGACATGACTGAGTGACTGAACTGAACTGAGGATGAGTGAAGATTTGGTTGATTTATACCATATCCTACTCATGTCAATTTTAGGCAATTATTTTAGTTCTGTTTTTCCTTATGAATCAACTTTGAGGTATAATTTATATACAAGAAAATGAAACCATTTTAAGTATCCAGTTAAATGGATATTGACAAATGATTCACCCATGTATCCGACAGCAGGGTCAAGACACAGAACACTTCCATCACTCCAAAAGTTCCCACACATGCATTTACACTCATGCTCACCATAATTCCCAGGCCCAGACAACCACTGACTGGCTTTCTCTGACTGTAGACTAATTCCATCTGTCCTAGAATTTTACATAAATGGAATAATACAACATGTACTCTTAATGCACCAGGTTTCTTTCACTCATTGTAAAATATCTGAAGTTCATCCATGTAGTTGAGTTCATCAGTCATTCAGTCCTTTTTATTAATAGGAAGTTTTATATTTTATGCATATAGCATAATTTACCATTCAAGTGTTGATAAACATCTGGGTTGTTTCCAGATTTTCATTATTAATAAAGAAAGTGTTAGTCACTCAGTCATCTCCGACTCTTTGCAACCCCATGAATGATGTGGCCCACCAAGCTTCTCTGTCCATGGGATTCTCCAGGCAATAATACTGGAGTTGGTTGCCATTCCCTTTTCTAGGGGATCTTCCTGACCCAGGGATCAAACTAGGGTCTCCTACATTGCAGGCAGATTCTTTACCATCTGAGTCACAAAGCTACTATGAAAATTCTCATACCAGCCTTTCTGTGGACCTATTTTTCCCTTCTCTTGGGTAGATGGCTAGGAATAGAATTGCTGTACAATTCAAAATATCAATCAGAGGGTGGCGTTTACTTAGGTTTGTAAGAAAGTCTTGTTTTCCTCTAAGTCCACCTCCCAAATAGGACAGTTGCCAGTACGTTGTGGGTGTGTAGTAAAAATCGCTAGGTTGTGTTTTGGGACAAGCAGGAGAGGGGCCTGTCTCCACCCTTTGGGCCGGGGTGGAAGGGAGCTTGAGTGGAGACAGCTTTCCTAAGAGTGAGAAGCACCTGGACTCAGCGGTCGCCTCTGTCTCTTTACAGCTGTTCTCAGGCTTTCCCCGGGAGTGAAATCCTTTCGGCGCGGGGACAGGGGAGGGAGGGGTGTGGGGAGGCTGCCGGCGCCATCCCTGGACACAGAGAGGGCGGGTCACCCCCGGCCCCCTCCTCGTTCCTACGTGCCGCGTCACCGCCCAGCTGCGTCTGAGCCATCAGGGTGCCCTGCCTTTGGCAGGACTGTAAGAGATACTGGGCTGCTGCCGCCTCTCTCGGATTACCCATCTTCCAGAAATCTGTTGAACTTGCATTTGCTGATGATCGTTTTTCTATTCTCTTTCACTGTGGCTGGGTTTGTTATTTTATTGAAGAGTTGGTAGACAGGAGAAAAATGATTATCTTTGGTTTGCAGTCCTCACCCAGACATCAATGAATTTGATTCAGTGCAGATATCAAGTATTAAATCTTAGTCCTGAACCATCCCTGGCAAAGCTCATTGATGACTGCTGTTTAGCCCGACGCGCGTCTTCCCGTCTTTCCCTACTCGCTCTCTCTGTAGCATCCTGGTGACCTTCTTTCCTGAATTCTTTGGATCCCACAGCTCTGCTCTCACCTGGTCCCTCCACCCTTCTCATCCCCAGCAATTCACCTGGTGCCACCTGATTGAACTGAGACCATGGATATTTAAAAATGCTTTGTGTTTTATGCTTGTTATTACTGATAATAACAATGAAATGTGTACTTTGAAGGAAAAAACCTTCTACGTAAAGATAAACCTTAAGCTAATCAGAGAAAACCAGATCTTTAGTTTGTGTAACATAAATTCATGATGCCTGTCTTCACGTGAGAAGTACGTCCTCTTCATTCTCTGGCACTTCCTAAGGGCCAAAACCAATATAGGTCCCTCCCACCAAAACAAAAGGGGGGTGGCTGCCGGGGCTGGTAGAGGTGGAGAAGTGAGTTGTTTGCAAGAGGAAACAGTTATTGAGGTGGACATTAATGATAGCTGGATAACAGTGTGAATGTACCTGGTGCTCCTGGAGTCTACACTTAATAAGCGTTAAGGTGGTAAACTTTATATTACTCGTGTGTGTGTTGTCGCTCAGTCGTGTCCGATTCTTTGCGACCCCCATGGGCTGCAGCCCACCAGGCTCCTCCGTCCATGGGATTTCCCAGGCAAGAATACTGGAGTGGGCTGCCATTTCCTTCTCCAATATTATGTATATCTGGCTACAATTAAAAATAATATATAAAGTCTCACAAGTAAAAATGTTACCTTTTGTCAGGATATTTTCCAAACAAAATTCTGATCTCATCTAAACTTAAATTATGAAGAGTAAGGAGAGGTATGTCAAATACAAGAAACACTCTGAAAGATAAAGAAACAGAACTGCAGAGTGATATTAATAATAGAAGTTTCCACTTATTGGATCTACTTGATGCCAGGCACTGTGCTAAATGCTTCACATGGGCTGATTCATTCAAAAGGACTCCAAGAGACAGGAAGATTAGACGTGTCAAGTCAGTTGCTGACAGGCTCACAGCTGAAGAGTGGGACAAACAGATCAACCCCAGGAGGTCTGGCTTAAAGCCCCTGCTCTGACCACTACCTGCCTGGCCAGTCTGGGGTCAGAGGGTGGTGAGAGGACACGTTCAGACTTCCCTCAGCTGCAGGCTTAAGAGACTCCTGAGACCAAATGAACGGCATGGCGCACCCTCTCTGTGTGAGCACGCCGGGAGGGAGAGACGGCCAGCGGCTGACTGCGGAGGGAGGCAGCCCGCCGTAGACACCGGGGCGACCACGCCCGGGCGGCCTCAGAGGGAGGGACCCAGGGGAGGGCGGGAGCGGCTTGGCCAGGCCCCACAATTCCTGGCAGAGTAAGTACTGACTAAAGAAATACAATTCGCCTACAGAAATGTATTCCGTCTCTGCATTTGAAAACAGACCGGCAAAACAATGGACCTCTCTTTCTTCCCCTCAAAGAAAAGAAATTTAACAGACTGTGGCCATCCTTGATGTTCCAATCACAATAAGAAGGAGACTGACTTTTTGTTCAGATTATATTTGAAGTAACAATGTTACAGGGATCCCATGTTAAAATGTCCCCACACTGAAGATTCTAGGAGGCATATGATGACCACCTGAAACGTAAACTCCAGCAGAAAATTCACACTGCAACCTGAAGAGCTTCACTGTTGTCCAGACAGACTGAGAGATGAGGAGAATGCAGACCCCGGAGGGAGCCCCCCTGAAATCCCAGATTCAAGCAGCTTTCCTCACACCTGCCTGCTACCCTGTGTGGCTCTCAGACCCCGCCTGCCTTCACAGCATCCCAGGAGAACATGTGGTAACGAGCTGATGCAAGAACTGGAGGGACGGGTCTCACCTCTAAAGGCCAAAACTCACTGCTGCTTGCCATGCTTGCTTGCTTCAAGAATCAAGTTACTTCTTGATTGAGACTGAGACAGAAGTTACTTCTTTTGTAACTACAGTCTTAAGAATTCTATACCATATATAGATAGTCTATACAATACACAGTGAATGTATACTATACCTTGTTCCAATATCAAGCCAGCTGCCATAATCTTTGATCAAGAAGAAAAAATGCTGTAAAACAAAAAAACAAGATAGGGCCCCGTTAAAAACAAAAGCTACTCAGAGCCAGGCTAAAAACAATGTCGCTTTAGGACTGTGTCTTTCAGATTTCCCTCGGAACTGCTATCTGACTGGAATCAATAAGAATTCGTCTTGTATTGAAATTTTTGCTTGGGCTAAAATGAGCAATAGCCTAAAAGCCAGAAACAGCATCTCCACTTAATCACATGAACACAAAAGTGACATCTGTGAACAACCAGAAAGGAAACCCAGCCAACGTTAACAAAATGACTACATGATCCCGAGGACCGCAGTGAACAGAAGCCGCCCTGCCTCACCATCGACAGAGGTTTCCCAACAGACGTTTATCCTGAAGACAAACTCTTTCAGGAGCTGTATAACCCAGTGCTGATTTGGCCAAATGACCAGGCGTGTGTGCCGGGTGTGTGGGGGCGAGATGAGTGCTGCCACTGGAGGTACAGGTGAGGACGGGGGCTCAGAGGAAGGGCTCAGACCCCACCAGGGTGCCCGGGAAGGCTGGCCCAGCAAGAGCTCTAAACGTCTAAGCGACGAGCAGGAGGTGAAGGGTGGCCGGGACCCCGCCGCAGGGTCCTGCTGGACTCTGGGGAGGCCCGAGGGGGAGCGTGACCTGACGGAGCGGGCAGCTGCGTGGGCATCGGAGCCCACGGCCAGGCTGAGCCCAGGAAACAAGGGCAGGGCCGCGGCATGGCGCCAGGCCTGGCAGCGGCTCGCCCGCAGGCGGCTCTCCACGCACACTCAGCGGGCTCATTCTTCACACAAAATTAACCACAGCATTTAAATCCCCTCCTGTTACTGCGTCTCTGCCTTTCTGCCACTCTGGGAGCACACCTGAAAGCCCATGTGTCCTGACGTCACCTGTGGTCCACGTCAGGACTGCATCCAGCTCAACACAGCATACAAACGCTCTCCTCTGGACCAGTGACGAGGGCTCGGGCTGGGAAGCGGTCCTAACAGCCCCGTCACCTCCAGCACAAGAAGGTGACGAGCGGGGAGGGACCCTTCTCTAGAAGGGCGGCCTTGGCCATCAGCTACCACGGGGCGTTAGCGGGTCCTGCCGGACAGGAGCCTTCTGCCTCGGGGACCTCAGCCGCCGGACGGCCTAATCCTGGCATTTATGCTCAGGGCTCCGAGTGTGTTATCAGTTCCACCTCCAAAAGGGCTGGAGATTAAAGACAGCCGTGGGAAGGTGACTGAGCCCCTGTAAAAAGTTGCTGGCGCGGCTCTGCCGAGTGCTGTCGCTGGTGGTAGGGGGAGCCCAGCTGTCCCCGCTCCACCATGGGGCCCTGCTGGACTCTGCCTCCCTTCCCTGTGCTCATCTGCATCTGCTCCTTCCGCTGTAATGGCCTTCCCTGTTGGCTCAGACACTAAAGAATCTGCCTGCAGTGTGGAAGACCAGGTTCGATCCCCGGGCTGGGAAGATCCCCTGGAGAAGGGAATGACTACCCACTCCAGTACTCTTGCCTGAAGTATTCCCATGGACAGAGGAGCTTGGTGGGCTACAGTCCACGGGGCTGCAAAGAGCCGGACACGACTCAGCGACTAACGCTTCTCCCTGTAACAAGTCACACTTGTGAATATTAAGTCTTAGTGAATGCTCTGAGTCCATTCAGTGAATGATCAAACCTGAGGATACTGACGGGAACCTCCTGAACTTGCACGTGTAAAACAGGGTCTATCTGTTCATACGCTACATATAAGAGGCCCAGCTACCTGTCCCTCTCTAAAACTCGTTATTAGAGCTGCGGTCTTGATAATATTATCCTATTTCCTTTCTCCTATCTCCCTTCCTTCTCCCCACTCTGTTTTCCTTTCTTTTTCAATCTGAAAAAAAACATTAAAAATCAACATTTCCAGTAGGAAAATGATGTATCACCTGAATCTAAAGATAGCTCTTTATGTTATCTTCCTATGGAAGTTAATATAATGCACCATAGAAGACTATGTATAAAATACAGGTTCTAATAAATCAAGTTAGATGATTTTTGACACCCTAGGAAGAGCATTTTCACTGCACTCAAAGTCAAAAAAAAAGAAAAAGTAATTTATGTGTAACTCATGCCAGCACTTATAACTCAGTATCTAAAAAGTTCATATACAGAAATGCACTCATATTTCATTTGATTAAATTAACTTGTTGTTTAGCTTCTCAATCTTATTTATATTGAATATCCAGTAATCTCTTACCAAAGCCATGATGTCTGATATGTTGATAACCATGAGGAAAAGACTGGCAAAAAATAAATAAAAAACATGTAACACAGCAGGCACATTTTAAAAGCATATTAAAATCAAAATTAGAATAATCAAATGACCTAACATTCTGGTATTAGTATTTCTGCTTCTGAAAATATATTTGACAAAAGCTTTTTTCACATTCGCATGGACCCCTGACCCACAGTGATGGGCTGGACTTCAAAAAGGTTACTTAACATTTTGAATATTTATTTTAAGTATATGAAAGGGACATGAATTATGCTTTTTTAATTAAGCTTTTTATTTTAGATAATTACAGATATATATGTAATTGCAGTAATAATATAGAGGGAGCCCATGTACCCTCTTCTTCTCCAACACTCTTGAGAGTCCCTTGGACTACAAGGAGATCCAACCAGTCCATCCTAAAGGAGATCGGTCCTGAATATTCATTGGAAGGACTGATGCTGAAGCTGAAATTCCAATACTTTGGCCACCTGATGAGAAGGGCTGACTCATTTGAAAAGGCCCTGATGCTGGGAAAGATTGAGGGCAGGAGTAGAAGGGGATGACAGAGGATGAGATGGTTGGATGGCATCACCGACTCAATGGACATGGGTTTGGGTGGACTCTGGGAGTTGGTGATGGACAGGGAGGCCTGGTGTGCTGCGGTTCATTGGGTCGCAAAGTCAGACACGACTGAGCGACTGAACTGACCTGAGCTGATGCACTCTCTGCCCAGCTTCCCTACTGGTGAGTTCTTCAAAGCTCCAGGACAAGTTCACAACCCGGACACTGCCACCGATGCTGGCAACACACACAGTCTTTCCGTTGTCACAAGAAGCCCTTATGATCCTTGTGTTACAGAGTTTGCTCTGGGCAGTTTTAGCTTTTTACAGTGTTATTTGGTGTTCTTTTTAGCAAGTTTAATTTTTCCTGGGCCACATTTTTTTAGTGCTCTAGGGAATGGGAAGGTTGAAGACCTTAAGTCAGCCTTGTGCCTAAAAGAAATGTTACAATGCGCAGTAGTAGCCATTTCCAATTTTATCTTATGCTAGTAACTTCTACCACTAATTCAGCAGATAAGTTTTCAGTTTCTATGGCATGCCAGGCACTGTGCTTATTGCTGGTTATACATCAGGTGACCAGAGCTTACCATCTAACTCAGGGAGACAATAATAAATAGAATGCTTGCAATAACAATACAAGGTCAGGTGGTGTTAACCGTTAGGAAGAAAAGTAGATTGGGCGAATATCTATGAGGAGGAGACATTAATTTAAGCAGAGACCTGGACGAGCAGAGCAGACCATGAAACCGAATGAGCGGGAGCACTGCGGGCAGAACCGTGCACGGACCTGCAAAGGGCGTGCCGCAGCGCCGGGCGTGGACCTGCAAAGGGTGTGCGGAGGAACCATGCGTGGACCTGCAAAGGGCGTACGGCAGAACGGTGCGTGGACCTGCAAAGGGCATGCCGCGGCACTGGGCGTGGACCTGCAAAGGGCGTGCGGAGGAACCATGCGTGGACCTGCAAAGGGTGGGCGGCAGAACCGTGCGTGGTGCCCGAGGAAGAGCGAGCCCGCCGCCGGAAGCAGAATGCGCGCAGAGGGCTGCGGGAAACAAGGACGAGAGGTGCAGGGCGGACCACAGGGTCGCCTGGGCCACAGTCAGGGCTGCAGAACTGGTCCTCGCTGGGACAGGAAGCCCCCGGAAGATCTAAAGGCTGCACTATCTGTTGCATAGATAACAATTCTCGGAGGACAGGAGTCGGCTAAGGGAGGTCAGCTGAGGGACCACTGAAGATGAACGATGACAGTGGGCTCTGGCGGGGGCTGAAACCTGCACAGAAGGATGGCACTGCTGGCATTCAGCAAAGGGAGACGGCGGTGAGGGGCGGGTGGGCTGGAGCTTCTGCAACGGGCTAGGTGATCAGACAGGGGAGCCGCGAGAGGCCGCCGGGAGGAAAGGGGCTTGCTGAGTTGAATGTCCGCAAAATAAGTGTGAGTGGGTCAGTATAATATTACAGGGAAATGTCAGTGACTTATAAAGGTCTAAAGGTCAAAAGAGAAGACATTTATAAAGTCACACTCTGCTTTCTTTGCCTCAGTTCTCTCCCTTTGTATTTAGTTGTATTAAATACTTAAATACCAAAACTGTGTATTTAGTTTTTTGCTGTACTAAATAGATTTAAAAGGACTAGATCTGATAGACAGACTGCCTGAAGAATTATGGACGGAGGTTCATGACATTGTACAGGAGACAGAGCAAGACCATCTACAAAAAAAAAAGACAAGCAAAAAAGCAAAACGGCTGTCTGGGGAGGCCTTACAAATAGCTGTGAAAAGAAGAGAAGCGAAAAGCAA
>SJYV01019183.1:0-10446 GCA_006410875.1 Neotragus pygmaeus
ACTGAGCGACTGACCTGAACTGAGTATTTCACTGTATATAAGTACCATATCGTCTTTATCCATTCTTCTGTTGATGAACATTTGGATTGTTTCTATGTCCTGGCTACTGTGGATAGTGCTGCTATGAATATAGAGGTGCATATATCTTTTTCAAAGTATAATCTTGTCCAGATATGTGCCCTGGAGTGGTATTGCTGGATCATATGGTAATTCTAGTTTTAGTTTCCTGAGGAACCTCCATACTATTTTGCACAGTGGCTGCACCAACGTACATTCCCACCAGTAAGTGTAGGAAGGTTCCCTTTTCTCCACATCCTCTCCAACATTTGTTATTTGTAGACTTTTTGATAAGAGCCATCTAACTGGTATGAGGTGGTACCTCATACTTTTGATTTGCATTTCTCTAATAATTAGCAATGTTGAGCATCTTTTCATATTCCTATCGGCTACCTGTATACTTTCATACTTTAAAAGCTACTGCCTGAAGATCTGGCTTCTTAATCACATGCCACAATACAGAACATTGGGAAACTAAATAAGAAAAATAATCTCCCTCAATTTCATCAGCAGTCATTGACTTCCATTTATGCCATCCTCCAGTCTCTGTCCAGTTCAGTTTCAGAGTCAGTATTGATTTTATCTTCTTGTATGGTGTTTTTAAAATACAGTAGTTGCTTAACAGCAACAAAAGCAGTCTCTTAAGGAGCTATGCACAAGCTCTGATCTGACAAACACAGTGTTAGTTTCTAATGTGAATGTCATGAGTAAACTTCCTAATATCCTGGGTTACCCTCTTTGTGTTACTTGTGCTCTCCTACAATAGTTTGACTTTGTAATCGCTGCTTGTCAAAATAGAAATTTTATATTCATCACTTCAATTCTTGCTTATTAAACTTCACAGATAAAGTCAGTGGCTCCCCATGGCATATTATTAAGAACAATTAACTTGCCATCTTATTTAAAAGGACAAAGTTCTCATTTCAAAAGTCCTGCATGTGTTTACCATAATCATATAGGAATCTTTCTAAAACTGCTTTTTAATCTTTCGAAGTTCCCCCTCTAACTTTGTCAAGTTTAGTATTAATAAATCTCTACAACAATTAATTTTAAGCAAATTTTCTTACTTTTTAAACAAGTTTGGAATGTTTTATTTATGTAAGCATCTTTGTAAATATACAAAGACATTAGGCATTTTTGAGAATGATATTTATTAAAACTGACCTAATAAATTCTCTGGTGCATGAACTTTGTATTAATACTTGTATAAATGTATACCACCACCTCTTTCATTACCATAACGTTTAATGACTATGGTCTTAGGGTAACATTAAAGATTTCTTTTAAGTAAGCAGTAGATTTTTGAGAACATTTAACTTTTTTACTTGGAGGCAGTGTGAGGAATTGGTGACTCTGGTCATTTCCATTGGATTAATTCTAATGTGTATCCTTCCTTAAAGTAAATGAGTTAACCTTATTTTGTGGTCTTGACTATTTGAATTACACGATCCACATTGTAGCACATAAGGAAACTCAAAATAAGAAAAATAATCTTCCATGCTCTCACCAGCAATCTTTAACTTTGTCATTTATATCACACTCCAGTCCTTGTCCATATTCATTTTTAAGTAGTTGTAGAATTGTGAACTTCCCAGTTGCTATGGCAGGAATATAGAGAACTTATTTTTCATCAGACCTCTTTGCATCATTCTGCCCAAAGTTCATGAGTACATCTTTTAACTACCTCTTTTTTCTAACCTTGTTTTTACTTAAAGAAATCTATTCCCATTAAGGAAGTTCACCCCACCACAGTGTTCACATTGTTTAACATTCATCTTTCCATCTAGTGATGTCTCGTTTTTCCTGGTTCTGCATCTGATGTCCTGTTTAGATTTTTACCAAGTTCCACTCTAATTCTATGTCATCCTTTAAAATCATATGGTAGAAGAAAATATCCCCTCAAAATTGCTCTGATATATTCAAGAGCTGGTCACAAAAAAAACATTTATTTGGCATCATAACTCCATTTCCTGAAGAACGGAAAACTCAACTGGATGGGACAGAAAATGAAATATTANTCCTTTAAAATCATATGGTAGAAGAAAATATCCCCTCAAAATTGCTCTGATATATTCAAGAGCTGGTCACAAAAAAAACATTTATTTGGCATCATAACTCCATTTCCTGAAGAACGGAAAACTCAACTGGATGGGACAGAAAATGAAATATTATTAAGTACTATTCTAACTGCTTTTCATGTATTTTAACTTTTCAATATTCATAACCCAATCATGTAAATATTGTTGATTCCATTTTGCAAATAAGGAGACCAAGGCAGAGAAAGTTTAGATGATTTTCCCAATGAAAGAAATCTGGCTTCAGAGACTGTGGGTTTAATCACTGCACATATTGCCTCCTGAAATTATTAACATGGTCACCTTGTCCTTGATTTCTAATAAATGCATCCCCAGGGCTTAGTTATATTTGAGAATAGCTAAATATACATAAGCAACAGTCACCTTAGAATTTTCTAAAAATCTTGAGCTAAAAAATATGATGAAAGATTACATCTTCAACAGTCTAGATTTTAAAAAGAATTTCAGGAAATAGAAAGGGGGTAATTGGAGTATATAGTAGTATTTTTCATTGCCTTGTAGTCCTATAACATGGTATAGCACATAAGGAATTAAACTAAAAGTCAGAAGACCCAGCTCTGGTCCTAGCATTGCCCCTAGATCTATGTGTGAGTTTAAATAAGTCACTTTCTTTTTAAGTTAATGTCTTTATCTGATTTAAATTTTTAAAAAATTGAGTGAAAGTGTATGTTTTGCCCATCTTACTGACTTGTTC
This sequence comes from Neotragus pygmaeus, assembly GCA_006410875.1. Lineage (NCBI taxonomy): Eukaryota > Metazoa > Chordata > Mammalia > Artiodactyla > Bovidae > Neotragus > Neotragus pygmaeus. The sequence goes on from SJYV01019183.1 coordinate 2,848, forward strand.
TAAAGATGAACGAGACAATGTGTTGGGAGGACTCTAAAGTGTATAATGCTACCCCATGAAAGATAGTATCAAATATGGTTAAGAGGAGGCACTAGTGTCTTTTTCATATACTTCCTAACTATATGATCTTGGCCATGTTCCTTTATCTCTCTAATACTCTATTTCCTCAACTTTAAAAAGTTATAAAAAGGTTTTATAATAGAATTGACTTCCTAGGATTTTTGTCACCTTTTATAACACATGTATAATTTGAATTTCTTCAGATGCAGGTCCTAGGACAAGGATTCAAGTGCAAGTAATTTATTGGAAGATAGGGAGGTGATACAAAGAAGGCAAGGATACAATAAAAGGTGCATTAGCAGATAAATCACCACCCCAGGCTACTGGAACTTAATCCTGCTGAGGAATTCTGAGTCTAAGGAATGGCATAGACAATATAACATATGTGTTCATTTTTCCTCATTAAAATAAGTTATATTTACTCATCTTCTAGTTTAATTGATGCTCTCATTTCTCACGTCCAGTTACCGGACCCATCAAATAGATGTTCATTTTTTTTATGCTTCTCACTTCTAGAATATCCGCCTGCTTCTCTCTTATAGTTTCCATTTCCCTGCTGTAATTCTCCAACTGTTCCCATCTCTTCTCTACCTGTCCTGGTTATTATTTCTGCATAATAAATCCCACACTTAGCAGCTGAAAATAATCATTTTAGTTTGCTCATAATTTGATGCTAATTCAGGAAAGGCTCAGGTTTTGTTGTCTCACATGTGGCTCTAGAAAGATATCACTTGACACTGCAGTTATATGAAAGTTCAGCTGGACTGGATATCGAGATGGCAACCCATAGCAGACAGTTGATGATGGATGTTACCTGCGAGCTCTGTTAGGGCAACTGACCTGAATTCCTATATGCGCCCACTCCAGGATGACAATCTGACAGTAACCAAACTTTTTATGGGGCATTTGGCTTCTGCCAGAGGAAGCATCACAAAAGGAGTGGAGAGAAACTGCAAGATTTTTATTTTGTTTTCTTTTTCTGACATAGCCTCAGTAGTTACATAGGGTCACTTCTACCTTACTCAGTTCTAACTATATGTTTGAAGCAGATAAAAACCTGTCCATATTCAAGGGGAGATGAAATAGAGTTAGTTCTCAATGAAGAGTGTCAAAGAATCTGGGGATGGTGTTTTAAAACCATTGCTGCTACTGCTAAGTCGCTTCAGTTGTGTCCGACTCTGTGCGACCCCACAGACGGCAGCCCACCAGGCTCCACCATCCCTGGGATTCTTCAGGCAAGAACACTGGAGTGGGTTGCCATTTCCTTCTCCAATGCATGAAAGTGAAAAGTGAAAGTGAAGTCGCTCAGTAAGTGTCGACTCTTCGTGACCCCATGAACAATAGCCTACTAGGCTCCTCCGTCCATGGGATTTTCCAGGCAAGAGTACTGGAGTGGGGTGCCATTGCCTCCTTAAAACCATTGCACCACCCTTATCTCTAAAACTTCGTCCCAAGTATTTTAAAGGCCTTTTCAGCTAAGTCCAATATCTGTGTTATGGAAGGACCTGCTTTAACTGACTCTTTCTTCTCTTGACTATGGGTGACATTGTCTTGCCTCTTCATATATCCTGCAGATTCTAACTAAATGTCATATACTATGTCTAAAAGGATCAGGAGGGACTAATATAGGTAAAATTACTCTAGGAAATGACACACTCCTCAGAGAAACCACTAGGTTAGCTGCTGAGTGAATATAATCCATGATTATGTAATCTGTATTGGCTTTTTTATTGACTCTAATTCACCACTGGCTCACATGTTTTGATGGGGAGATCGGATCTCTTCTGAGCATAGGAAGATACTGAATCTCTATAGCACAACTGCCAGCACTACATATTGCTGGGAAGACCTCTTTGCTTTCTAACTTTCTACCTTTCTTCCCTAGACCCAGTTTTCCATTGACTTATGCTTGATGAAGTTTGTATCCTCCTCTCAGCTCTCCTGCCCTGCCCTCAGTCTCCAGCCACCTGGTTCCTTGCACCTGATGAGGGCTCAGTATACCTCTAGGATATACCTCTCAGCTTTCTTTCCCTATGCCTCACATTTCACACACTGCTGCTGTGCATACAATTAAAGGCCAAAGGGAAAGATTTTATAACTGTATGTGGACTTGCTTTGTCACTAGGATTTTCAGAAATCTAAGCACTCATTGCCACCTACACATAGGCATTAAAAGTACATTAAAAATTTGGTTCCCTTCTATTGGAAGCTTCTCCCATCATGGCCCCAGGGATAACAGCAAGGCAGAGGCATCTGCTCTCCTAAAAAGGGCTAATTTCTTTTTAGAATTTAACTCATTGGAATTGCCTTACATTTTCATCCCTCTGAAAGTTTCTGAAAGACTATGATTTTATAGTAGCTTATATGACATTTACTTGTTATTAGATCTCTTTCAATGAAACTGAAACTGAAACATCAGAAACTGATTTTGAATGGGAAAATTTCCCCTGCTGTATATAGCGTGACCCTATTCTTCAATGCCAAGGGTCCACAATGTGATTCTTCTACGAGGGTTCACTAGAGACTCCACACATTATATAACTTGACACCATATCCCTGGCACAAGGCTATAAATGTCTATGTTTATTCAAGCCAAGTAAATGTGAAATGCTTCTAATCCTTCTTCTTGATTGGGATCAAAAGAAACATTCTTGTCAGGTCAATAGTCATATAAAATATGTACAGTGTACTGACATCTTCTAATAAATATATAATAACTGGCATGATGGCTGAACTTGGGGTTATTAGTTTGTTAAGTTTTTGGAAGTGTACCACTACTCACCATGGTCCATCTTGTTTTTTAGGGGCAATATCCGCACTTTTTAGTTTTTAAAAGTAGCACTAATCTCTGCCAGTCTACCTTGGATGCTTCTGATTTATGACCTTGCATGATGGGATGCAGTTAAAGGGGCTTTCACATGACCTTTCCCATTCTAATGGATATTATTCCAAAGGTCAAGGAATCAGCAGAAGAGTTGCTTTAGTTGCTAGATATATCCATCCTATTAAGCATATATATTTTCAATAAATAACTACAGGTTGGTCCATAGACCCATTGAACCCACTGTCAGACAGACTTAGGCCATGGCCCTGTTTTATACCTGGTCTCAGTTTATACACTTCACTCAACCAAGAGAGTCCTCACAGCATTGATGCGTCTCAGAAGCAACCTCTGAAACAAGACGAATTAGTCACCTATTGCTATGCAACAAAATATTAGCAATTTAAAACAACAGGCATTTATTATCTTCTCTAATTTCTGAGTCAAGAATCCAGAAGCATTTCAGCTGTGTGATTCTAGGTTAGGACCTCACATGAAATTGCAATAAGATATTGCTGATACTGGAGTCATCTGAAGCCTTGACCAGAGCTGGGGATCATCTGTTTAATAGCTGATTCACACAGTTGTCGTCAGAAGGTCCCAATTCCCTAACACATAGACCTCTTTGGAGAAGTATTTAAGAGTTCACATAAAGTAGCAGCTAGCTTCTTCCAGAACAAGCCATCCAAGAGTGTCAGCAAGGAGTAATCCAGGATGTCTTTTATCCCTACTCACAAGACATCATTTCTACCGTATGCTATTGTTTAGAAACAAGTCATTAAGTCCACATAGATTGTCAGAATTTGGCTACATCTTAGAGAAGAAAGAGTGTTTGAGGGTTGTGGGCATATTTTAAAACAACTCCAGAAGGATATGAGTGCAAAGAGTTTGCTTGAAAGACAATACTAGGAAACACCCGAAGGAGAGAAGAAAGTGAGATGAAAATAGAGAAGGAAAAAATCCAATAAAGGATTCGTTATCAAATAAATCACCACTCTAGGCAACTGAAGTATACCACCACTGGGAAACTTGGAAAAACACATTTCAGAGTTTTCCTACCCAAAGTCTAAGAAGAGCAAAGCAAATATGCAATAACTCCCATTAGTCAGTGACTGACATGTATCACTTACATTCACAGTTCATAGTCCAAAACCAGTTTCTGGCCAACTTCAAGAGAACCAGGATGCAAAGAAGCACAACTGTGGCATTTTCCAAGAAGAAGAAAATCATTCACCTGAAACAGAGGGTAACTGGATATCTATGAACCCAGCTGGTGATGACCACAGCTCTTAAGAATCAAAACTTAACACTGAGAAAAGCAGAGCCTAGAGTTTTTGCCTTAATGAGTTACTGGAAAGATAATGACCACAAATGAGGACCCTATGGGACTGAGGGATAGGAGATGATAAAATATAAACTTTGAGGTCACAGGGCCTGCAGGGAAGACATCAGACAAGGGGGTTTTCCTGTCTCTCTGTTACTTTTACCAGTGAGTCAAGGAAGGCTGATCCAACACCTAGAGATTGATTATTGTCATCCTAGGACTCACTACATGTTTTCTATCTGATTAGCCAGCCACATTATCTATTCATACCACTGACTGATAGGGCCCTTAATCCATAGCTGCCTTCACATTGCCTACCAAAGAAGCAATGCCCTAAGTTCTGCTGAGTGTCTTCTGAGCCACCCCCATGAGGATGCCCCTTGTCTATAACCAAAGGTGCATCCTTGATAGCTACATAGGCAGTGACATTATATAAAGAAATGAGGCTTTCCCAGTCATTGTACTTAGAAAGGACCAGATGGGGATGAAAAACATTCTGTTATTTGCAACCATTCTCCTAATCACTATGTCTGGTTAATAATATTCTCCATTTCCCACACCATGCTAGGTATCTGAAAATGCATTATATCAAAGAAATAAGTGTATCAAGCTTTTAATAATCCCATTCATTTACATCACTACTGGTTGAATATCTTTAAATGAAGATCTAGACTTACTGTGATCATTAGACATTTTGTTAACACTTTTCACGATATTGACATTGCTAATCCCAGAGTCTTATTTAATTCAAATGAAAGAAATTTTATTTTGTCTCAGTCATCTTTTTGAAATTTTTATATCAAAGGGAAGATGATCTCTTTTTTCCCCACACATGATTTCGTGAGTTTTTAGAGAATTCCTTAGTTTGTCAGTCACTTCAAATTTCACATAGCAGTTTTCAACCAAAAAATATATATATATATATAGGAGGAATAAATGATTTAAAAACCATTTATTAGCAGTGTTGCCAAAACTTCAGTACTTTGGCCACCTCATGGGAAGAGTTGACTCACTGGAAAAGACTTTGATGCTGGGAGGGATTGGGGGCAGGAGGAGAAGGGGACGACAGAGGATGAGATGGCTGGATGGTATCACTGACAATGGACGTGAGTCTGAGTGAACTCCAGGAGTTGGTGATGGACAAGGAGGCCTGGCGTGCTACGATTCATGGGGTCACAAAGAGTCAGACACGACTGAGCGACTGAACTGAACTGAAGTGAGCATTGGGTTTTCATGGGACAAAATGTATATTACTAGTTTTCACATTACCATAGACATAATCATCAAAATACAGTAAAAGATAGCATGTTTCTCTAAAATGGGAAAGTGGGAATATCAGCCAGAGATCTGGCAGGTCCAAGGCAGATTTTTCTCTAATCAAAAAAGAGGTAAATCTTTGAAACAAAACAGTGGGGTTAGGCAGAAAACAGATGATTTTTAATTCACTACTCCTTGACTGACTTCAGAGTTTTTAGGTTTTGTCCACCTAAATGTAGAAGCCGGGATTCCCTGGTGGCTCAGAAAGTAAAGCGTCTGCCCACAATGAAGGAGAACCAGGTTCGGGATCCGAAGGTTGGGACGGTTGGGATCAGAAGGTTGATCCCCAGGTTGGGATGATCCCCTGGAGAAGGAACTAGTAACCCACTCCAGTACTCTTGCCTAGAAAATTCCATGGATGGAGGAGTTTGGTGGGCTACAGTCCATGGGGTCACAAAGAGTCAGACAGGACTGAGCGACTTCACTTCAAAAGTAGAAGCAGAGTCCAGATCAGTCCCACCTCTCCCTTGGTGATTCTTCACACTATTTTATTTCACTTCTCAGTGTTATTAATCATATTTAGGAATGGTAATTCTGTGTTCTAGTTTATAACAAATAGTATAGACAGAGGATGTAAAGAAAGTGTGAAGATGTGATATTAACTTTGCTTACTATGGACTTTGCTTTCATATGTCATTAAATTTCTTTTGTTTATGTTATACTGATAGGCTATCTCTTTTCTCTGTTTCCTGAAAATCCTTCATTATTTGACCATGTGTTTCTAAAGCCCCTGTTGAAAGTATTGTAAATATTCCTTGTATGGGTCAGCTGGTTTTTCAAGAAGTTTGCAGTGAGAATGAGAGCTGAGAAATGGGAGATATTGAAAATATATCATAAAGGACACAGCCTGGGCTCTGCCAATCAGACTGGATGTGCCAACTAATAAGAACCCTGGCCACAATTAGTGCATCAGTGTCTGTACCAACCATCTTATTATGCAATTTGAAAATGAGGGTCAACAGGATAAATTGTTAGAATGTAAGAATAATGATGAAGACGTGTGTACTTTTTTAACATCTCAACAAAGCTGTTACTGTGTAGGATTATGAAGTATAGTGAGAAATACTGTAATCCTCATTCTGTGACTATAAAGGAAAAAGAAAACAGTGAAAGAACCTTGGGATAATAAGATACCTGACTGATTTGAATGTAGAAAAATGTCTTATAATTGCTAACATGAAATAATGGTCACCATTTCTAGTTCTCTAAATTTGTTGTAAGATTTTGCTTGGTATGCAATGCATAAGCCAGTGAATTCATGTCCCACGTCAGTAATCATTTCTCCATCAGATAACAGGATTTACATAAAGATGAGTTGCCTGTGAAAACTGATTTTAGTTTATTGCTAGCAATAGATAATTCAGTGAGGTCTCCAGCTATGCAGAGGGACCACCCATGATGAAAAGGACTCATTTATGTCCCCCGAACTGTGCACAGGATGCTCAGTAATTCAAAGAAACTATCCAAATTTCAAAATGGAAAAAAACAGGGTGACCAAGGAGGAATAAGGTCCACTTTAAAGTTATTTCAGAATAGTAAATGCCCTACGCTTCCCAGTACACAAAAAGAATCTATAACATTTTTAAGTTTTACTTTGGATGAAAACAGGTCATGAGATTGCAAAGAAAAAATGAACAAGAAATGAAAACGATCACTCAGTGAACCCTGGGCCGTTTAAATTCTTGTTTGAGAAAGTAAAAATTTTTCATTCAACCTTTCATCCCTCCCAGTCAGTCTCTAGATGCCTCAATGAGAAAAGAATGAACTTTGTCCAAAAGATCATTTTTCTTCGTGAGATCATGAACAACCAATGCCATACTCTATAGGTCTGCAGGAGACAGAATGTGCATTCTGAGAAAATGTATTTCATTTTCTTTCCTACTTGTTAACTTTGATAGCACTCTTTATGTTGTCAAATTCTCTACAAACAGGAAACCAACATTTATATCTCTCTTGCCACTTAGGTGTATGTCTATCCAATTAGGATGACCATCTTCTTGAGTTGAATCATTGAACTTTCATAAAGCAAAACATTTATAGAATCATATTATCATAAATCACTGTTTTAAAGACTGTT